>LR738710.1:553667355-553709554 GCA_902687465.1 Secale cereale
GAGAGAGAGAGAGAGAGAGAGAGAGAGAGAGCGAGGTGGCGGCTGGGGGTTGGGGATGCACGAAAAACGAGGTGGGGTTAGGTTTCCAGATTAGGAAGGCTAGGCTTTCCTTTTATAGTAGGTAGGACTAGGTTAGGGAGTTTTAGTCCGTTTTCGGACCCTCCGATCGCAATCGGACGGCTCCGGAGCGGAGAGCGACTAGGAGAGGCCAAGTGGGCTGTGTTAGAGGGGCTTCGGGCTGAGAGGAGAGAAGAGAGAGAGGCCCGCGGGGGTTTTCGGAGACCGAAAACGTCCGACAAAATAACCGGCGACTAGTGCCGCTATATATATCCGATGGGCTATCAAACGGACTCCGAATGCAATGAAAATTGGCAGGCAGCCTGTCTACACTATAATAAGACCACATGACAAGTTTCACCCCATTTCGAGAACGTTTTCCGGCCACTTATAAAATAAATATTCGGAGGTGCCGCGGGCGCGGGCAAGTGTGTCTGGGCTCAGAACGGACAATGGAAAGGACAAGCGGACTCGGACGGATGCAAGTTTTGAAAACATGATGATGCAACATACACGATGACATGACAACGACAACGAATAACTGGCTGACACCTGGCGCACCGGTCTCTGGGTGTCACAACACTCCCCTACTAACAAGAGATCTCGTCCCGAGATCTTAGGAACGAGACGGAAGGGAAAAGGAAGAACAAAGTTCTTCGGGGACAAAAGAGTGAAACCAAAGAATCTTGGGAGGTTGAACAACTCGGAAGAAAGAACACAATGGAGATGAATGAAGTTGCAAAGACTTCATTAGACAAGAGGTACAAGTAATACAACGAGAAACAAGGAGGTTGAAAGGCATGAAGCACGAGTTGACGGAACAATAATGAATTCGAAACCACTCCGGTTAATTAGAGATGGAAGGGAATTTCCACGAAGGAATTCGAGCAACACTCCGGCTAAAACTGAAAAAATAGCACACCGGTTGAACATGAATGGAAAGGAACAAGAACTTGAGAAGATGGAATAAAAACACTACGAAATGAACAAGACAATGCCTCCGGAAGAATTTAAAGAGAGGTGAAAGAAAAGAATGGAGAAGAAGATGACAACTTTCACCACGAAAGAATTCAAAAGAGCATCTTCACAAAAAGGCTTGAACGGAGTTGTTGAGAAAATCAACAACAAAAGAATTAACTTGTTGTGGACTTATGGAAATCATCTCAAAACTTGAGGTGAATTACCGCCGCAACGAAAAGATGGATTAGCTGAAATGAAGAAATGCAAAACTCCACTTCAAAAGAATACAGAGAATTAATTGCACCCGAGAGGCAAGAGTAAGAATGCTTGAACTTCTCCAGAAGAATTAGATGAATATTTGAAGAATGAACTAAATGATGTAGAACCACCATGAAGAACTTCGTTAACGAAAGGATGATGATATAGAAATGATGAATGAAAGGAATACAATTACAGCCTTGCGATGATTAGTCGGGGTTCCGACGAGATTGCCGAGAAAACTTGAACTCCGGGGAAGAAAAGATTAAAGCACTTAGGACTAGAATTTATTCATCAAGAATAAACTCCGAAAGAAGGGATTAAATCAACTCCATAAAGAAGAATACGAATTATGTTATGCTTATACTCCACCAATCAAATTGATGAGAAGCAATGGATTCGCATACTACTTATTCTCGTTGAAATGATTAAGAGGGATATATCGCGAACTTGCGAAAATCTCCACGAAACACCGGTGGGATTGGAATAGAAAATGGATGTACTGATATGATGACACCAGAAAAGAATTCTTGAGCGAACCACCGTAAGAATTGAAACCGAGTGAAGAAAAGAACGAACCACCGTGAAGAAATTGAAATCGAAAGATGAAAAGAACAAACCACCGATGGAGAATTAAGATCAAATGATGAAAGAAAACAGCCACCGTAAGGAATTGAAATTGAGTGAATACAAGAGAATTAATCTTCGGGAAGAATAAAGCACTTGGGGAAATTAGAATGACGAGAACGAAGAGAACATGAACTGATTAAGAATACTTGAACAAAGCACCGGAAAGGATGAGAGACGAACGAAGAGGCATCAATGAAGAATATTTGGAGAAATAAGTTGAAAACTGAGAACGAAGAAATCTTCTGAAATGATGGCCTTTGGAGGAACACAATAGAATTAATTCATGAAATACTCCGGAAGAATGACAAAAGAAAGGTTGAACCAAAGATGAAAAGAATTAAAAGCGATCTTGAAGAAGGCATATGACTGATGGAATCCATACTTATGTCACACTTTGAAAAGAATTTCGGAACACTCCGGAAAATAAAAGAGTCAGGTAAGATCCTAGGAAAAGACCTGTGGGTTATGAGCCCACCGAAGAGAAAACCAACGTCGAAATGGAATGCAAAGGAGATGATACACCGAAAGATTGAAACACTTGAATGAGGTGATGACCTCGAATTAATTGGAAGATAGACGAATATCCTGAGATTTCTTCGGAACTCCGGAACAATTAAATGACGAGAGGCGAACGAGATAAGGGAAAAAACTTAAGCCGATGAAAGAATAAGAACAACACCGGAAAACTTGAATTGAAATCCACCGGAAAAGAAGAAGAGGTGAAGAAATCGAACGAGAGGAGAATTCATCGGAGAAGATTGATGACGAGCTAGTCGAGAATTCACGAGTTGAAATAACTGAGTAAAGAATGCAAAGGATTCACACGAGTAGGATAGATACTCGATTAAGGACTCCGGTCCGAGAAGCAAAAGGGTGGGAGGTTGGGAAAATAAAGAACACAACAGACGGGGAAAACACCGTCGGTTGAAAAGAACTGGGTGTCGAACTTGCAAGAAGAAGAGGGTTGAATCCACTTGACGAGAGATGCACCAGATGAAAGAAGTGACAACGCAACGAGCGAAAACTAACCACGCGATCCTAAAAAACATTTGAAGGGGAAGAGGAGAAATTCAAAACACCTACGTCAAGATTCCTCACCAGACCGACGAAGGGGCTGGGGAGTAAAAAGAAATCCTACTCTCCGATATAACTAGACTCCGAAAAAGTTTTTCTTCTAGACTCAACAACGGCCAAGCTACGATCAATCAAGGGGGCTCCTATGGTCGGTCGAGGCTCTGATACCAACTTGTTAGGCCCAAGATGCGATTCTATCCCGATCACGTGATACTTACGTGATTGGGGCACAACCGCATTTCGGGCGCTTAGCAAGATGGATATGATTACATCGTACCAATACATACATACATGGGGATACAACAATACATACAAGTCACATGAATACAACACCATCAATACAAGGCATCCGACTACGGATGCAAACATGAAAAGCACAACGACATCCATCTGCTATCCCAGACTGCCGATCCGGAACCAAACCCAAGACTGAAACACTCTCACGTCAAGACATCGGAAACCTGCACCTGCAACTGTTGTTGTAGTAACTGTGAGCCACGAGGACTCAGCAATCCCATAACCATGGGTAACAAGACTATCAAAGCTTAATAGGAAGGGAGAGGTGAAGTGGTGAGGTTGCAGCAGCGGCTAACTAAAAGTATGGTGGCTAACTTACGAGTACAAGAATAAGATGATCATCTACGCAAACGGTCGCAAGCTAGTAGTGATCGCTAAAGATCCTGAACTACCTACGAGTCAAACATAACCCCACCGTGGTCTCTTCTCAAAGTAAAAAAAGATAGTCACGGTTACTCACACAGTTGTGTGTTTTATCTCGGATCCTCTGTCAAGTTTTCTACAACCGGACATTAACAAATTCCAATCTGCCACATAACCACGGGCACGGCTTTCGAAAGATCAATAAGATGATCATCTACGCAAACGGTCGCAAGCTAGTAGTGATCGCTAAAGATCCTGAACTACCTACGAGTCAAACATAACCCCACCGTGGTCTCTTCTCAAAGTAAAAAAAGACAGTCACGGTTACTCACACAGTTGTGTGTTTTATCTCGGATCCTCTGTCAAGTTTTCTACAACCGGACATTAACAAATTCCAATCTGCCACATAACCGCGGGCACGGCTTTCGAAAGATCTTAACCCTGCAGGGGTGTCCCAACTTAGCCCATCACAAGCTCTCACGATCAGCTGAAGTAATAATAATTATTACCCCTTATCTTAGGGAAATCCGATCAGGCTCGGCATCCCGGTGCACAAGACATTTCGAAATGGTAAAAGAAGTCCAGCAAGACCTCCCTGCGTGCTGACACCCTGATAGTATCCGCGAGTATCTCGTCTCAGGCCACGTCTGGATGAGCACAACGTACATCAGCCAAACCCCAAGTTTCCAAGGGGGGGCTCCGCAAACGACTCTATTTGGGATCAACACCATCAGCACTGGGCCCCCCTGCTATGTAGAAAGAATCTCGGGTAGTGCTAACTCCCTATGCAATTAATTAATTAATTAAGTTGTTATTATGAGCAAATCAAAACCAATGTTGGGCCTTGCTGGAGGAATTTTATTCAAAGACGAAGTGTCAAGGGGTCCCCATATACCCAACCGTGTAAGGAACGCAAAATCAAGGAACATAATGCCGGTTTATCGGCGCCTAAGGTGGCATGAGTGGAACAAAACACCGAGCAAAAGGCCAAGCCTTCCACCAATGCCCACTATATAGGTGTGTTAATCATAATAATATATATTCTGATATTCCAACAACAAGTTCCCTAACAACGCTATAAGAGCAAAAGGCCAAGCCTTCCAAGCCTTCACCTGCAACTAACAACGCTATAAGAGGGGCTGAGCAAGCGGGTAACATAGCCAAACAATGGTTTTGCTAGGAAGGTTTCAAAGGTTAGAGGTTTAATGGCAACAAGGAGAGGCCGACAATAATGATGGGTAGCACGACATATAACGATAGCATCGAGACAACTAAGCATGGCAATGATAGTAAAGGTATCCAAGGTGATGGTCATCTTGCCTGAGATCACGCAAGGAAAAAGAACGGTTCCATGAAGAAGACGAAGAAGAAGCCTTGAAGACGAACCACGGGTAGACGAACGAATCCTCACGATCGCCAAAAGCGCTTTCTTTTATGCCTTTAAGCTAGGCATGATGCAAAAAGAGAAGATCAAGTTTTATCAAGAGTAAGAGAATAGCTAGCCCGTGTAACAGACTCAAAAGGCAACTTAATATTCTTTCTAGGGAAGTGTTCCATCCCTTTCTTGAGAGGGAATTGGAATTTTATATTCCCCTCTTTCATGTCAATGATAGCACCAATGGTGCGAAGAAAAGGACGTCCCAAAATAATTGGACATGAAGGTTCACATTCAATATCCATAATAGTAAAATCAACGGGAGCATAATTGTCATTGACAATGATAAGAACATCGTCGATCTTCCCCAAAGGTTTCTTTACGGAAGAATCAACAAGACGAACACCAAAAGAACAAGGATCAAAAGGTTTCAATTCAAGCATATCATACATTCTTTTGGGCATAACGGAGGTACTAGCTCCAACATCACATAAAGCATAGCAAGAGAAGTTATTCAACTTAATTTTAATCATAGGATCCCAACTATCTTCTAGCTTTCTAGGTATGGAGGCTTCTACCCTAAGGTTCTCCTCCCTAGCTTTGATAAGAGCATTAGTGATATGCTCCGTGAAGGCAAGATTAAGCGTGCTAGTGTGGGGATCTCTAGACATCTTGTGAAGAAAACCAATAACTTCAGAAAGGGTGCAATTATCAAAATCAAGGTCACTACTATCAAGTAAAGTGGTAGTGGTGTCCTTTAGGCTCACTTGTTTGGTAGCTTCTATGGTCATAGGAGTTTCTTCTTCTACGGTTGAGGTCATAGCATCACCATTAATAGGTCCAATGGGACTAGGAGTGCATTGGGTGCTAAGAGTTTGGATATCCTCAACAACTTGAATAGTAGCAACAGTGTGGTAGGTAGGAAGGCTCTTAATTCTATCTTCTTCCTCCTTTTCTCTAGCCCATCTCTCTTTAAGTTTAGCCATCATCCTAATGTTTTCTTTAATTTGCACTTGAATAGCATTCATAGGAGTGGTCTTCCTCTCCTCAAGAGGAGAAGTTCTAATTTTAAGCAACTCTACCTCATGGGCTAAATTGTCTACCTTCGAAGAGAGATTATCTAGTTTGTATAGTTTTTCTTCTACACTCTTATTGAAGGCCTTTTGGGTAGTGATGAAGTCTTTAAGCATAATCTCTAGTTCAGAAGTGGAGTTCTTGGTGCTACGATAAGCATTGTTGTTCCCATAGGAATTAGAGGGGAACGGTCTAGGGTTGCTACCAAAATTACTCCTATAAGCATTGTTATTGAAATTGTTTCTAGAGATAAAGTTCACATCTACTTGATCTTGACCAATCAAAGAATTTAAAGGAACATCATGAGGATCAATAGAAGATTGCTTGGAAAGTACAGACATGATCAAGTCAACTTTTTCATTTAGGGAGGAAATCTCCTCGACAAAGTTTACCTTCCTACCTGTTGGAGCGCGTTCGGTGTGCCATTGGGAATAATTGGTCATCATCTCGTCGAGAAGCTTCGTGGCAGCACCAAGTGTAGTTGACATAAAGGTTCCTCCCGTGGCCGAATCTAACAAGTTCCGCGAGGTAAAGTTCAAGCCTGCATAAAAAGTTTGGATAACCATCCAAGTAGTCAAACCATGAGTAGGGCAGTTCTTGACAAGAGATTTCATGCGTTCCCAAGCTTGGGCAACGTGTTCATTATCCAATTGTTTAAAATTCATTATGTTACTCCTTAATTGGATAATTTTAGGAGGGGGATAGTACTTCCCAATAAAGGCATCCTTGCACTTGTCCCAAGAATCTATACTATTCCTAGGCAAGGATTAAAACCAGATTTTAGCTCCTCCTCTCAAGGAGAAAGGAAAAAGCTTAAGCTTAACAATATCACCATCTATTTCTGTGTACTTTTGCATATTACAGAGCTCAACAAAATTATTTAAGTGCAAAGCAGCATCATCTCCAGCACCGGAGAATTGATCTTTCATAACTAGGTTCAGTAAAGCAGGTTTAATCTCATAAGAAGGTGCTGAAGTGGCAGGTGTAGCAATAGGCGTGCAGATAAAGTCATCGTTGTTATGACTAGTGAAGTCACACAACTTGGTGTTCTCGGTGGAACCCATAGCAGCAGCAAACAAGATAACTATTTTTGTGATTTTTGGTAAGGGACACTAAAGCAAAAACTGAAAGGTAAACTAACAAGACTAAAAAGCAAAGATAAAAGATAGCGTGCAACTCCCCTATCTTGAAGAGTGGAGTACCCGGCAACGGCGCCAGAAACTTGCTTGATGGCTTCTCGCCCCTCGTTGGTTACCCCAAGTGGAAGGTTGAGATGTAGCGTAGCGGCAAATTTCCCTTAGCAAAGATACCAAGGATCAAATCCCGTGAGACTCCGAGGGTCGACAAGTAGGTGTCAACGGCGCCAGAAACTTAGCGGTTGACAGGACCTGCACACAGATACAAATAACTTTGCCCCCAACGAGTACAGAGAGGTTGTCAATCCCTCCGGCCTTGCTGTTTACAAAGGATCAAACACAAGAGATAATAATGATAGCTATGACTGCAATTAGGAAATAAAAACAGGAAGTAAATAGAAGGTGTGATCAACGGTGGTAATATGGACCGGGGTCCCATGTTGTTAACTAGTGATGTCTCTCTCCCAAAAGACGATAAAACAGCAAAGCGAGGTAAACAAATTACAGCTGGGCAATTAACAGGATTATGTGCGCAAACCAATGCTAACTATGCTGCAAAGAAAGGTAGTGGCTCAAAAGCATGGGCGGTACGCCAAGGCAAGTAGACCGAAATCCATCTGCATCTACTACTAATCATCCACCTTGAGATATCTTTCCAGAACATCTCGCTGGTATTAAGTTGCGAATCCCACCCAAAGTGTAAACTCAAAGCAACAGACAACTGCATTAAAAGAACTTTGCGTAAAGTAAACAATCCTTGCACCCGCAAGTACAAGCACCGTTGTTTTCCCCCTTGTGGCAACATCACATCCCCTAGACTCATGTTTCTGTCACTCAAGCTAGTCATCAGGGGGCATGAACCCACAATCAAGCATAACGCTCCCTCTTGGAGTTACTACCTACTACTTGGTCAAAGCAATAAACAGCAATGGAGAACATGCAAGAATTACTCAAGAACAAAGATATAAAAGAGGTGAATCAAATATATTACTCAAACACAATCTGAACATAATCTCATAATCCATCAGATCCCAGCAAACTCAGCAGAGCAACAGCAGAAAGATTACATATGTGCCTCGATCATGTAGGGCAGCTCACGAGGTCTAAACCATGAAGAGCAAAGAGGGGAGGAGAACATCACATAGGTACTGATCATGGACCCATGGTCCAAGGTGGACTACTCACGACTCATCCGGGAAGCGTCCATGGTGGTGGAGAAGCTCCCGGTGGTGATTCTCCCCTCCGGCAGGGTGCCGGGAAGAGTTCTCCTGATGCTCCCGATCTTGGAAGTGCTGCGGCGGCGGAACAGAGGCAAGATCGCGAAAAAGGGTTCCGTCCTCGAGGGTTTCGGGACGAGAGGAATATATATGCGAAGGGGGGCAACCAGAGGTGGAGCAGGGGCCCCAGGCGCCCCCCTGGCGCGGCCAGGGGTGGGGCCACGCCAGGTGGCCGCCTGGGCCCCCCTGGCTCCCCTCTGGCCCCGCTTTGGTTCTTCGCGAAGCTTCTTGTACGCTGATTTTTCCTGTATTTTTCCCCGAATTTTTGGGGCACTTTTAATATGGGGGAAACCTGAAATAGAAAAACAGCAGAAAACAGGAACTGGCACTGTGGTGCACTGAGTTAATAGGTTAGTCCAAATATGATCAAAAGTGTATGGAAGTGCATCAATATCATAGCAATATCACACAAAAGAAGCATGGAGCAAGCAGAAATTATAGATACGTTTTGGACGTATCATGGCTATACACGGAAGTTTCTAGGCATGAATGATATATGATCCCTTTGAGCCTAGGTGGCATTCCATAGGATAATCACACGGGTCCTCCGGGATTTCCTAGGACAACACTGGATTCTCCAGATGCCCTGCAACCAATCCGCCCAGATGTGTATTAAATTCCACCTTAAGAAACCCTTAGTTGTTATTACTCTCACAACTTTCATGAAATCACTCGTACCAATCTACATCTACTAGCATGGCTAAGAAATAAGTAACAAAGCGTATATTCCCTTGGTTGATCTCAAGTCATTGGGTTCCTACCTCATGAACTACAAAGCATCAAATTATGTAACTAGACCTACTCATGCAAGTGTTTGAGGATATAACTAATGCAGTATAAACTGGGTATTGGAAAGTATGATCAAAGTTTGAATTTTCCTTGCTGACGATTGCTGAAACCTAAAGACTCGTAGTAGCACGCTTCACACTCCGGGAATTCTATCGCAATCGAACAATAGCATATATAAGCAATCATGCAACAGAATCGAAGAACAGATCTCGAAAGACTTTGAAAACAACCGAATCACTCTCATGGCTGAAAACAATTTCTAACAGTACCAAAATTAAGTGAATTTAGCCTTATCATAAAGTTTATGTCAAGATCTTCGATTTGCAAAAAGAATCAACTCAAACGGAGTTACGAAACTCAAATTATGATCAAACGAAGTTCAAACACAAAACTGTTTTAATTCAAAATCTAAAACTTTCGAAAACAACTTTGAGCTGCCCTACTGGAAAGATAAGATCGAGACGAAGAAATTGGTGTTGTTTCATCTAATTCCGACTAACGAGTAATAAGTTATGAGGGTTTGAAGATCAGGGACCGATTTGTAAAATTTTCATCGCAGATAAGTCCTCAACGAAAATTAACAGAAAAATACTAATTTGCGAACGTTCATTTTTTGAGACTAAACAGCGGACGTTCATTAAATAATAAAACCAAAGGAAAACGAAAGAAAACCGAACCGATCTAAAAAAATAAAAAAGCGTCGGTTTTACCTCACGGGTTGGGTTGACTCGCGGGTCGGGCGGCGGGTCGGATGGGTCAGGCGTGGCGGTGGCACGGACGGCGGCGTGGCGGGGCGGCGGCGGCGGTGGTGGGAGTAGGAGGCGGTGGGTTCGGGGCGGCTTATAAAGGCCTCGGGGGGAGGGGGGTGGGGTCTGCCTTGGAGAAGGGGGCGGCGGCGGCGGAGTCCGAGCCAGACTCCGGCTCGTGCGGCGGCGGGACTCTCACGCTCTGGAGGAAGGCGGCGGCGCGGCCTGGGCCTTCAGCCCGATCGGTCTGAAGAGTTTTTTTAAAACAATTCGCCCGAACAGAAAAAATCCTAAATAAATAAAAAAAATTCTAAAAATGCCAAAAACAATTTTCATTGTCTAAATAAAATATTTAGAACAAAGCAAACATTTTCTTGGCCTAAAATGCAATTTTTGAAAAATGCAATTTTTATCTAATTCGAAAAAAATAGTAATAAAAATACAAATTAATTTGTTTATTCAATTTTATCATTTTTCCTCCAATATTTCTTTTATTTTGGAGAAGTCATATTATCTCCTCTCATATATTTTGATATTGAAATATTTCGGAGAGAAAATAATTAAAATCAAATGATCCTCTTTTCAATATTTGAGAAAATTCAAATATGAAAATAATGAAATCCCAACTCTCTTCGTGGGTCCTTGAGTTGCTTATGATTTTTAGGATCCAAAACCAACAATGCAAACAAAAATATGATATGCATATGATGATCCATGTATAGCATTGCAAATTGAAAATTTGGGATGTTACAAACCTACCCCCTTAAGATGAATCTCGCCCTCGAGATTCGAGTTGGTTAGAAAATAGGTGTGGGTGGTCCTGGCGTAGTTCATCCTCTCGTTCCCAGGTGGCTTAGTCTTCTATATGGTAGCTGCACTATACTTTGCATAACTTGATGACTTTGCTGCGTGTAACTCTGTCGGCAAACTCGAGAATCTTAACGGGCTTCTCCTCGTAGGTCAGGTTGCTCTCTAACTAAATTGCTTCCAGGGGCATTGTATCACATAACGAAATTTCGGCCACCTCCGTGTGACACTTCTTCAACTGTGATACGTGAAACACATCATGAACTCCGGACAAAGTCTCAGGAAACTCTAGCTGATAAGCTACCTCTCCTTTGTGCTCCAAAACCTTCTACGGTCCCACAAATCTTGGTGCCAATTTACCCTTAACTCCGAAATGCTTAACTCCTCGAAGCGGGGATACTCGAAGATATGCTCTATCTCAAACTTCGTAGGTCACTTCCTTGCGCTTCGCATCTGCATAACTCTTCTGCCTAGACTAGGCTACCTTAAGTCTGTCGCAGATCATCTTGACCTTCTCTTCTGACTCTTTGATCAAATCGGGTCCAAATAACTGACGGTCTCCAACTTCATCCCACATTAACGCCGTTCTGCATCTTCTTCCGTACAAAGCCTCGAAAGGGGCCATTTGCAAACTGGTTTGATAACTGTTGTTGTAAGAAAACTCCGCGTACGACAAATTATCATCCTCGCTGGATCCATAATCGAGCGCACAAGCTCTCAGCATGTCCTCCAGAATCTGATTGACTCTCTCGGTCTGTCCATCTGTCTGTGGATGGAAGGCTGTACTAAATTATAGCCTAGTACCTAAAGTCTTGTGCAACTACTTCTAAAACTTTGAGGTAAATTGTGTTCCTTTATCTAATACAATGGTCCTCGGAACTCCATGCAAACATACGATCCTGGTCATGTATATCTTGGCCAACTTGGCACTCGTGTAAGTGGTCTTCACGGGGATAAAGTGCGCTACTTTCGTCAAACGATCAACTATCACCCAGATAGAATCATACCCTGAACGTGTCCTGGGTAGTCCCGTGATGAAATCCATTCCAAGTTTATCCCACTTCCATTCGGGTATAGGTAACGACTGTAATAACCCTGCTAGTTTCGGATGTTCAGCCTTGACTCTTTGACAAACGTCACACACTGCTACATACTCGGCAATGTCCTTCTTCATTCTGGTCCACCAGAAATTCTGCTTCAAATCCAAATACATCTTAGTGTTGCCTGGATGAATGGAATACGACAGTCATGTGCCTCCTGGAGGATCAACTTCCTAATCTCGGGGTCTATGGGCACATAAATGCGCTTTTCAAACCAAAGTGTCTCGTATTCATCCTCACGAAATCCTTCAGCCTTTCCCTCAGCCACTCTCTCCTTTAATTCAGCAATTTGTTTGTCCACCTTCTGAGCTTCTCGAATCCTTCCCAATAAAGTTGACTGAATTTCCAATGTCGCAACATAACCTCTAGGGACTATTTCCATCTACAAATCCCTAAGATCATCGTCTAACTCCTGGGGTAAACCTCCGGAAATGATTGCGTTAACATAACCCTTGCGACTTAGAGCATCTTCTACGACATTGGCTTTTCCTGGATGGTAATGCAACCTCATGTCGTAATCCTTTGTAACTTCAAGCCATCTCCTTTGCCTGAGATTCAACTCCTTCTGTGTGAAGATATACTTCAAACTCTTATGATCCGTGTATATATCACAACGGTTTCCGATAAGGAAATGTCTCCAGGTCTTGAGTGCGTGCACCACGGCTGCTAACTCAAAATCATGCGTAGCATAATTCAACTCATGTGGTCGAAGTTGGCCTGAAGCGTACGACACAACTCTTCCATCTTGCATGAGAAAACCTCCAAGTCCTTGACGAGAAGCGTCACAATATACTTGGAAATCCTTGCGTATATCCGGAAGAATCAGCACTGGGGTTGTAACCAAATGTTTCTTCAAGTCCTGAAAACTAGCCTCACACTCTTCGGTCCACTTGTACCTAGTCTCTTTCTTCAACAGTTCCGTTATGGGTTTCACAATCTTCGAGAAATTCTCAATAAATCTCTGGTAATATCCCGCGAGTCCAAGAAAACTATGAATTTCACCAACTGAGGTGGGTGACTTCCATTCTGTGACTGCCTAAACCTTGGAGGGGTCTACGGATATACCGTCTCTTGATATGACATGTCCAAGGAATCCAACTTCCTTCAACCAAAACTCACACTTACTGAACTTGGCATATAACTGATGTTCTCAGAGCTTCTCGAGAACTAAACACAAATGTTCCTTATGCCCCTCTTCATTCTTGGAGTATACCAATATATCATCAATGAATACTACCACAAACTTATCCAAGAATTCCATGAATACCTTGTTCATCATACTCATGAAATAGGAAGGGGCGTTAGTCAAACCAAATGACATAACTGTATACTCATAAATCCCGTACCTTGTGGTAAAAGTTGTCTTGGGTATATCCTGTTCTCGGATCTTCGGCTGATGATATCCCGATCACAAATCGATCTTAGAGAATACCTTGGCTCCTTGCAGCTGGTCAAACAGATCGTTGATCAGCCAAAGTGGGTACTTATTCTTGATTGTAACCTCGTTCCGTGCATGGTAGTCAACAACCATTCTTAATGATCCATCCTTATTTTCGACTAAGAGCACTGGGGCTCCCCACGACGATGAACTTGGTCGTATGTAACCCTTATCCATTAACTCCTTGATTTGCTTCTTGATCTCCTCCAGATCATTAGCGGGCATCCGGTATGGTCTCTTAGATATGGGCCTGGTGCCGGGAATAGCTCAAATTAAGAACTCTATGTCCCTATACGGTGGCATGCCGGGTAACTCCTTCGGGAATACATCAGGGTAATCCTTCACGACTGGCACTTCTTCCTGAACAACTCCCGTGAGTGCATTCACCTGTGCTTTTCTGGGTGTGTGTCTAGACACATACTTGATCCTCTTTCCTTCTGGGGTGGTGAAAAGAATTGATCTACTAGCGCTATCGATGTTTCATCCAAACTTGGACACTACTAGGAAAAGGGCTATAGATGGGATGGATACTAATGGCGCACCTCACATATGGTGCGCCACTAATATATAGCAGTGGCGCACCATGTGTAGGTGCGCCATTAGTGTGGAATACACTAATGGCCCACCAGGCTCACGGTGCGCCACTAGTAACATTTTTTTTCTTTTCCAAACATACTAATGGCGTATCCAGGAGTAGTGCGCCATTACTAGTTGTAACTAGTAATGGCGCACCAGCCACAGAGTGCGCCACTGCTATTCTTTTCTTTATTATTTTTTTATTCTTTTTTATTCTTTTTTTTTGCAAAACTACTAATGGCGCACCGTGCCATAGTGCGCCATTACTAGTTTAAACTAGTAATGGCGCACTATCCCACAGTGCGCCATTAGTATTTTTTTTTTGCAAAACTACTAATGGCGCACCACCAGCAGGTGCGCCATTAGTAACCTGGGTTACTAATGGCGCATTTGGAGATGGTGCGCCATTAGTAACCTAGGACCAACAAGATATTTTGGACATCCACTCCTACCCAGTCACTTTCTCCCCACTTCATTCTCTCCACCTCCTCCTCCAAAGTTTGTCTCGGCTGCCTCCTCTTTGTCACCTCATTTCCACCATAGATTCATCCAAATTAAGTGGTTAAATTACCTTTTTTTGTAGGTAAGTAAGGGGGAAGTTATCTTTATGTTGTTCTCCCTCCAACAATGTGCACATGCACTTTTTATGGCCTAGCTAGATCTATGTATGTTCGTGGTGTTGCATATGTTTGTGGTGTTGCATATATGTTTGTGTTTGCAGGTACCGGTATTTGAAATGTGATAGTCGCCAATATTTTGCCGGAATGTTGATTCATTTCCGTTTCGGCTAGAATTTTGGCATTGTGCATTCTTTTTGGTCCTATTTTTAGGGAAAGTCATGCCAATTTTTTTCTTGGTTCTAAAATATCGTTTTGCTCTACCCCGCATGCGAGCATGGTCCGCACGATGACCGAAGGCATCGTGAATAGGTTTTTGAGCTCCGCAAAGGCCGAGATGCTTCAAAAGAACGAGACGGAGATAAGATGTCTGTGTCGAAGATGCAAGCTGAAGAGCCTTATTGCGGACCCGGATTCCGGGCAGGTGCGGGACCACCTGCTCTTGCGTGGTTTCATGGATGGCTATTGGTGGCAAGGTGATGAAGATGACTATGAAGTCGTCCATGGGGGCCGGGCAAGAATTGAGGAAGGGCAGCAAGACAACCACCGCGACTCGGGCGAGCGAGAAGACGAAGAATCTCCAGGACATGATCACGACAGTGATGCTGTACACAGTCATCATGTAGAAGATGCAGGACATGATGATGAGGAAGATGCCGGAGCAGACGACGGGCATGATCATGAAAATGATCATGCCGGCGGAGCAGACGACGATGGACCATCGATGGGCTGGATGCAGGACTCTCATATTCAAGAGCTGCTTCTCAAGCAGACGGATAACGCAAGAGCTCCCGCCCGAGAGAAAGCCAAGATGGATCAACTGGAGATAAAAGCGGTTACTCTATTGTATGAAGGATGCAGGCCCAAGGATACCCGCCTGAAAGTAACGCTCATGGCTCGGGAGATGAAGGTAAAACACAAAATGACCAACGCAGGCTTCGACGAGAACATGTCATTCTGGCACGAACGTCTTCCGAAGGGGAACAAGTGTCCGACCAGTTTCGAGGAGGCGAAGAAAATCGTGTGTCCTCTGGATTTACCGCACGTGAAATACCATGTGTGCATGAACAATTGCATCATTTATCGGGATGAGCACGCGGAGTCTACCATATGTCCGGTGTGCGGTGTCACTCAATACAAGAAGAGGAAGAAAGCTCCTCGAAAAGTGGTGTGGTACTTTCCGATCACTCCTCGTCTGCAGCGGTATTTCGCGGACCCTAAGGTAGCAAAGCTCCTGCGTTGGCACGCGGATAGGGAGGAGAAGAAGCGAGAAGATGATGCAAATTATCCGGAGATAAACAAAAATACAATATGCTGAGTCACCCTAAGGATGCGAGCTAGTGGCAAGCGTTGAACTTCGAAGACGGAGAATTTGGGAACGATCCAAGGAACATCATGCTGGGCGCGAGCACCGATGGAGTCAATCCGTTTGGCAGCCAGAGAAGCACACATATCACCTGGCCTGTGTTTGTGTGGATGTACAACCTTCCCCCCTGGTTGTGCATGAAGAGGAAGTACATTCACATGAGTATGCTAATTGAAGGACCGAAACAACCAGGGAACGACATCAATCTGTATCTGGGGCTGCTGAAAGAGGAGCTAGACACTGTCACAACCCTAGTTCTGGTATGCACTAGGTTAGCCTTGTTGTTGCATCATGTTTAATTTTTCAAATGAAATTGAAATGAGGACTTGTGAAAACCTCAGAAACCCTTTGAAAATGACCCAAATAAAAGTTGCTCCAAAAAGGTCCAAGAAAATGTTCATGTGGCCCTCTAAAAATATTGGTCAGAGATAAAAATCAAGCCAATATTATTAGGAGCTCATAAGTATTTATTTTGGGCATTTGGAATTAATGCAATAGTTATTTGCATTGGATATATATATATATATATATATATATATATATATATATATATTATATTTTATATATGTCCAAAATTCTGGTTGTTTATTTTTAGGGGCTTGGGTTAATTTCTAGGTCCCTGCAAAATAAATATGTCAGAAGAAATAATTGATTTAATTTAGATATTAAATCAAAACAAATGTCAGAAAATAGAAAACAGAAAGAAATAAAGGTTAGAGACTTACCTGGGCCACTTGCTGGCCTGGCACTGGGCCGGCCCAGCTGGCAGCCCAGCCCACCGAGCCCTCCCCTGTCGTCTTCCCCGACGACAGGAGGCCGAGCGTGTGGCCGGCGCGCGCGCACGGCCGGAGCGCCACGCATCCTGCCTGCCTGCCCTCCCCTCGCCGCCTAGCCGCTTCTGGAGGCGCCACGCACTCGCCCCGACCCTCTCGCACTCTCCTGGCCCTCTTCCCACCTCTCCCTCGCTCTCTCCCGCAGCTCCCGAATGCCGCCGTCGCCGTCGATCGCCGCAGCCGCAGCCACAGGCCACCCCTCGCCCCTCCGAGTAGCCCGAGAGCTCCACCACTTCACCCTCGTCCTCTCCGTCAAGCCACAAGACGCCGGGTGCCCTGGAACACCGCAAACGCCGTCGTCTTCCTCCTCGGACGCCGACGATCACTGCCGATGATTCGCCGCCTTCAGCGCCTCCCCGAGCCCGCTAACCTCCCCAGCAGAACCGCGGTGAGCCCCCGGTTCTTTCCCCCCTATCCTCGCCGTCGTCTGCGGCCTCTAGCCCCTACCACCGCAGCTGCCCGACCTCACCGCCGCCGGCGATGCCGCCGCCGTGGCCACAGCCACCCACCCTCCAAGCGGAGCACGCCACCGCGTCCGCCGTCTCACCAGGAGCCCGTAGCGCCCCTCTGTAGCTCTCGCCGTGCCCTGTAGCCCCAGACCCGACGATGGCCGAACTCCGGCGCCGCCGCGAGCTTGTTTCCGGCGAGCTCCGGCCGTCCCAGCTGCTGCTGCTTGCGGGAATGGACGCGGACGAGCTCCAGCAGCTCGCCCGTGGTCTCCGCTGCCCATTTGACCGCCGGAGCGGCATTTCCGTGCCCCTCCGCCGCGTCTGTGGTCGCCGGCGTCGAGCCGCCGGTTGGTTTTGACCACTGACCGATGTGCTTTGACCCCCTGTGTCAATGACAGGTGGGCCCCACCCTTTTAGTTAGTTGACTAATTAGTTAAATTAATTAGTTTTGTTAATTAGTTTAGCCACTGACATGTGGGCCCAGCCCTGCTAATATTTCTGTTAGGATTAATTTAGAGTTAATTAACTCAGTTAATTAACTGAGTCACTGACCAGTGGACCCCACTGTCAGGTTTGACTCTGGACCAGCCCCTTTGACCTGCCGATGTCATGCATGTGTCATGCTGACGCAGTAATCCAGTTCTGTTTATTTAAATAAATCTTAAATGATTTATTTAATTCAGAATTTGGCATAAACTTCAAAAAATCACAGAAATTCAACCGTAGCTCAGAATGAAATAATTTATATATGAAAAATTATCAGAAAAATTCAATCTATCCATCTGTACCATTTTCATGCATGACAAATGAAGTTAAACCTACTGTTTATATGAAAACACATATATGGCATTTTATAATACTTATTAAAGAGTTGCATTTGAACCCTTGGAGTTCAACCAATTAAAATGCTAGTTGCATTAGCTCAAACAACATCATATTTTCATGCCATATTCATGCATCATATTGTTGCATATGCTTGTGTTTGATTGTCGGCACCGTTCTTCTCGATAGGTCCAGCTCCGGAGACCGATCCAGAGTACCTGTCAGAGGAGCAGTGCTCTGCACGTTGTTTCACCAGGCAAGCAAACCCCCTTGATCATTCCGATACAACCCCCTTTCTCGCTCCTGCTCCCTGTTATTGCATTAGGACAACAACGATCTCAACTGCTACTTTATGCTGCGGTAGTTGAACCCATTCCTCTGCATGACCTGTCTTTCCACAGTAAATAGTTGAAACCCACTAGCATGTGTAGGAGTTGATTGAAGCCATGATGTGATCTTACCATGCCTTGCTTGCTATTGCTTAGAGTGTGTCAGGTCTGATTCATCGGGAATGAATTGGAGTGAAATGATGTGTTCTGATGCTGAGGGTTGAACGTGTGAACACGATTTGGTAAAGGTAGCGGTGAGAGGCCATGTAGGAGTACATGGTGGGTTGTCTCACTGGAACCGTCCCTAAGAACTGAGTTCTGTGTATGTTGTCCAATGACCAGCTACTACCACGCATTGGAATGCTTAAGTGCCCCTCTCGACTTATTAACCGACTTGGTCTCTGTCCAGGAGTTGCAACTAGTTTCTGGTGTTTGTAGGTAGTGTTAGTAGTCTACCAAGTGGCACTCGGCCAGTGGGCTTGGGACAGACTAGGCACCGTGGCACGGTGTACCAAGCGTAGATCCACTCGGCGAGGTGGGCTTGGGAACCCTGCGCACATCATTTGGGGCCGTGAGCGACACCCCGGCCGGATCTCCCCACGGATGGAACCCGAATAGGTGATAAACCTGGACTAGAGTCTTGTGTGGTTAGTCAGGTCGTGGCCGACACCCTCGCCAGGCTTCCGCTTGAAGGTTGCCGAGATACACGAGATGTACCTAGCGGTAAGTGGCGAGAGCGTGTGTGAAGAAGTACACCCCTGCAGGGTTAACATAATCTATTCGAATAGCCGGGTCCGCGGATATGGACTTCTTGGATGCTTACGTGGTACATAGACAACTTGAAGTGGATACTCTAAAATACTCAAGACAAGTGTGAGTGCTATGGATGGCTTTCTCGTAGGGAGACGGGAATGAATCCATAGTGGTGTATTGTGTGGTGCTTAGTGGACTCGTGTGCGCCACCTCAAAAGAGTTACCAGCAATCGTAGAATAGGATAGCCACTGAGTCAAAGATGGCTTGCTGCAACTAAACCCCACTTTGCCTTCTTGATACAAGTGCATGTATGATAGGATCTGATGTAAGTCTTGCTGAGTACCTTTGTACTCATGTTTGCTTAATTTATGTTTTGCAGATAGGATTGATGTCTTACTAGTAGTTCCGCTTGGACTTCGACAAGTAGCTTGTACCTCATCTACGATCTTGGACGAGTGTTGTAGATAGTCAGGCTCTTCAGCCTTTTTCATCTGTAGACGTCTGTACTCAGACATGTAGTGCTTCCGCTTGTTGCTTGTATGCTCTGAATATTGGGTCGTGAGACCCATGTTTGTAATACTTGGCTCCTCGGAGCCTAATGAATAAATACTCTGTTTATTAGAGTCTTGTTGTGATGCCATGTTGTATTTGCACATATTGAGCATATTGTGTGTATGTTATTGAAATGCTTGGTATGTGTGGGATCCGACACCTAGTTGTTTACCCTTGGTAGCCTATCTTACAGGGAAATGTCTCCTAGTGCTTCCACTGAGCCTTGGTAGCTTGCTACTGCTCCGGATCACTTAGGCTGACCGGCATATGTCCTTCTTCGTTCCTGTGTCTGTCCCTTAGGGGAAATGTCACGCGTTGTTCCTTTAAGTCCTTGTAGCTTGCTACGACTTGGGTTCATACGTTGATGACCGACACGTTCGTTGCTGGGTCATGAATGCCTGTCTCTGTAATTTAGTGCCACTTTTGGTTTATAACTGGTCATGTCGGCCCGGGTTCTCTGTCATATGGATGCTAGCGACACTATCATATACGTGAGCCAAAATGCGCAAACGGTCCCGGGCCAGGTAAGATGGCACCCATGGGGATACCGTGCGTGAGGCCGCAAAGTGATATGGTGTGTTACATGCTAGATCGGTGTGACTTAGGATCGGGGTCCCGACAGCGCTGGTATCAGAGCCTGACTGCCTGTAGGATTACCAAGCCCAACTGGTTGAAGTTGAGTCTAGAAATTCTTTAGTTATATAAGGGAATTGATTGTGGAAGGGAACGTAAGGCTCTTTTTACTCCTTATACCTCATGTCTTCTGATCTGAGTCAGCTTACCTTCCTACGGGGTTAAGGAACTAGGCTTTCTCTTCCGTCTATCAGGATCACGAGTTACTACTCCGTAGTCCCTTAAGATTGGTTGATCCGAGTCCTAATCTTGTTTCAAGCTCTTCCGGTGAAGTTGTTGTAGCACTATCACAGAACCTTGAGTGAGATGTTGAACTACCCTTTGTTAGCAGGATGTCTCATTCTGAGCATTTTACTGCCGTTATGCTGCCGGAATTATCCTAGTAATTCGAGAGATACTAATTTCTTGTTCTACCTTATGCTTCCTATAGTTGTTGATGTTTCCGTCTTCGGTTTCGCTTCTCAGGATGTCTTCAATTAAGCGAAGCTCAGCTGCTCGTAGACAGAACCACGGAGATGGTAGGGATGAGGAGGATCCTCCCGACCAGCCTTCGTTGGCAGAGTTAATGTTAGAGATGGAGAGAAACAAGCGTGAGTCTAACCGCTTGTTGGCACGGATTGAGGAGAACACCGCACATCAGTGCAAGGATTCAGCAACCATCCATGACTTCATTCGTCTGAAACCACCCACCTTTCATCATTCCATTGAGCCACTCGATGCAGATGACTGGCTCCGTAGTATCACTCACAAGCTGCGTTCCGCGAACGTAGCTGAAGATGACAAGGTTATCTATGCCACTTATCACCTGGAAGGTCCTGCTAGTCTTTGGTGGCAGAACTATGAAGCCATGATTCCAGCTAACCAGGTTCCCACCTGGAGAGATTTCACCGAGGCTTTTCGTGAGCATCATATCTCTCAAGCCCTTATCGATCGTAAGAGAGAAGAGTTCTGTAGTCTCACACAGGCTAAGATGGCTGTTGATGTTTATAGTCGAGAGTTTGAGAACCTCGCCCGCTATGCTACAGAAGAAGTGTCCACGGACGCCAAGAAGCAGGCTAGGTTCCGGAAGGGTCTCAACCCCAAACTGCGTCGTGATCTCCACTTGCATCATTGCAACACATTCCAGGCTCTTGTGAACAAGGCCATCAACGCAGAGACAGCTCAGCTCACTTACGATGAGTCTCGTAAGCACACCCTTGATTCGGGAACTTCCTCCGGTTCTAGTTCCCAAAAGTGCCGGATTTGGGTTCCGAACTCTGTTCTTCCACCCACTTATCTTCCGAGGCCATCTCGTGTGGTACCTCTTCCAATTCAGCAGTTTGCTCCACCCAGGTCTATTGATGGACCGTTTGTCAATATGGGTCCACGTCCTAATCCCAGGATTTGTTACAAGTGCGGAGAGCCGGGCCACATTGCTCGTATTTGCATCCAGACCCGTGTTGCTCCATCCCAGTCCGATAAATCTGTTAGACGTGATAAATCATCACGCAAGATGATCAGTGTTAAGTCGGCTCCCATCGAACATGGACGTGTGCATCACGTCTCAGCCAATGACGCTCATGATGATCCAGATGTCGTTCTTGGTACACTCCTTGTCAATTGTCATCCGGCATCGGTTCTATTCGATACTGGAGCATCCCATTCTTTCATTTCCGAAAGTTATGCCCGTTTGCACGACATGTCATTTTGTGATATGCCTTCCCCACTACTTATTCAAACTCCTGGATCCAAATGGCAGACTTCTAGTGTAAGCCATGGTAATGAAATCCTTGTTGACAGACTTGTATTCCTTGCATCATTTGTAGCCCTCAAGTCTTCAGATATTAATATCATCTTGGGTATGGACTGGATGACAGCTCATCATGCCAAGATTGATTGCTTCACTAGGTCTGTTCAGCTTACACATCCGTCTGGTAAGATAGTCACTGTCAACACTAGAGTTGCAAAGCGTCAACTCTATTCTCTTAATGCCAGCCCTCTCCCAGATCTTGAAGATGTTCCGGTAGTCCGTGACTTTCCGGATGTCTTTCCAGAGGAACTGCCAGGTGTTCCACCCGATCGAGATGTAGAGTTTGTTATAGAGCTTATCCCAGGAACTGCTCCAATCTCTAGGAGACCCTACAAAATGGCACCCTTAGAACTAGCCGAGCTTAAGAAACAACTTGATGAGTCCTTGCAAAAGGGTTTCATCCGTCCTAGTTCTTCTCCCTGGGCTTGCCCCGTCCTCTTTGTCAAGAAGAAGGATGGTACGGATCGGATGGTTGTAGATTATCGTCCCGTTAATTTGGTCACGGTAAAGAACAAGTATCCGCTTCCCAGGATCAATGACCTGTATGATCAGCTCGCTGGATCCTCAGTCTTCTCCAAGATGGATTTGAGGTTAGGATACCATCAAATCAAGATTAGAAATGGGGACATCCCCAAGACGGCTTTCGTCACTCGTTATGGTCAGTACGAGTACACCGTCATGTCCTTCGGTTTAACAAATGCTCCAGCCACTTTCTCCCGCTTGATGAACTCGATCTTTATGGAGTATTTACACAAGTTTGTCGTGGTTTACCTCGATGATATTCTTATTTACTCGAAGAACGAGGAAGAGCATGCCGAACATCTTAGGCTTGTTCTAGAAAAACTCAGAGAGCACCGCCTTTATGCCAAGTTCTCCAAGTGCGAATTTTGGTTGCCAGAAGTGACCTATCTCGGTCATGTAATCTCTGGTAAGGGCATTGCTGTCAACCCCGAGAGAGTTCAGGCCGTTCTTGATTGGACCCCGCCTGAAACAGTTAAACAAGTTAGGAGTTTCCTTGGTCTAGCCAGCTATTGTCGCCGCTTTGTTGAGAACTTCTCTAAAGTGGCCAAACCTCTCACGGAACTTCTTAAGAAAGATAAAAAGTTTGAGTGGTCCCCACAGTGTGAGCACAGTTTTCAGGAACTGAAAAGACGCCTGACTTCTGCTCCCATACTTGTGCTACCGGATTTCACTAAGGACTTTGTTATCTACTGTGATGCCTCACGACAGGGACTAGGTTGTATTCTTATGCAGGATCGTCGTGTGATTGCCTATGCATCTCGACAGTTGCATCCACATGAGGAGAATTATCCTACACATGATCTAGAGCTTGCAGCCGTAGTCTATGCACTTAAGACCTGGCGGCATTACCTCCTTGGTAATCGTTGCGAGATCTACACCGATCACCAGAGTCTCAAGTATATCTTCACCCAACCAGATTTGAACCTTAGGCAAAGAAGTTGGTTGGAATTGATCTCCGATTACGACTTAGGGATTACCTACACCCCGGGCAAGGGCAATGTCATGGCTGATGCGCTAAGTCGTAAATCCTATTGCAACAATCTCATGTTGCAGCAGGGCCAACCACTTCTCCATGAGGAATTATGTAAGCTTAACCTTCACATCGCTCCTCACGGATTCCTTTCTACCTTGGTGGCGAAACCTACCCTTGAGGATCAGATCATTTCTGACCAAAAGTTTGATAGGGGTGTTATCCGCATCAAGAGGAACATTAAAAAAGGAGTTGGTGGATGTTTCTCTATGGATGATCGAGGTGTTGTTTTCTTTGAGAATCGCTTGGTAGTTCCCAAGAAGCAACATCTTCGGCAATTGATTCTTAAAGAGGCTCATGAATCTCCTCTCACGATTCATCCCGGTAGTACTAAGATGTATCAGGATCTACGCCAGAGATTCTGGTGGACTAGGATGAAGAGAGAAATCGCTGAGTTCATTGCTAAATGTGACGTTTGTCGTCGCGTTAAGGCAGAACATCAAAGACCTGCTGGCACCCTTCAGCCTCTAGCTATTCCTGAGTGGAAATGGGATAAAGTTGGTATGGACTTCATCACCGGCTTTCCCAGGATCAAGAAAGGGAATAATGCTATCTTCGTAGTCATTGATCGTCTCTCCAAAGTGGCTCACTTCCTACCTGTTCGAGAGAGTATCACTGCTAGTCAGCTTGCTGACTTGTATATTTCTCGAATAGTGTCACTTCATGGTGTCCCACTGGAGATCAATTCAGACCGTGGGAGTCTTTTCACTTCTCATTTCTGGGAGAGTTTCCAGACTGCCATGGGCACCCATCTATCCTTCAGTACCGCTTTCCATCCTCAGTCAAGTGGTCAGGTGGAACGGGTTAATCAAATTCTCGAAGACATGCTTAGAGCTTGCGTTATCTCATTCGGTATGGATTGGGAGAAATGTCTTCCTTTCGCCGAGTTTGCTTATAACAATAGCTATCAATCCAGTCTTAAGCAAGCTCCTTTTGAGATTCTTTATGGACGAAGATGTCGAACACCTTTGAACTGGTCAGAAACCGGTGAAAGACAATTCTTTGGACCGGATATGATCCAGGAAGCAGAAGAGCAAGTTCGCATCATTCGTGAGAATTTGAAAACAGCCCAGTCTCGTCAAAAGAGCCAGTATGATCGTCATCATAAGGAAGTGGCTTATGAGGTTGGTGACAAAGCTTATCTTTGGGTTACTCCTTTGAAGGGTACCCATCGTTTCGGTATCAAGGGCAAGTTGGCTCCTCGTTACATTGGTCCTTTTCGCATTCTTGCTAAACGAGGAGAGGTTGCCAACCAATTGGAACTACCCCCACATCTTTCTCGAGTTCATGATGTCTTCCACGTCTCTCAACTCAGGCGTTGCTTCTCGGATCCCATCCGCGGAGTGGACCATGAAACGCTTGATCTCCAAGATAACCTCACATATCGAGAGTATCCCGTTCGCATTTTGGATCAAGCAGAGCGTGTCACTCGACGTCATAACATCAAGTTTCTCAAAGTTCAATGGTCTCATCATTCCGAGAGAGAAGCTACTTGGGAGCGAGAAGATCGTCTCCGACTGGAGTACCCCACCTTCTTTCCGCCTACTCCTGAATCTCGGGACGAGATTCTTTCGAGTGGAGGCGAGTGTCACAACCCTAGTTCTGGTATGCACTAGGTTAGCCTTGTTGTTGCATCATGTTTAATTTTTCAAATGAAATTGAAATGAGGACTTGTGAAAACCTCAGAAACCCTTTGAAAATGACCCAAATAAAAGTTGCTCCAAAAAGGTCCAAGAAAATGTTCATGTGGCCCTCTAAAAATATTGGTCAGAGATAAAAATCAAGCCAATATTATTAGGAGCTCATAAGTATTTATTTTGGGCATTTGGAATTAATGCAATAGTTATTTGCATTGGATATATATATATATATATATATATATATATATATATATATATATATATATATTATATTTTATATATGTCCAAAATTCTGGTTGTTTATTTTTAGGGGCTTGCGTTAATTTCTAGGTCCCTGCAAAATAAATATGTCAGAAGAAATAATTGATTTAATTTAGATATTAAATCAAAACAAATGTCAGAAAATAGAAAATAGAAAGAAATAAAGGTTAGAGACTTACCTGGGCCACTTGCTGGCCTGGCACTGGGCCGGCCCAGCTGGCAGCCCAGCCCACCGAGCCCTCCCCTGTCGTCTTCCCCGATGACAGGAGGCCGACCGTGTGGCCGGCTTGCGCGCACGGCCGGAGCGCCACGCCTCCTGCCTGCCTGCCCTCCCCTCGCCGCCTAGCCGCTTCTGGAGGCGCCACGCACTCGCCCCGACCCTCTCGCACTCTCCTGGCCCTCTTCCCTCCTCTCCCTCGCTCTCTCCCGCAGCTCCCGAACGCCGCCGTCGCCGTCGATCGCCGCAGCCGCAGCCACAGGCCACCCCTCGCCCCTCCGAGTAGCCCGAGAGCTCCGCCACTTCACCCTCGTCCTCTCCGTCGAGCCACAAGATGCCGGGTGCCCTGGAACACCGCAAACGCCGTCGTCTTCCTCCTCGGACGCCGACGATCGCCGCCGACGATTCGCCGCCTTCAGCGCCTCCCCGAGCCCGCTAACCTCCCCAGCAGAACCGCGGTGAGCCCCCGGTTCTTTCCCCTCTATCCTCGCCGTCGTCTGCGGCCTCTAGCCCCTACCACCGCAGCTGCCCGACCTCACCGCCGCCGGCGATGCCGCCGCCATGGCCACAGCCACCCACCCTCCAAGAGGAGCACGCCACCGCGTCCGCCGTCTCACCAGGAGCCCGTAGCGCCCCTCTGTAGCTCTCCCCGTGCCCTGTAGCCCCAGACCCGACGATGGCCGAACTCCGGCGCCGCCGCGAGCTTGTTTCCGGCGAGCTCCGGCCGTCCCAGCTGCTGCTGCTTGCAGGAATGGACGCGGACGAGCTCCAGCAGCTCGCCCGTGGTCTCCGCTGCCCATTTGACCGCCGGAGCGGCATTTCCGTGCCCCTCCGCCGCGTCTGTGGTCGCCGGCATCGAGCCGCCGGTTGGTTTTGACCACTGACCGGTGTGCTTTGACCCCCTGTGTCAATGACAGGTGGGCCCCACCCTTTTAGTTAGTTGACTAATTAGTTTAGCCACTGACATGTGGGCCCAGCCCTGCTAATATTTCTGTTAGGATTAATTTAGAGTTAATTAACTCAGTTAATTAACTGAGTCACTGACCAGTGGACCCTACTGTCAGGTTTGACTCTGGACCAGCCCCTTTGACCTGCCGATGTCATGCCTGTGTCATGCTGACGCAGTAATCCAGTTCTGTTTATTTAAATAAATCTTAAATGATTAATTTAATTCAGAATTTGGCATAAACTTCAAAAAATCATAGAAATTCAACCGTAGCTCAGAATGAAATAATTTATATATGAAAAATTATCAGAAAAATTCAATCTATCCATCTGTACCATTTTCATGCATGACAAATGAAGTTAAACCTACTGTTTATATGAAAACACATATATGGCATTTTATAATACTTATTAAAGAGTTGCATTTGAACCCTTGGAGTTCAACCAATTAAAATGCTAGTTGCATTAGCTCAAACAACATCATATTTTCATGCCATATTCATGCATCATATTGTTGCATATGCTTGTGTTTGATTGTCGGCACCGTTCTTCTCGATAGGTCCAGCTCCGGAGACCGATCCAGAGTACCTGTCAGAGGAGCAGTGCTCTGCACGTTGTTTCACCAGGCAAGCAAACCCCCTTGTTCATTCCGATACAACCCCCTTTCTCGCTCCTGCTCCCTGTTATTGCATTAGGACAACAACGATCTCAACTGCTACTTTATGCTGCGGTAGTTGAACCCATTCCTCTGCATGGCCTGTCTTTCCACAGTAAATAGTTGAAACCCACTAGCATGTGTAGGAGTTGATTGAAGCCATGATGTGATCTTACCATGCCTTGCTTGCTATTGCTTAGAGTGTGTCAGGTCTGATTCATCGGGAATGAATTGGAGTGAAATGATGTGTTCTGATGCTGAGGGTTGAACGTGTGAACACGATTTGGTAAAGGTAGCGGTGAGAGGCCATGTAGGAGTACATGGTGGGTTGTCTCACTGGAACCGTCCCTAAAAACTGAGTTCTGTGTATGTTGTCCAATGACCAGCTACTACCACGCATTGGAATGCTTAAGTGCCCCTCTCGACTTATTAACCGACTTGGTCTCTGTCCAGGAGTTGCAACTAGTTTCTGGTGTTTGTAGGTAGTGTTAGTAGTCTACCAAGTGGCACTCGGCCAGTGGGCTTGGGACAGACTAGGCACCGTGGCACGGTGTACCAAGCGTAGATCCACTCGGCGAGGTGGGCTTGGGAACCCTGCGCACATCATTTGGGGCCGTGAGCGACACCCCGGCCGGATCTCCCCACGGATGGAACCCGAATAGGCGATAAACCTGGACTAGAGTCTTGTGTGGTTAGTCAGGTCATGGCCGACACCCTTGCCAGGCTTCCGCTTGAAGGTTGCCGAGATACACGAGATGTACCTGGCGGTAAGTGGCGAGAGCGTGTGTGAAGAAGTACACCCCTGCAGGGTTAACATAATCTATTCGAATAGCCGGGTCCGCGGATATGGACTTCTTGGATGCTTACGTGGTACATAGACAACTTGAAGTGGATACTCTAAAATATTCAAGACAAGTGTGAGTGCTATGGATGGCTTTCTCGTAGGGAGACGGGAATGAATCCATAGTGGTGTATTGTGTGGTGCTTAGTGGACTCGTGTGCGCCACCTCAAAAGAGTTACCAGCAATCGTAGAATAGGATAGCCACTGAGTCAAAGATGGCTTGCTGCAACTAAACCCCACTTTGCCTTCTTGATACAAGTGCATGTATGATAGGATCTGATGTAAGTCTTGCTGAGTACCTTTGTACTCATGTTTGCTTAATTTATGTTTTGCAGATAGGATTGATGTCTCACTAGTAGTTCCGCTTGGACTTCGACAAGTAGCTTGTACCTCAGCTACGATCTTGGACGAGTGTTGTAGATAGTCAGGCTCTTCAGCCTTTTTCATTTGTAGACGTCTGTACTCAGACATGTAGTGCTTCCGCTTGTTGCTTGTATGCTCTGAATGTTGGGTCGTGAGACCCATGTTTGTAATACTTGGCTCCTCGGAGCCTAATGAATAAATACTTTGTTTATTAGAGTCTTGTTGTGATGCCATGTTGTATTTGCACATATTGAGCATATTGTGTGTATGTTATTGAAATGCTTGGTATGTGTGGGATCCGACACCTAGTTGTTTACCCTTGGTAGCCTATCTTACAGGGAAATGTCTCCTAGTGCTTCCACTGAGCCTTGGTAGCTTGCTACTGCTCCGGATCACTTAGGCTGACCGGCATATGTCCTTCTTCGTTCCTGTGTCTGTCCCTTAGGGGAAATGTCACGCGTTGTTCCTTTAAGTCCTTGTAGCTTGCTACGACTTGGGTTCATACGTTGATGACCGACACGTTCGTTGCTGGGTCATGAATGCCTGTCTCTGTAATTTAGTGCCACTTTTGGTTTATAACTGGTCATGTCGGCCCGGGTTCTCTGTCATATGGATGCTAGCGACACTATCATATACGTGAGCCAAAATGCGCAAACGGTCCCGGGCCAGGTAAGGTGGCACCCGTGGGGATACCGTGCGTGAGGCCGCAAAGTGATATGGTGTGTTACATGCTAGATCGGTGTGACTTAGGATCGGGGTCCCGACAGACACGCTGTGGAAAACGCCAGCCAATACGTGGGATGCCGCAGAGAAAGAATATTTCCCTATGAAAGCCGCACTGCTCACGACGGTGCACGACTATCTCGGTTACGGATATGTTGTGGGGCAGGTGGTCCACGGATTTTCTGGATGCGTCAGGTGCATGGATGACACAACGTATCGCCAGCTAGAGAGATCCCGGGTCTTCGAAAACCGTGTTCATGAGACATCGAAGGTGGCTTCGCGACGATGACTTGTGGAGAAAACGCAATGATCTGTTCGATGGTGAAACCGAACCCCGAAGACGCCCGCGTACGAGGAGCGGCGAGGAAATAGACGAGCTGTTGAAAAATTGGAAAGATTTCCCACTGCCGGGAAAGAAGCAAAAGGCGCCAGAGCCGCTGCTGAAGGTATGGAAAACGAGGTCTGTTTTCTGGGACTTGCCATACAGGAAGATCCACCGTGTGCCTCACAGCCTTGATGTCATGCATATCACGAAGAACGTGTGCGAGAGTCTGCTTGGTACCCTGCTCAACATGCCAGAGAGGACCAAAGATGGGCCGAAAGCAAGGGCAGACTTGAAATCAATGGGCATCAGGCAGGAGCTTCACGCTAATGATGATGATGATGATGATGATGATGAGGCAAAGCAGGACACGGAAAGTCGTCGCAAAGGCAAAAAGGCCAAGAAGACCAGAAATGACTACCCTCCCGCGTGCCTCACTCTAAGTCAGGAGGAGATCGAGCAGTTTTTCACCTGCCTCGTAGGAGTAAAACTTCCTTACGGTTACGCGGGGAAGATAAGCAGATACCTAGACCCAGCAAAGCAGAAGTTCAGCAGGATGAAGTCTCACAACTATCACGTGCTGATGACGCAGATACTTCCAGTTGCAATCCGTGGGATCATGGACGCGCACGTCCGTGAAACGCTATTTGGCCTATGCAACTTTTTCGACGTCATCTCTCGGAAGTCGGTTGGCGTGAGGCAACTCAGAAGGCTACATGAAGAGATCGTGGTGATACTATGCGAGCTTGAGATGTACTTCCCTCCCGCATTCTTCGACGTTGTGGTGCATCTGCTGGTCCATATCGTGGAGGATATCATCCAACTCGGGCCGACGTTCCTGCACAGCATGATGCGGTTCGAAAGGATGAATGGTGTCATCAAAGGATACGTTCGCAACATGTCACGTCCAGAGGGAAGCATAGCCAGGGGCTTTCTAACCGAAGAGTGCATCTCCTACTGCACGAATTATCTAGGCGTCGAGAACCCCGTTGGTCTGCCCGTCAACAGGCACCTCGGCAGGCTCGCTGGATGGGGTCACCGTGAGGGTCACCGCGAAATGCATGTCGACTTCGAGGGTCGACTCACCGACTTTGAAAGAGCAAACCTAGTCGCGCTACAACATATAGACGTGGTCGATCCTTTGGTGGTAGAGCACAAAACCTTTATTGAGAAGACGTACAATGACCGAGGCCAACAGAGGACGGATGGAGATATAATCAAAGAGCACAACTCATGTTTCACGCATTGGTTCAAGTAGAAGCTTCTGTCGTACCCTTTACATGAGGATTCTTCCGCGGAAGAACAACTCATATTCGCCTTGTCACAGGGCGCCGAGCACAACCTGATGACCTATGAGGCGTACGATATCAACGACTACACATTCTACACCGAGGCCAAGGACATGAAGAGCGATGGTTATCAGAACTCCAGGGTAACGATGGAATCCTACACCGGTAACGACAAGGACAGATACTACGGAAGGATCGAGGAGAACTGGGAGCTGAGCTATGCTGGAGAGAAGGTCCCGATGTTTCGTGTCAGATGGGCCAAGAGCATCCTAAAAGAAGACCGGTATTTCACCACCATGGTTATACCCGAAGCCAAATCCAAGACCGCGGGCGCAAACGTCACCGCGAAAAATGAGCCATGGGTACTGGCTTCCCAAGTTGACCAATGCTTCTTCATTACCGACCCGTCAAAGCCCAGTCGTGTTGTCTTGAGGAGAGGCAAAAGGAAGATCATCGGAATGGATGGAGTAGCCAATGAGCAAGACTTCGACAAGTACGGCGACCCGAAGATCGAACATGACGACGATGATGAAGTAGCAGCATACACCACAAGAAGAATCAGGACCACCCTACCTAAAGGACGTCCGTTCCACAGAAGAACTCCATTTGCGAAAAAGAAGGGCAAGAAGATTGTGAACAGATAGCTAGCTAAGATCGATTGTATTTAAATTGTAGCCTTCATTTCTCGATTGTATTTCATGGGCACTTTTTGAACTCTTGAATGTTTTTAAATTTCATGGACACTCGATGTCGATCCCCCTCCATCTCGATCGCTATCCCACCTCGCCAGATCCGGTCCCCCTCGCCGCCGAGCATCCCCTGCTCCACCGGCCGCTGCCGCCGACCCCCCGCACCCTCCCCTACTCCACCGACGCCGAGGACCCACCGCACCCTCCCCCGCTCCACCGGCCGCCGTCGCCGACCCATGAACTCATAATATTTTCAAATAATAAATTTGATGATATTTTTTCATATTCATAAATATTTTCAAATAACAAATTTGTTGATATTTTTTAAAAAATTATTACCGTTTTATAAAAAAATATTACTGTTATGATTTAAACAAGTTTGAACATATTTAAACACAAATAAGTATCAAACAGCATTTTAAATGCATAAAAAAATTGGGGAGCCTGGGAATCGAACCCAGGACCTCCGAGTGGGTGTGCTGCGTGCTGACCAGTCGGTCTAGTACATGGGGTTTGATGTAGATGGAAACTGGTGGAAGATAACATGTGGGCTCGAACTGTAATACAAAAAATACTAATGGCGCACCAGGGGGAGGTGCGCCATTGTTGTCGTCGTACTTATGGCGCACTAGGGGGAGGTGCGCCATTAGTATCCCTCCCCCCACTCCACCTATTCCCCGTGGCCGCCTCTCTCTTCCTCCCTCGCTCGCCAGATCCCGCGCGCTGCCCCGACCCACGATGCCGCCGCCCCTACGTGCGCCGCCGCACCCGCGCCCCCACGCCCCCACCACTGCAGCTCCGCCATCGCCGACGCCTCCGCGACCTCGCCGTCACCGACAGCCTCCCTGCGTCGGCACCTGCCCTGCGCTGCCTCTACCTCAATCTGGGCACGGGGTGTAGGACGACGACCGCCGCCGACCCGCAAAGCACGTGGCCGCCGGCCTCCCCACGACCAACCGAGGCACCCAGGAGGACCGCCGTCGTCTTCTTCTTCGACTATGAGGACTCGGACGAGCTCGGACACCCTCGAGCCATCCCTTCGCCGCCGACCCCGACCCCGACCCCGACCCCTCCGGCGACCGGCCGCGCCCGCCCGCCCTTGTTCCTGGTAAGAAATGCATCCACACCCATCACCATAGCATCCTCCACCCTCTCCACGACCTGACCGTTTCAGGTGATCTCCCTAGGTTGCTACACTTGCTATAGTACTAGCTAGGTCTCCCATAGATTGTTATAGAATGGTGTAGGCACTGTTAATCTTTGGTGGATGCTGTGAATTGGTGTAGCCTCTAGATTGGTACACAATGGTGTACACACATTTAGCCGCTGAAGAATATCCCTTTGATCACAAATCTGTTGTGAGATGTTGAGTTATTCTTCGGCAGAAGACGAACCATATGTTTTCGTGGTGTGATTACTGCACATGGTCTTGTTCTTAGATCTTAGGATATTTTATGATTTTTTCCAAGAGAGATATGCTTGATTTGCTGTGCATACAGGTACATTGTTTTGTTATTCTTGCTGTTGGGGTTATGTTTCCCGACCACAGTGTGCCATCTTAGCATTTTGAAATTTGGAAGTGGGCTGGGGAGGTCTGATTTTGCCAAAAGAGATGCCTCTTTGTAGTTTCTAAGTTTCTATTCTAGCAACTGTGAAATAAAGTGATATGACTCCACAGACTTATGATTTAGCCCCTTGGACCAGAATTGACTAAATGGTCCTGAATTTAACATTTAACTGAATTTTCTTGCGCACCTTGGCCCTTCGTGGTTAAAACGAGAAATGCTGCCATGGCAGCTATATTTTTCAGAAGCACTTTAGTTAAGATACTATAACTAGGATAACACTGTATTTGGCAGATTATTTACTCCATAAACTGAAGTTATGACAGAATCTTAGTGTAGATTTGAAATGTTAACTTGTCTCCTTGAGCCTTCCCGGGGGTCATCCCTCCAACAGGCAGTCTCATTTTCCTATGTTATCCATATGGTCTCAAGCAGCTTAGTTTGGCCTTAATTAATAAATGGGCATGGAAGTGCAAATACATTGTCATGTCTGAAAGATAATGACAGTCATGGAATTTATATTTATACATGGTCCTGGCTAAATACATGGAATTTATATTCAGTCATCCTCTGAGTATAGATACTGAAATATCCTGTCATTCTCTGAATATTTACATTTCTCCGAAAATATTCAGACAAGATCATGTAGACAAGATTGTGGATTTCATGAGCATGATTGATTTATAGTGATCACTAATTTTCATGATCAGCAACAGTTTCTTTCACTAATTTTCAGTTAACAGCAATCCATGATTTTTTTCAGCTAAAACTATTGATGATTTTTTTGTTGGGTGACCTATTAGATATGGAATGGAAGCTCACATAAGTTGAGCTGATTTTTGTCCATATGATAGCAGAGGACCATATGGTCTGTGGCCTTTTCATCCATATGAAAGTAGAGGCACATTGTGGTGCTAGTTTGCTGGGTTTTGTCTCTGACCATCGGGTCGTGATGATTTTGCAGGTACCCCGAGAGGCCCTTGAGTTTTCCGGAATGTCGATTAACTTCCGTTCCCGCAAATTCGGGTACTCCATATGTCCTATTTTCAGCAAAGGTCATGCTGAAATTTTCCGTGAATTTTAGCATGACTTTGCTAAAACTAGGACATATGTGGTACTTGTGACTAATGCATGGGCCGGGGTATCTTAGTACTTACTTAAGTAGGAACAACTGCCCCTTTATTCTTGCTGCATTAAACCATAGGCGGCAATAGAGCCAAGTGATTAGGCCCAACTTAGAATTCTCCTTCCCAGCTTAGCTTTTAGGATGCCTCGTTGTCGACAAACCATAAATTATAAAACCTTGGCTTTTAGGGTGCCACGATGTTGATAAAAACCTAAATGATGAAAGCTTAGGCTTTTAGGGTGCCTCGGCGTCGAAAAACCCTAAATGATAAAAGCTTAGCTTTTAGGATGCCTCGGTGTCAACAAACCCTAAATGATGAGACCATGATCTTGTTCCTTGATAATAACCAACTTTTTGACCAAACTTTTTTCCTATTTAGAGAGAAACATGGCCCACAACGATGAGGCCGGCAGTTCGGGCGGCAAGGCATTCTGGGAGGTATCCCAGGAGACGGAGGAACAACCTCACTTCGATGAGGACGCCACGAAAGACACCGATCCTGACACAATTGATGGTGCCGCCGAGGATGACCCCACTGATGGTGCCGTCGGGGATGACACCACTGATGGTGCCACCGAGGATGCCACCACTGATGATGGCGGCGCACGCACAGATGGCAGCTAACCGAAGAGGCAACGGAAGGACCGGCGCCCGACCGTGCTCCGCACCGTCAAGGAGGAATTTACTGAAGTGGACTCCGACGGGAATCCAACGGCGCCCGAACAAATAGTCAAGGGGTACTCGCTTCAGCTGGGGTGCATTCTCCGGAGCACCGTCTCGATCAACACCGAGAACCTAAGGCATAAGGACCGAGGGAATTTGCGCAACCTCCTCTTCACGAAGCTGCACGAATGATACAAGTTCCCCGCTGAATTTGAAAACACACGCCTCACAGGGAATAAAGTGAACAATGCCGCCCTCACGAGGATGAGCACGGCCCTGTCTACTTGGAGAAGCTCGGTGAAGAGAATGACTGACAAAGGTTTTAGTTATGAGAAGATCAAGGAGAAAAATCCTTCGATCACCGAAGATGACTACAACGACTTCAAGAACAAGTGCGAGAGCACCGCAACCTCCGAATCAAGTCAGTGGGGGAAAGAAATGCGGGAGTTGAACTTAGGGGAACACACACTCGGTCCCGGCGGTTACAGAGTGGCGGAGCCTATATAGGACAAGGAGGAGGCGGAGCGTGCCGAGCAAGGCCTACCGCCCCTCTTCGATAAATACGGTGACAAGCAGACCAGGAACTTTGTCAGGGCCCGGTACAAGAAGGACCCGAGAACAAAGGAGCTTACCATGGATCCGAAGACCAGGGCGCTTGAGCTTGTTCTGGTAAGGAATACACCCCCCGCGTAATTAGCTCCATATGGTTGCATTCTAATTAATGAAACCAAATTTCTAAATGGTTCACATTCCTTCCGCAGGAGACTGAAAGCAGTAGCGCGGGGTCGACTCAGAGCACCCCTTGGGACACCACTCTAAATAGGGCGTTGAATGTAATGAAAAAAAGGATAAGCTCAGTAAGCCGTCGTCAGCTGGTCGTGTGGCCGGCAAAGGCTTGTCCACAAAATGGTCGTCATACTATAACGCTGGTGGGCGAAAGGAAAAAAAGACCAGCTCGGAAAGCTAGTCACGCGAGGTTCAAGAACTCAAGGCACAAGTGGCGCGGATTCCGGAGATTCTCCAAGAGCAAGTGCAACAACAACTGGGATCGACGCTCACCGGCATTATGCCTACCTTGATTCAGGGGCTGACGACGTGGATTGCGGGCGGCCAACAAGGGCTGCCCCCGATTCCCAGCTTCACGGCCGGCAACTCGCAGAACACGCAGGTGGGGCCATTGGTGTCTCCGGCGGAGGCGGCATTGGTGTCTCCGACGCCGGCCCAGGCATTAGAGCTTAATGCACCCGGGTGTACGCCGACCGGCACCTCTGCAGCAAGCGGCCCCTCCGTCAATTGCACGCCCGCCGTTGGCGGTGCCTCGACATTAGCCGAGCTCGACGCCATCATCCCGGTAACTAATTAAGCCTCTCGGCCGAGGACTTCATCTCCTTGCCTTTGACTGGGCATCCCTGACGCCCTACATGTTTTCGCAGGGCGCCGCCGACGTTCCGTGCACTCTCCTGCACTTCGTGAACAACGAGTTGGTCGATGTCACCAAGGGCAAAATCGTTCAACCTCGCAACCCCGTGTTCCACGGTACTCCGATGCCACCCACCTTGTATAGGGTTCAACTGGTTCGGGTGCTGCTAGGCTGCGACGAGTTGTTACCTCCGATTTGACCCGTCGGGGCCGACGAAGATGATGTGATGACCCTCAGCGCCTGCCTAAGCTGGCCCCTGCTTTGGCCGAAGAGCCAGATTCGTTTGGGGGCGGGGGACACCACCCCAAAGACAACACCGCCAGCCGTGCCGGCGCCAAGCCATGGCAAGACCGTCGCAACGGTGCCGGACATCCCTATGGCACTGGATCCGAACATGCATATGGCACAGGATCCGAATGACGACGACGACAACGTCGACAATACATTTGCCAACGTCGATGAGTACTTTGCCGATCATGGGTACGATGGCGAATTCATGGGGCCTCCTTCTCAAGAACCCAACCCTACAAAAGATGTGCGCGATCTAGCTGGTACCACAGAGAAACCAAGTTGCAACAGGCGTCGTCTACCATTCAGTACTCAGGAGACACCTCCAGCTGCCGACTTCACCGAGCCTCAGATAGCCGAGGTGCGAAATATTATCAGCCCCAACACACTCAAGAAGGCGGTCTGTGAGTAGAACTCGGTCCCATTACAAGAGAAGAAGAAGGCACGGAAAAGAAAGAGTAACAAGGGTGCGAGCCAGCCGGCACCGAGTACGATCCGTGCTCAGGACGGGCCACCTTCACCTGAGGATATAATGAGGACGGTGCATGTGGCGGGTAGGCCGATGCTACCGACTAATATGCTCAATGCTGCAACCGATGCTATGTGGAGTCTGCATGACAGTGTTCTTTCTTTGGAGAAGCGGCGTCTCAGAGAGAAGGATGTGGCATGCCCGGTTTTCGCGGCCAAGGTGCCAGAGGGCAAGGGCTTTGTGGATAACTCCATCGGGGGTATGATTGTCCTGCGGTTTGATGACATATTCGCTATGTTTAACCTTCATCCGCTGCACTACACCTTCGCTCGGCTATTTTCGCTGAGTATGGAGATGCGGATCATTAGAGACAAGACCCCGGACATCATGATAGTCGACCCCTTCTACATGCGTGCCAAGATCTTGGGCAGCGCTGGGGACCGGCAAGTCGCGAGTTCTTACCTCGAAGGCGTCATTCTGGCAAACCGAGATAAGGATAACTTCCTCGTGCCTTACTTTCCCGAGTAAGTCGTCCCCTCAACCGCCCTGTAACATATGAATTCTTAGATTTCGATCGTTTTTCTTTTAACATTCTGTGTTTTGTGCAGTGACACACATTGCGCACTCATCCTCCTAAGCCCGAAATATTCCATGGCCACGTATTTCAACTCGGACCGTCAGTCGAAGGTAGACTACACAAATGTCAAGAAAGTTCTTGATGATGTTCTCCCCGGCTACGCCAAATCTGGAGGCACCTTCACCAGGCCTCTTCGTAAGTACGGCAAGCACATGTTCGCCCACAATACAACGTTCTGCTGCGTCAAGCAGCCGCCTGGCGGTCAGAAGGGTGCCTACTACGCCATCCATCACATGCGGGCGATCGTACGGGACCATCATCACCTTCTTCTACCAAGTAAACTCAAAGATTGGGCCCCGAGCGTGTCGGCAATCCAGGACGCGGACATTAGACAAGAATTCTTTCGCATCCAGTCGGAGTTTGCGGAAATCATCCATCAAGATGTCCTTCGTACCTCGGGGCAGTTCTACCTCAGAAATCAACCGTCCAACAGTGACATAGACACAATGCTACAAATGCAGGTTGACAACGCCCGCGATTTCCAGACTCCCACGATAGACGGCGGCTTCATCCACGCTCCGGTCCCTTGACTCGAGTCGAAACTAGTGATGTTGTGTCTAGTTCTGAAACATCGATTGGCTCATGTTGTAATTATTAGAATGGCCCCCATTATTAGAAACTAGTGATGGTGATGTTGTAATTATTAGATTGACAACTATGGTTGTGTGCATTCCCTCCATTATTAGAATGGCCCCCATGGTTATGGGTGGGATGATTGTGTCCTTCTGAGTATGGGGTATAGCGAGGCTTCTGCTGGGCTCCAGAGTTAAACTTCCCAGCTCCATACTTCCTCTTAATCTGTTGCTGCTTTCTTTCCAGCATAATCGCTTTGTCCACTAGCTCTTGATAGTTGTTGTAGGTTGCTAGAATCAGCTGCATACTCATCTCATCATTGAGTCCTTCAAGAAACTTCTCCTGCTTCGCGGCGTCAGTGGACACATCATCTGGCGCATAGCGAGCTAACTGCCTAAAGTCGTCCACGTATCGCCCCACAGTACAGTTTCCTTGGCGCAAGTTGCGAAACTCACGGTTCTTCAGGCTCATGGCTCCTAGTGAGACATGTGCAGTGCGAAAAGCTTGCTGAAACTGATACCAAGTGATTGCAGCAAGTGGGTAGGTGGCGGTGTAGTTCTCCCACCAAGCGGCTGCTGGTCCCTCAAGATGATGTATAGCAAAACACACTCTCTCTGCATCAGTGCATCCTGCAGTGGCTAGCTCTCTGTCCATCTTATGGAGCCAGTCATTCGCAACTACAGGCTCGGTGCTACTAGAGAACAACAGCGGTTGCAACCTTAAGAACCGGGTCAAGTTGTCATGGGGAGGTGGAGGAGGGTTGTTGTTGTTGTTGTTCTGGTTTTGGACAAGAAGTTGCATCAAAGTATTCTACTCTTTGATCAACTAGGTGAGCTCATGGGGAAACTCAAATCCGAGCTCACGTCTCGGAGGCATCTGAGTGGTTTAGAGGGGAGAGATTAAAACAGAATGAGGTCTAGGGGACATCACTACCCATATGCACATGAGACAAACAATTTCATATCATATTACTCAATTTCAAACAAGGCAAACAAAGATCCTGTTACAAAGCTAGCAAACGATTCTAACTACTCGGATTTATAGTAATGGTTACAGGGTGGTCATCTAATCACTGTTATCTGAAGACTCCATGATATCTGCTCCAGCTGCGTCTTCATAGTCACTTTCATCACTATCGGTGTCGTCTATCAGAATGTAGTTCTCCATGGTAATTCCTATCTCTGGTTCTGGCTTCACTGTGCCAGTTCCAACCTTCTTCTTCAGCGCTTCATTCTGCTCCAATAGTATGGTGATTTATTCTTCGTATCCATCACATACTGTCTTGAGTTCTTCTTCCAATTCCACATTCTGGGTGATCACCATGTTGGTCTTCTTCATAAGTGCGCACATCTGATTTTCGTAGCGTCAAATATGTTGGTCCATCTCCTGGATATATGCTGCAATAGATCCGTCCTTCCTGGTGCGTCGCATCTCCCATTGCTCGTCTCGACGTCCACAAATCTGGTAGATGGTGTCTTCAAGATCCTTGTTGTAGACTTCGCATATGCGTCCAAAGGTGATATGAGCTGCCATACTCTTTCCCAAGTTCCATGTCAGTGCGTCAAATTCTAACTCCAGTGGCTCCGTGAATGGTGCAATTGTCCTCCCAGGTACACTAACTTTGAACTTCCAGCATTCCTCTTCGGGCCATGTTGCGTAGAGATCTCCAGTGATACTTGGTATTCCAATGTGCAAGTATCTAGTTACTTCCTTCAAGTGCTTTATAAATGGGGTGTCATCGTCTGGCTGAGTGAACTTGCTTACTGGGTCCGACATCTATAGAGACAAATAGAGAAGAATTAGAATGAGTAGAGAAGAAGTAGAATGAAAGAGAAGAACATCCTATGGCTTATCCTAGTGGTCGCGTTCTACAGTCAACGTGTGCTCCGATACCATCTTGTAGCGACCACGGTTCCAATGAACCGTAGTCTCTGTGCTCAATGTCATCCCTGGATCGATATGCTGACACACACATTACTTGAGGATTTATAACAGAGGTTCAATCACACTTTATTACATCAAAGATCCTCAACAAGGAAATATCCATTATACGATAATGGCTGAAGGCCATCTAAAACAATAAACTGCGGAAGCTATGAAGAGTAGTTGAGTCCGTCCAACTCCACGGCAAACATCGAGTGCATGACAACAACCTATCACACCTTAATCCTCGTCTGAAAACTCTGCAACATGATACATTGTAGCCACATAGGTCAGCACATTGAATATGCAGGCAAGAACACACTGTAATGATAATGAGCAAAGCCTACACTGCATGAATATTTGGCTGGTGGAGGCTGTAAGGTTTATTTTTGCATGAAGCTAGTTTTTCCTTACAACAAAGGAATGCATTTATTTAGCTACTTTGTTAAATTCATATCATGAACAATTGAGAATGGTACCTCCATCCCAATCCCAAATCCAACTCGTTATTAACCCAAAAAATCAATAAAGTGATGAGATCACTCCATAATTCAAATACCAGGATACTAAAAAATGTCCATAACCGGGGACATGGCTACTCATGAATAGTTTGTACACTCTGCAGAGGTTTGTGCACTTTTCCCCACATGACTCGAACTCCTCCGTTTGATTTCTCGCACTACATGGTGTTTGAGAAACAGATGACCGAGACACAGTCTTTCCGAAGCATTAACTCTTAACCCTGGGTAGACCGTACCACCTATATCCGCTACATCTGCTAGTCTACCACGGAAAGAGGTCACACAACATACTCAACTATGCCAGAGCCCATAATGGCATTGTGGCTGCACACAGAAGTTTCTAGGCATGAATGAATATGATCCCTTTGAGCCTGGGTGGCATTCCATAGGATAATCACATGGGTCCTCCGGGATTTCCTAGGACAACACTGGATTCTCCAGGTGCCCTGCAACCAATCCAGCCAGATGTGTATTAAATTCCACCTCAAGAAACCCTTAGTTGTTATTACTCTCACAACTTTCATGAAATCACTCATACCAATCCACGTCTACAAGCATGGCTAAGCAATAAGTAACAAAGCGTATATTCCCTTGGTTGATCTCAAGTCATTGGGTTCCTACCTCATGAACTACAAAGCATCAAATTATGTAACCACTCCTACTCATGCAAGTGTTTGAGGATATAACTAATGCAGTAAAAACTGGGTATCGGAAAGTATGATCAAAGTATGAACTTGCCTTGCTAACAATCACTGAAACCTAAAGACTCGTAGAAGCACGCTTCGCACTCCGGGAATTCTATCGCAATCGAACAATAGCATACATAAGAAATCATGCAACAGAATCGAAGAACAGATCTCGAAAGACTTCAAAAACAACCAAATCACTCTCAAGGCTGAAACCAATTTCTAACAGTACCAAAATTAAGTGAATTTGGCCTTATCAAAAATTTTATGTCAAGATCTTCGATTTGCAAAAAGAATCAACTCAAACGGAGTTACGAAACTCAAATTACGATCAAACGAAGTTCAAACACAAAACTGTTTGAATTCAAAATCTAAAACGTTCAAAAAACTTTGAGCTGCACTACTGGAAAGATAAGATCGAGACGAGGAAATTGGCGTTGGTTTCATCCAATTCCGACTAATGAGTAAAAAGTTACGAGGGTTTGAAGATCAGGGACCGATCTGTAAAATTTTCATCGTGGATAAGTCCTCGACGAAAATTAATAGAAAAAGAAAAGACTAATTTGCGAACGTTTGTTTTCTGAGACTAAACAACGGACGTTCGTTAAATAATAAAACAAAAGAAAAACAAAAGAAAACCGAACCGATCTAAAAATATAAATAATAAACGGCGGTTTTACCTCGCGGGTCGGGTTGACTCACGGGCCGGGTCGGGTCGGGCGGCGGGTC
>LR738710.1:553709609-553762788 GCA_902687465.1 Secale cereale
GGGCGGCTTATAAAGGCCTCGGGGGGGGTCTGCCTTGGGGAAGGGGGCGGTGGCGGCGGAGTCCGAGCCGGACTCCGACTCGTGCGGCAGCGGGACTCTCTCGCTCGGGAGGAAAGCGGCGGCGCGGCCTGGGCAAGCGGGGCCTTCGGCCCGGTCGGTCCGAATACTTTTTTTTTTAAATTTGCCCGAAAAGAAAAAAAATCCTAAATAAATTAAAAAATTCTAAAAATGCCAAAAACAATTTTCACCTTCTAAATAAAATGTTTAGGACAAAGCAAACATTTTCTTGGCCTAAAATGCAATTTTTGAAAAATGCATATTTTTTTCTAATTCAAATAAAATAGCAATAAAAATCCAAATAAAATTGTTTATTCAATTTATATTTCTTTCCTCTAATATTTATTTTATTTTTGAGAAGTGATATTATCTCCTCTCATATATTTTGATATCGAAATATTTCGAAGAGAAAATAAATAAAATCAAATGATCCTCTTTTCATTATTTCAGAAAATTCAAATATGAAAATAATGAAATCCCCAACTCTCTTCGTGGGTCCTTGAGTTGCTTAGGATTTTTAGGATCCAAAACCAACAATGCAAATAAAATATGATATGCATGTGATGATCTATGTATAATATTCCAAATTAAAAATTTGGGATGTTACACATCCCATAGGTGGCCGTGGTTTTCCCGCGACACATAGTCAGCATACCAAGGTGTGTTATTAGAAACATTTATTGCAGCTAATTTCTCATGAGGAAAGCTATCATCAATAGGTAGTGGGTCATCAAGAACATTCTCCAACCTAGACAAGTTATCAGCTATGAGGTTCTCAGCTCCCTTCCTATTAGTGATATGCAAATCAAATTCTTGTAGCAAAAGAACCCATCTAATAAGCCTAGGTTTGGCATCTTTCTTTTCCATAAGATATTTTACTGCAGCATGATCCGTGTGAACAATTACTTTTGAGTCAACAATATAGGATCTAAATTTATCACAAGCAAACACAACTGCTAGAAATTATTTTTCAGTGGTAGCATAGTTTCTTTGTGCACTGTCTAGAGTTTTACTGGCATACTGAATAACATTCAATTTCTTATCAACTCTTTCCCTTGAACAACACCAACAAGATAATCACTAGCATCACACATAATTTCAAAAGGCAAGTTCCAATCAGGTGGTTGATGACCCACAAGTATAGGGGATCAATTGTAGCTCTTTTCTATAAGTAAGAGTGTCGAACCCAACGAGGAGCAGAAGGAAATGACAAGTAGTTTTCAGTGAGGTAATGTCTGCAAGTGCTGAAACTGTAAGTAGCGAGTTGTTTGATAGCAAGATAATTTGTAATGAGCAAGTAACGATAATAGTAACAAGTATGCAACAATGTAGCCCAATCCTTTTGAGGCAAAGGACATGCCAGAATGGTCTCCTATGATAAGCAAAGCGTTCTTGAGGGTACACGGGAATTTCATCTAGTCACTTTCATCATGTTGGTTTGATTTGTGTTCGCTACTTTGATAATTTGATATGTGGGTGGACCGGTGCTTAGGTGTTGTTCTTACTTGAACAAACCTCCTACTTATGATTAACCCTCCCGCAAGCATCCGCAACTACGAGAAAAGTATTAAGAATAAATTCTAACCATAGCATTAAACTTTTGGATCCAATCGGTCCCTTACAAAGTAGTGCATAAACTAGGGTTTAAGTTTCTATCACTCTCGCAACCCACCATCTAATTGCTACTCCACAATGCATTCCCTTAGGCCCAAATATGGTGAAGTGTCATGTAGTCGACGTTCACATGACACCACTAAGGGAATCACAACATACATACTATCAAAATATCGAACACATATAAAGTTCACATGATTACTTGCAACATGATTTCTCCCCTAACCTCAATAACAAAGGTAACTACTCACAAATGATAAACATGCTCATGATCAGGGGGGGTATTAAATAGCATAATGGATCTAAACAAATAATCTTCCACCAAATAAACCATATAGTAATCAACTACAAGATGTAATCGACACTACTAGTCACCCACAAGCACCAATCTATAGTTCCAGTAACAAAATTGAATACAAGAGGTGAACTAGGGTTTGAGATGAGATGGTGATGTTGAAGATGTTGATGGAGATTTCCATCCCCAAGAAGGGAGAGTGGTTGGTGAGGTTGATGACGATGATTTCCCCCCAGGAGGGAAGTTCCCACGACGGAATCGCTCCGCCGGAGGGCAAAAGTGCTCCTGCCCAAGTTTCGCGTCGAGACGGCGACGTTCCGTCCGAAAAGCCTTCTCCTTATTATTTTCTAGTTCAAAGTCACTTATATACTAAAAGATGGGCACCGGAGGTGGGCCGAGGAGGCCACAACCCACCAGGGTTCGCCAGGGGGGCCTGGCGCGCCCAGGTGGGTTGTGCCCACCTCGTGGCCCCCCTCTGGTGTTTATTGGCTCCAGTATTTATTAAATAATCCATAAAAATTCTCCGTGAAATTTCAGCTTGTTTGGAGTTGTGCAGAATAGGTGGCCTGACGTAGCTTTTCCAGGTTCAGATTTCTAGCTGCTGGAATTCCCCTCTTGGTGTGTTCCTTGCAATTTATGAGAGAAAAGGCATTATAATTACTCTAAAAAGCATTATGACGGATAAAAACATTATAAATAACAGTAGGAAATCATGATGCAAAATGGATGTATCAGTGGTTGAACAATGGGTGCAAAAATTAAGGCTTTCTTGAGTGTTTTGAAGGCTCCTACACAATCATCATCAAAGACAAAAGGAATATCCTTTTGCGAAAGATTTGTAAGAGGCCTATAAATTTTAGAAAACTCTTTGATAAATATCCTATAGAAACCATCATGACCAAGGAAACTACGAATACCTTTGATATCTTTAGGACATGGCATTTTCTCAATGGCATGAACCTTAGCTTTGTCCACTTCAATACCTCTTTCGGAAATTTTATGGCCCAAAACAATACCTTCATTAACCATAAAGTGGCACTTCTCCCAACTCAAGACAAGATTAGTTTGCTCACATGTATGTAAAACTCGATGAAGATTGCTTAAACAAACATCAAAAGACTTCCCATAAACCGAAAAGTCATCCATGAAAACCTCAACAATCTTTTCACAAAAATCAGAGAATATAGCAGTCATACATCTTTCAAAGGTAGTAGGTGCATTACATAAGCCAAAAGGCACACATTTATAAGCATAAGTTGCAAAAGGACAAGTGAAAGTGGTCTTTTCTTGATTAGGTTGTGAAACGGGTATTTATGAGAAACCAGAATATTCATCAAGGAAACAAAAGTGTGTGTGCTTGGATAATCTTTCTAGCATTTGATCAATAAAAGGTAGAAGGTAATGATCTTTTTTAGTTTCTTTGTTTAATTTTCTAAAATCGATTATCATTCTATAGCCTGTAACAATTCTATGTGGGATAAGTTCATTCTTATCATTAGGAACAACAGTAATACCTACTTTCTTAGGGACACAATGAACAGGACTTACCCATCCACTATTAGCTATAGGATAAATTATACCTGCTTCCAGATGTTTTAGTATTTCCGTTCTTACCACATCTTTCATCTTCGGATTTAACCGACGTTGGTGGTCAACAACAGGTTTAGCACCAGGTTCCATATTAATTTTGTGCTGACATAGAGTGGGACTAATGCCCATAAGATCATCAATATTATATCCAATAGCAGCTCGGTGCTTCCTCAGAATTTTCAATAATCTTTCTTCTTCATGTTCTGAATGGTTAGCACTAATAATAATAGGATATATCTTTTTCTCATCGAGATAAGCATATTTCAATGTGTCTGGTAGTTGTTTTAATTCAAACACAGGATCACCTTTAGGTGGAGGAGGACCTCCTAGAGTTTCTGTAGGCAAATTGTGTTTAAGCAGAGGTTGTTTTTCAAACAAGATTCTATCTATTTATATTTCTTTCATGCATATGCAAATTTTTCGTGGTCCAGCAGATATTGCTCTAAAGGATCAGTAGGAGGCACATCAATAGAAGCAAGACCAATAATTTCATCCTTACTAGGTAAATCTTTTTTGCGAGTTTTTCTACTAAACTTAGAAAAATTGAACTCATGAGACACATCACCAAAACTAACAATGACCGTTTTTTTAGAATCTATTGTGGCAACGGTGCTCGAGAAAGGTCTACCAAATATTATGGGACAAAAGTCATCTTGTAGGGAACCAAGGACTAGAAAATCAGTAGGGTATTTTGTTTTCCCACACAAGACTTCAACATCTCTAACAATCCCAAGTGGTGTGATGGTGTCTCTATTAGCAAGTTTGATAGTAACATATAAGTCTTCTATTTCAGTTGGTGATATGTCACTCATATTTTCTTGGTACAAAGTAAAAGGAATAGCACTTATGTTAGAACATATGTCACATAAACCATGATAACAGTGATCTCCTATTTTAACTGACATGCATGCCAACAACGGGTCTGTGTTTATCTTTGCCTTCAGGTTTGGCTATTCTGGCTGCTTCACCAACTAAATAAATAACATGCCCATCGATGTTATTGGCCAAGAGATATTTAACCAAAGCAACACTAGGTTCTACTTCGATTTGTTCAGGAGATTTAGGTGCTCTAATATTACTTCTACGGACCACAGTTGAAACTTTAGCATGCTCCTTTATCTTAACAAGAAAGGGTGGTTTCTTAATGTAAGCAGTAGGAACAACTGAATCAACATTGTAGACAGTAGTTTCTTCTTTAGCAACTATTGGTTCTTTAAGTTCTTCTTTAATAGGGGGATAATATTTAAACCACTTCTCTTTAGGGAGATCAACATGAGTAGCAAAAAAATCACAGAAATATGCTACTATCTCATAATCAAGTCCATATTTAGTGCTAAACCTTTGAAAAACATTTGTATTCATAAAAAGATTTAACACAATCAAACTTAAACTTAATACCTGACTCTTTATCTTTGTCAAGTTCCCAATCTTCAGAATTGCGTTATTTCTTTCCAAGAGATCCCACCTGAACTCAATAGTATTCTTCGTAAAAGAACCGACACAAGAAGTATCAATCATGTATTGATCATTACGAGAAAGTCGAGCATAAAAGTTTTGGATGATAATTTCTCTTGAGAGCTCATAATTGGGGCATGAATATAACATTGAACTGAGTCTCCCCCAAGCTAGAGCGATACATTCTCCTTCACGAGGCCAAGAATTATATATATAATTCCAATCACGATGAACTAGATGCATAGGATAATTTTTTTATGGAATTCCATTTTCAAACGATTCCAATTCCAAGATCCAATAGCATCGCATACCCTATACCATGTCAATGATTTTCCCTTCAAAGATAAAGGGAAGACCTTCTTCTTAGCTTCATCTTCGGGTAAACCTGCAAGCTTAAATAATCTACAAATTTCATCCACATATATCAAATGCATATCAGGATGTGCGGTTCCATCTCATGCATAAGGATTAGCTAGCAGTTGTTCGATCATACCCGAAGGAATTTCATATTCAGTAGGTGTGGTAGGTTGAGGGGCAACAAATTTTGGTTCATGTCGAGGTGAAGATACCCCTTATACATCTCCATCGTATCTATCATTTTTGATAGTTTCATGCCAATATTATTCAACTTTTACATACTTTTGGCAACAATTTATATGATTTATTTGGACTAACTTACTGATCCAGTGCCCAGTGCTAGTTCCTGTTTGTTGCATGTTTTTGTTTCGTAGAAAATCCATATCAAACGAAATCCAAATGCGATACAAATTTATGGAGAATTATTTTGGAATATATGTGATTTTTAGGAGGTGGAATCAATGCAAAAGGGGGCCCGCAGTGCCCACAACCCACCAGGGCATGCCACCAGGGCCCAGGCGCACCCTGGTGTCTTGTGCCCTCCTCGAAGGTCGGCTGGAGTCCTTCTTCTAGCGCAAGAAAGCTAATTTATGGAGTAAAGTCGTGTTAAAATTTCAGCACAATCGGAGTTACGGATCTCCGGGAATTTAAGAAACGATGAAGTGCCAGATCTGGGGAACGCGAAACAGAGAGAGACAGAGAGACAGATCCAATCTCGGAGGGGCTCGCACCCCTCCCATGCCATGTAAGCCAATGACCAGAGGGGAAACCCTTCTCCCACCTAGGGAGGAGGCCAAGGAAGAAGAAGAAGGAGGGGAGCTCTCTCCCCCTCGCTTCTGGTGGCGCTGGAGTGCCGCCGGGGCAACGATCGGGACGGCGATCTGCATCAACAATCTTGCTACCGTCAACACCAACTCTCTCCACTCTTTGCAGCGGTGTAACACCTCTTCTCCCCGCTGTAATCTCTACTTAAACATGGTGCTCAACTCCATATATTATTTCCCAATGACCTATGGTTATTCTATGATGTTCAAGTAAATCCGTTTTGTCCTGTGGGTTAATTGTGATCGTTGTTGGTATGATTGTATATTTTATTTATCGTGTTGTCCCACGGTGCCCTCCATTCTCGCGCAAACGTGAGGGGCCCCCACTGTAGGGTGTTGCAATATGTTCATGGTTCGCTTATGGTGGGTTGCGAGAGTGACAGAAGCTTGAACCCGAGTAAGTGGGGTATGACGTATGGGAGTAAAGAGGACTTGATACCTAATGCTATGGTTGGGTTTCATGACCTTAATGATCTTTAGTAGTTGCGGATGCTTGCTAGGGGTCCAATCATAAGTGCATATGATCCAAGTAGAGAAAGTATGTTAGCTCATGCCTCTCCCTCATATAAAATTACAAGAATGATTACCGGTACTTGTTATCGATTGCCAAGGGACAAATAACTTTCTTGTTGACAAAAGCTATCCACTTTTATTATCTTGCAAAGTACTTCTAGTTTTATTCTTGGAAAGTAGTTCTAGCATCACACCTACAAAATAGTTTCATACTTGTTTTCGGTAAAGCAAACGTCAAGTGTGCGTAGAGTTGTATCGGTGGTAGATAGAACTTGAGGGAATATTTGTTCTGCCTTTAGCTCCTCGTTGGGTTCGACTTCGACACTCTTATTTATCGAAGAAGGATACAAACAATCCCCTATACTTGTGGGTTATCAACCCCGAACAAACCCCTCAAATGATTGTTCTCCATAGTGACAAGTGACAATAAATTTCAGCACTTAGTAATAATTTTTCCTTACCAATTTTCACTTACCAAGAGCGCTTCACTCCTCGGCAACGGCGCTAGGAAAGAGTGTTGATGACCCACAAGTATAGGGGATCAATCATAGTCCTTTCTATAAGTAAGAGTGTCAAACCCAACGAGGAGAAAAAGGAAATGACAAGTGGTTTTCAGCAAGGTAATGTCTGCTAGCACTGAAATTGTAAGTAGCAGATATTTTGATAGGAAAATAATTTGTGACGAGCAAGTAACGATAATGGCAAATAATATGCAGCAAGATAGCCCAATCCATTTGTGGCAAAGGATAGGGCAAGACAAATTTTTATAAGGAGCAAAGTATTCTTGAGGGCACACGGGAATTTCATCTAGTCACTTTCACCATGTTTGCTTGATTCGTGTTCGCTACTTTGATAATTTGATATGTGGGTGGATCGGAGCTTAGGTGTTGTTCTTACTTGAAAAAACCTCATAGTTATGATTAACCCCCTCGCAAGCATCCACAACTACGAAAGAAGTATTAAGATAAAATCTAACCATAGCATTAAACTTTTGGATCCAAATTGGTCCCTTATGAAGTAGCACATAAACTAGGGTTTAAGCTTCTGTCACTCTAGCAACCCATCATCTAATAACTACTCCATAATGCATTCCCTTAGGCCCAAATATGGTGAAGTGTCATGCAGTCGACGTTCATATGACACCACTAAGGGAATCACAACATAAATATTATCAAAATATCAAACACATACTAAGTTTACATGATTACTTGCAACATGATTTCTCCCGTGACCTCAAGAACAAAAGTAACTACTCACAAGTGTCAAACATGTTCATGATCAGAGGGATATTAAATGGCATAACAAATCTGAACATATAATCTTCCACCAAATAAGCCATATAATAATCAACTACAAGATGTAATCAACACTACTAGTTACCCACAAGCACCAATCTTAAGTTCTGGTACACAGATTGAACACAAGAGATGAACTAGGGTTTGAGAGGAGATGGTGTTGTTGAAGATGTTGATGGAGATTTCCCGCCGCAAGATGGGGGAGTTGTTGGTGATGATGATGACGATGATTTCCCCCTCTGGGAGGGACGTTCCCCTGACGGAATCGCTCCGCCAGAGGGCAAAAGTGCTCCTGCTCAAGTTCCACCTCGAGACGACGGCACTCCGTCCCGAAAGTCCTCTCCTTTTTTTGGGTCAAAATGACTCGTATACTAGAAGAGGGGCACCAGAGGTGGGCCGAGGAGGGCACAACCCACCAGGGCGCACTTGGGGGTCCTGGCGCGCCTGGGTGGGTTGTGCCCACCGGGTGGGCCCCCTCTGGTGGTTATCAACTGCATATATTATTTCCCAATTATCTATGGTTATCCTATGATGTTTGAGTAGATCCGTTTTGTCCTGTGGGTTAATCATGATCTTGGTTGATATGATTCTATATTTTATTTATGGTGTTTTCCTATGGTGCCCTCCGTTCTCGTGCAAACGTGAGGGCCCCCCGCTGTAGGGTGTTGCAATATGTTCATGGTTCTCTTATGGTGGGTTGCGAGAGTGACAGAAGCTTAAACCCGAGTAAGTGGGGTATGACGTATGGGAGTAAAGAGGAGTTGATACTTAATGCTATGGTTGGGTTTCACGACCTTAATGATCTTTAGTAGTTGCGGATGCTTGCTAGGGGTCCAATCATAAGTGCATATGATACAAGTAGAGAAAGTATGTTAGCTCATGCCTCCCCCTCATATAAAATTACAAGAATGATAACTGGTACTTGTTATTGATTGCCTTCGGACAAATAACTTTCTTGTTGACAAAAGCTATCCACTTTTATTATCTTGCAAAGTACTTCTAGTTTTATTCTTGCAAAGTAGTTCTAGCATGACACCTACAAAATAGTTTCATACTTGTTTCCGGTAAAGCAAACGTCAAATGTGCTTAGAGTTGTATCGGTGGTCGATAGAACTTGAGGGAATATTTGTTCTGACTTTAGCTCCTCGTTCGGTTCGACACTCTTATTTATCGAAGAAGGCTACAAACGATCCCCTATACTTGTGGGTTATCAAGACGTTATCGGGGAATTATAGCGTGGGGTGAATATGCTCGTGTGTGCTTGTTTGCTTTATCGCTAAGTAGTTTTTATTTTCTGTTCTAAGTTGTTCTCTATCTTTAGTCATGGATATGGAACATGAAACACCAAAAAAATTAGTGGTACTTGCTGCTCATGGAGATGGGGAAACTCCTAAAACCATCGATGCTCGTTATGAGAAAGATATTATGCACTACTTTGATAATCCTGAGAAAACCCCATTCAACTATATAATGGGAGTAATGTTGGATCAACGTGAATACTTTAGGGATTATCGCTTGACTCAAAAAGGGAAATTGTCATGGGATCTAATTCTTATGTTACATTGGTATGCTTATAATCTATGCTTGAGATATGATTATACTTGTTGCTCTAGGATGAATGCTCCACACCTACCCTTTTCAGTTTTCATGTGAATTCAATGATAATAAAACCTTGGCTTCTTATGCTAATGGTATATATGATTATTATGATGTGGAACGAATAGAAGAATTTGTTGCTTTTAAGGGTGCTTATGAAATTGAATGTTTGTTTCTAGAGTATGAAGATTGTGATGATGCTGTTTATAGATCTCAAAAATTTGCTATATTTGAATATTTCTATGAGAACTATGAATATAATGCCGATATTGATGCATTTCTTGAGAAAGTCTCCACTGTCCAAGAAGAGACTAGTATTTTGCAGGAGTCTATGGAAGAAGAAATTAATGATATTGTGAGCTCATTGGATGAAAAAGATAAGGAGGAGAGCAAAGAACAAAAGGAGGAAGAGAGAATTGATCACCCGTTCCCACCTTCTAATGAGAGTAACTCTTTATCCCATACATTGTTTAATTTCCCTTCGAATTTACCGAAGGATGAATGCTATGATAATTGCTATGATCCCGATTAATATCCCTTTTTGATGATGCTTGCTATGCTTGTGGCCAAGATGCCAATATGAATCATGCTTGGGGAGATGAACTTGCTATAGTTCCTTATGTTAAACATGAAATTGTTGCTATTGCACCCACACATGATAGCCGTATTATCTTTTTGAATTCTCCAAACTACACTATATCGGAGAAGTTTGCACTTATTAGTGATTTGATTGATGGGTTGCCTTTTACCCTTGCACATGATAATTTTGATGAATATAATATGCATGTTCTTGGTGCTCCTACTTGCAATTATTATGAGAGAGGGACTACATGTCCACCTCTCTATGTTTCCAACATGATAAAATTGCAAGAAACTGCTTATACTATGCATTGGCCTTTACTTGATGTGCATGAATTGTTCTCGTATGACATGCCGATGCATAGGAAGAGAGTTAGACTTCGTCATTCCTTGATATATGTTGCTTTGTGCTCACTGCTAAATGTCAAATCATTGTTGATTCAAATTGGCTTTGATATACCTTGGGATCCGGGTGGATCCATTACTTGAGCACTTTATGCCTAGCTTAATGGCTTTAAAGAAAGCGTTGCCAGGGAGACAACCCAGAAGTTTAAAAAAGAGTCATTTTTTTCTGTTGAGTGCTTTTATAAAGTTGAAAAACAAAAAAAATATAGAGGGGAACCTAAAACTTTTTCAAAAAGAGAAGCGATTGAAAGGTGATGCATTGCGGAAATGGGGGTCGACCTTGAACTCTTGTGTTCATGCTTATGGAAACAATGTAGAATTTTTAATGAAAGTTCTCGCAAAAATAATTATCCACTTCTACAAATCCATAGTATTATAAAAATAATGTGCCAATAGTATCCTTTAGGATGATTAAATTGCTTGTTGGTTTGTGAGGTGCAAAAACAGAAACTTTGGCTGTAGTGCGCGATTTTACATTTTTTTTACTAGAACGTCAAAATATTTTGAAACTTTATTCACAGTCTTGCTATACAAATTGTTTATTTTGTCCCAATTTTTTAGAATTTTTAGAGTTACAGAAGTATGGTGGATGTTCAAATCTTTAGAGACTGTCCTGTTTTCATAGATTGCTTTTATAGCTCCATTATTTGCATATGTTTGAATTCTTGTTCAAGACTCCTTGACGTGGGGCCATAGAATTGTGATAGCATACAGTGGGTAATGTTTTTTTATAATTATACAATAATGTTAGAGCAGTACATGATGAGATTTCATTGATCATATGCACTAACCCCGCCACTAAAAGTTCGGTTAAGTTTAGTGTGGATGAAGTGTTCGAAGATCGAGGAGGTCTCTATGTGAGGAGAAGGAGGAGAGGCAATGGCTCAAGATTGGGGATTCCCAAGGCACCCCAAGTAAATATTCTAGGAGACTCTAGCTTCTAAGCTTGGGGATGCTCCGGAAGGCATCCCATCTTTCTTCAACAAGTATCGGTATGTTTTCGGATTCGTTTCGTTCACATGATATGCGTGAATTCTTGGAGCTTCGTGTGCCTTTTATTTTAATTTTAATAATGCACCATGCTGGCATGAGATAGTCCATGACTGATTTATAGAATGCTCATTGCACTTCACTTAAATATTTTGAGTATGGATTTATAGAATGCTTCATGTGCTTCACTCATATCATTTGAAGTTTGGATTGCTTGTTTCTCTTCACATAGAAAACCGATGTTCGTAGAATGCTCTCGTGCTTCACTTATATTTGTTAGAGCATGATCTTTTTTAGAAAGAATTAAACTCTCGTGCTTCACTTATATCTATTTAGAGAGTCAGATGGAATTGGTAAATTGCATGGTTAGTCATAAAATCCTACATAAAACTTATGGATCACTGAATATGATATGTTTGATTCCTTGCAATAGTTTTGCGATGTAGACATGATAATATGTGGGAGGTACTACTGGATGATCGTGTTTAGTAATATATTGGTGTTAAGGTTTGTGATTCCCGAAGCATGCATGTATAGTCTCTCGTTATGCGAGGAAGTTGGAGCACAGTTTATCCTTGATTGTCTATCTTTGTGTGAAGGTCGGGGGCGTGCGATGGTTAACTCCTACCAACCTCCCCCCTAGGAGCATGCATCATATTACTTTGCATTGAGGGCTAATAAAATTTTGCAATAAGTATGTGAGTTCGTTATGAATAATGTGACTCCATGGATTATACACACTCTCACCCTTTCATAATTGCTAGCCTCTCTCGTACCGTGCAATTTTCGCCGGTGCATAAACTTTAGTATACCTTCCTCAAAACAGCCACCATACCTACCTATTATGGCATTTCCATAGATATCCGAGATATATTGCCACGCACTTCCATCATATAGTTGACTTGAGCATTCATTTTCATATTGCTTTGCATGATCATAAGACAGCTAGCACGATATGTTCATGGCTTGGCCGTTTTTGATATCTTTGCTATGTTAGATCATTGCACATCCTGGTACACCCCTAGAGGCATTCATATAGAGTCATACTATGTCATAGGTATCGAGTTGTAATTTTCATTTATTTTGAGTTATAAGTAAATAAAAGTGCGATGATCATTATTATCCATTATTAGAGCATGTCCCAGTGAGGAAAGGATGATGGAAACTATAATTCCCCCACAAGTCGGGATGAGACTCCGGACAATGAGAGAGAAAAATATAAAGAGAAAAAAAAGAAAAAAAGAAAAAGAAAAAGAAAGAAAAAAAGAGAGAAGGGGCATGCTAGTTCCACACTTGTGCTTCAAAGTAGCACCATGTTTTCATATAGAGAGTCTCCTATGTTGTCACTTTCATATACTAGTGGGAATTTTCCGTAGTAGAGTCTGATGCTGTCTGCATTCTAGGAACGGGGGTACCCATACTTGCCTACGTGCGGCCCGTGACGTGGCTCCATTGACGGCCTAGTACGGCCCAGCTTCAGCAACGGCAGATCAAGACCCTCACGAGGGGCCAAGCCTCGCGAGGCGGACAACGGCAAGACCTCCTTGGGGCAGCCTCTCTAGGCAGGCTCCCGAGGAGCGGAGATATCTATGCAAGGCGCACCTCGCGAGATTCACGTGCCGTGAGCCATGATGACCGAGGCCAGGAGGGCGCGAGTGTGCACAGTGTACCAGTTTCCCCTTTGGTGCTAAGGGGCAAGCGTAGGTGCAAAGTCCGGAGGAAGGCAAAGGTGTCCCGTCTTTCGATGAGATGGTGGCTATCATTTTGGAGGAAGTCGACTTTGACGATCTGACTATGAACGTGCGAGGACGTCGCGCCTTAGCAATCGCTAAACAAACTCCGAGAGGTTATTGACCACACCGGAGCACGATCAACCTGACCACGAAGGTCTGTTTCCTGCAGGCAAACAAAGAACAAGCAAGAAACTAAGATTGCAATCTGGATATTGCGAATATAAGAGGAAAGCTTTATTGATCAAGGTGGAGTTCTATCACGCCTTTGTCTGGTCCTTGAACACAAACGAAGTACGCGAAGTTGCAACTAGTGACTATGATGAGGAGACTTTGGCTCTTATTACACGTGAAGAACACAGTGGAGACGATTTCTGATTATGAGACGCAATACATGGCTCCTGAAGATGCTGACGGGTATGAATGTTTAGTTGCTCAACGTGTTTTGAGTGTGCAAGTTACACAAGTTGAGCAAAATCAGAGGCATAATTTGTTCCATACAAAGGGAGTTGTGAAGGAACGTTCTGTTCGCGTGATCATATATGGAGGGAGTTGCAACAACTTGGCTAGCATGGAGATGGTGGAGCAGCTATCTCTCACCACAAGACCACATCCACATCCTTACTACATCCAATGGTTCAACAACAACGGCAAGGTTAAGGTAACACGTACTGTTCGTGTGCATTTTAGTATCTCTACATATGCCGATTATGTTGATTGTGATGTGGTACCTATGCAAGCATTTTCCTTATTACTTGGTAGACCATGGCAATTTGATAAAAATTATGTACACCATGGTAGAAACAATCAATATACTCTTGTTCATAAGGATAAAAATATTACTTTGCTTCCTATGACTCCTGATTCCATTTTGAAAGATGATATTAATAGAGCTAATAAAGCAAAACAGGAGAAAAATAAGAGTGAAAATCAGATTGTGGCAAAAGAATTTGAGCAACAAATGAAGCCTAATAATAAACGATCTACTGTTGCTTCTGAAATTAAATTGAAAAGTGCATGTTTACTTGCCACCAAATCTGATATTGATGAGCTAGATTTTAGCAAATATGTTTGCTATGCTTTTGTGTGCAAAGAGGAATTAGTTTCATTCGAGGACGTGCCTTCCTCTTTGCCCCCTGCAGTCAATAACATTTTGCAGGAGTTCGCTGACATCTTTCCACAAGACGTGCCACCGGGATTACCACCTATTCGAGGGATTGAGCATCAAATTGACTTAATTCCCGGTGCATCGCTACCCAACCGTGCACCATACCGTACCAATCCAGAGGAGACGAAGGAGATTATGCGTGAAGTACATGAGCTGCTCGACAAAGGTTATATACGTGAATCTCTTAGTCCTTGTGCTATTCCTATTATACTAGTGCCTAAAATGGATGGTACGTCGCGTATGTGTGTTGATTGTAGAGGCATTAATAATATTACTATTCGTTATCATCATCCTATTCCTAGGCTAGATGATATGCTTGATGAATTGAGTGGCTCTACAATATTCTCCAAAGTTGATTTGCGTAGTGGATACCATCATATTCGTACGTAATTGGGACATGAATGGAAAACATCATTTAAAACTAAGTTTGGTTTATATGAGTGGTTAGTTATGCCTTTTGGGTTAACTAATGCGCCTAGTACTTTCATGAGACTAACGAATGAAGTTTTACGTGCTTTCATTGGACGATTTATGGAAGTCTATTTTGATGATATACTGATTTATAGCACATCTTTGGAAGAACATTTGGAACATTTACGTGTTGTTTTTATTGCTCTACGTGATGCACGTTTGTTTGGTAACCTTGGGAAGTGCACCTTTTGCACCGACCGAGTATCTTTTCCTGGATATGTTGTTACTCCACAGGGAATTGAAGTTGATAAAGCCAAGATTGAAGCTATTGAGAGTTGGCCACAGCCCAAAACGGTCACACAAGTGAGGAGTTTCCTTGGCCTCGCTGGTTTCTATAGGCATTTTGTGAGAGATTTCAGCACCATTGTTGCACCTCTCAACGAGCTTACAAAGAAGGATGTGCCTTTTGTTTGGGGTACCGCACAAGAAGAAGCCTTCACGGTATTGAAAGATAAGTTGACACATGCTCCTTTACTCCAACTTCCTGATTTTAATAAGACTTTTGAGCTTGAATGTGATGCTAGTGGAATTGGCTTAGGAGGTGTGTTATTACAAGATGGTAAACCTATTGCATACTTTTCTGAAAAATTGAATGGGCCTAGTCTGAATTATTCTACTTATGATAAGGAATTATATGCTCTTGTTCGGACTTTGGAAACATGGCAACATTATTTATGGACCAAAGAATTTGTTATACATTCTGATCATGAATCTTTGAAGTACATTAAAAGTCAAGCAAAATTGAACCGTAGACATGCTAAATGGGTTGAATTCATAGAGACTTTCCCTTATGTTATTAAACACAAGAAGGGAAAAGAAAATGTTATTGCTGATGCATTGTCTCGTCGTTATACTATGCTTTCACAACTTGATTTTAAAATATTTGGTTTGCAGACCATCAAAGATCAATATGTGCATGATGCTGAATTTAAAGATGTATTGCAGAATTGTAAAGAAGGGAGAACATGGAACAAGTTCGTCGTTAATGATGGATTTGTGTTTCGTGCTAACAAGCTATGCATTCCAGCTAGCTCTGTTCGTCTTTTGTTGTTGCAGGAGGCGCATGGAGGAGGATTAATGGGACACTTCGGCGTGAAGAAGACGGAGGACGTACTTGCTACACATTTCTTTTGGCCAAAGATGAGACGGGATGTTGAGCGTTTTGTTGCTCGCTGCACTACATGCCAAAAAGCTAAGTCACGTCTCAACCCTCATGGTTTATATATGCCTTTGCATGTCCCTAGTGTTCATTGGGAAGATATATCTATGGACTTTGTTTTGGGTTTACCTCGAACAAAGAAGGGGAGGGATAGCATATTTGTTGTCGTGGATAGGTTCTCGAAGATGGCACACTTTATACCATGTCATAAAAGCGATGATGCTGCTAATGTTGCTGATTTGTTCTTTCGTGAAATTATTCGCTTGCGTGGTGTGCCAAATACTATTGTTTCAGATCGTGATACTAAATTTCTTAGCCACTTTTGGAGATGTTTATGGGCTAAGTTGGGGACGAAACTACTTTTTAGTACTACTTGTGACCCCCAAACTGATGGACACACTGAAGTAGTCAGTAGAACTTTGTCTACTATGCTTAGGGCTATTTTGAAGAATAACAAGAAAATGTGGGAAGAATGCTTGCCTCATATTGAATTTGCTTATACTCGTTCGTTGCATTCTACTACTAAGATGTGCCCTTTTGAAAATGTCTATGGTTTCCTACCTCGTGCACCTATTGATTTGTTGCCTCTTCCATCTTCGGAGAAGGTTAATTTTGATGCTAAACAACGTGCTGAATTGATCTTAAAAATGCATGAGTTAACTAAGGAAAATATTGAGCGCATGAATGCTAAATATAAACTTGTTGGAGATAAGGGTAGAAAACGTGTTGTTTTTGCACCTGGAAATCTTGTTTGGTTACATTTGCGTAAGGATATGTTTCCTAATTTGCGCAAGTCAGAGCTAATGCCACGTGCTAATGGTCCTTTTAAGGTGTTAGAGAAAATAAATGATAATGCATATAAACTTGAGTTGCCTGCAGATTTTGGGGTTAGTCCCACATTTAACATTGCAGATTTGAAGCCTTACTTGGGTGAGGAAGATGAGCTTCCATCGAGGACGACTTCAATTCAAGAAGGGGAGGATGATGAGGACATCACTAACAAGGTTACACCCACAACCCCAACTGACACATATACAGAACCAATTACTAGAGCTCGCGCACGCCAATTAAATTACCAGGTACTTTCGTTTCTTGGTAATGATTCTAATGTTCATGAGAATATGATGCTGCCTAAATTGGATACATTTGTTTTGCTTACAAATGAAGGGCCTAGCTTGGAGAAGGATGAACATTGGAGCAAGAACACGCATGGAGTTAATGGCATGCGCAAGGGGAACAAGAACGGAGTTACAAGTGATTATTTCAGGACTTTGAAGCCACCATAATGAGGGCGTGAAGCCTTGGACGGAATATACAAGATGCCACTTCATAAATTTCGTCCAGAGGCTATTATAGGTGCTGCATCACCTTATTATTGGGCCAGGCCCATGTAATTTCGAAATACTTGAGTATAGGCTATTTTTAGAGTCCGTATGTGTGGGGAAACAAGAGTTAGGGTTGGTTTCGGACCCCTCCTCCAAGGGCCATGAAATTCCCCCCTCTTCTCCCATATATATAGCCCTTAGGGCATCGTTTAGACTTTGGGTTTTGTTTGGATTGAAAGTTCACCATAGCTGCAACTTCGCGTACTTCGTTTGTGTTCAACGACCAGACAAAGGCGTCACAGAACCCCACCTTGATCAATAAATCTTTCCTCTTATATTCACAATATCCAGATTGCAATCTTAGTTTCTTTCTTGTTCTTCGTTTGCCTGCAGGAAACATACCTTCGTGGTCAGGTTGATCGTGCTCTGGTGTGGTTAATAACCTCTCGGAGTTGGTTTAGCGATTGCTAAGGCGCGACGTCCTCGCACGTTCGTAGTTGGATCGTCAAAGTCGACTTCCTCCAAAACGATAGCCACCATCTCATCGAAAGTCGACTTCCTCCAAAACGATAGCCACCATATCAGTGCAACAAGACCAAGGACCGTTAGGATGGCATAATGGAGGTCATCGTGGAGCCTGGCTCGGCGTCACCACCAGAGCCTTTGGCAGGCGAAGACCAATTTTGTCGGGATAGCTTGTACTAGTTGTCCCCCTTCAAATTTGGCCGTTGTGGGATCCCTTCCCGCCGATATTTGGGAAGAGAACCAAGGCCACTATAAATAGGACCTAGCCACCACCATGGGAGGGAGGAGATCCATTCCACCCTGACCATACCGCAAGCTCATTCGAGCCCAAGAACACCTCTCCTCCGGAGGCTATTCATCGATTGTACTAGTTCATCCTCAGCCCCACGAGGCAATCCACTACACACACTAGAGTAGGGTATTACACCGCAAGGTGGCCCGAACCACTACAATCCTCTGTGTCCCTTGTTCTTTGAGTTCATCGAGCTAGGATGTGGAATCATAGGGCAAGCGCGCTGGGAGAGAGTGTTCTTCATGCACACCCCAGAGTTCGAACCTTTCAAGGGTTTGCCGAACTCGAAATCCAACATTTGGCGTGTCGGGTAGGGGGTGCACCGAAGTTCTGCCTCTCCGTCCACCTCGCTCTCCATCCGCTAGGCTCCCATCTCAGGCGCCACCTCTCCAACCAGTTCGGTGGGCGCACGCGACAGCGTTGCGGGCCACCGAGCCTTCACCCCTGCCTTGCGACAGGTGCGGTGGCCACCCAGGTTTAGGCTAGAAATTCCGCCTTGCTACAACGGAGCGGCAGACCCGGCTGTTTTCCTCTAGGCCTACGAGGAAGCCATTTCGGCAGCTGGTGGCGATAGCATGGTCATGGCCAACTGGCTCCCCATGGCAGTGCTAGGCTTCTCGTCCCTCGTTGGTTACCCCAAGTGGAAGGTGTGAGATGTAGTGTTGCGGAAGTTTTTCCCTTGGCAAAGATACCAAGGATCGAATCCCCAGAGACTCCTAGGTTCAACAAGAAGGTGTCAACTGCTACGGCGCCAGATATTAGCAATCAACGTGGACCTGCACACAGATACAAATAACTTTGCTCCCAACGATTACAGAGAGGTTGTCAATCCCTCCGGCCTTGTAGTTAACAAAGGATTAAACGCAAGTGATAGTAGTGATAGATATAATTGCAATAGTAAATGATAGCGAAAAGTAAATAGCGGATGTGATCAATGATGGTAATATGGACCGGAGTCTCATGATGTTCACTAGTGATGTCTCTCTCCCAAAAGACGATAAAACAGCTATGTGAGGTAAACGAATTACAGCTGGGCAATTGACAGGACCATGTGCGCAAACCAATGCTGACTACATTGCAAGAAAGGTTGAGGTTCAAAGCATGGGCGGTACGCCAAAGTAAGTAGACCGAAATCCATCAATATCTACTACTAATCATCCACCTTGAGATATCTATCCAGAACATCTCGCTGGTATTAAGTTGCGAGTCCCACCCATAGTGTAAACTCAATGAAACAGACAACTGCATTAAAAGAACTTTGCGTAAAGTAAACAATCCTTGCACCCGCGGGCACAAGCACCGTTGTTTCCCCCCTTGTGGCAACAGCACATCCCCTAGACTCATGTTTATGTCACTCAAGCTAGTCATCGAGGGGCATGAACCCACAATCAAGCATAACGTTCCCTCTTGGAGTCACAACCTATTACTTGGCCAAAGCAATAAATAACAACGGAGAACATGCAAGAATTACTTATGAACATAAATATAAAAGAGGTAGATCAAATATATTACTCAAGCACAATCTGAACATAATCTCATAATCCATCGGATCCCAGCAAACTCATCATAGCAACAGCATAAGGATTACATATGTGCCTCGATCATGTAGGGCAGCTCACGAGGACTAATTAGTGAAGCACAAGAACGGGAGGAGAACATCACATAGCTACTGGTCATGGAATCATGGTCCAAGGGAGACTACTCACAACTCATCCGGGAGGCGTCCATGGTGGTGGAGAGGCTCCCGGTGGTGATCCTCCCCTCCGGCAGGGTGCCAGGAAGAGTTCTCCTGGTGCTCCCGATCTTGGAAGTGGCGGCGGCGGCAGAACAGAGATGGGATCGCGAAAAGAGTTCCTCCCTCAAGGGTTTCGGGAGACGCTTTAAATATATGCCAAAGGGGGGCATCGGAGGAGCCTCGGGGGGCCCAGGCGCCCCCCCGGCGCGGCCCCGGGGGGGGGCGCCGCCAGGGTGCCTGGAGCCCTGGAGGCCCCCCCCCCGGCTGTCCTTCGGGCGCACGATAGGTTCTGGAACGCTGATTTTTTATATATTTTTTCTGGATTTTTCCTGGCAGTTCTCGTAACGTGAAAACCTGAAATACAAAAACAGCCGAAAACAGAAACTGGCATTGGGGTGCACTGAGTTAATAGGTTAGTCCAAATATGATCAAAAGTGTATGGAAGTGTATAAATATCATAGCAATATCACCCAAAAGAGGCATGGAGCAAGCAGAAATTATAGATACGTTTTGGACGTATCAACATCCCCAAGCTTAATTCCTGCTCGTCCTCGAGTAGGTAAATGATAACAAGAATAATTTCTGTGGTGACATGCTATTAACCATATAGGACTTTTTCATAGTCATATGACAAAAGCTTACTGAGACAAAGAATCTATAGTAATTAAGTTGCCTCATGAGAAAATCACAAAGGACTGGAATTTTTTACAATATGATACTGAAACATCAAATAGATATGCAATTAACATGATGTGCAAATATGATAAAGTGATATCTAGCTTGCCCCCTTTTGTGAAGCAAAACATAAATGCAGGGGCACCTCCAAGGTTTAAGTGATGACTAGATACAATGATTTCAGAATAAACGATATCACAATCATGCAAAAGACAATGCTACTTTGGGACAATGCACATTACACTCAGAATGAAAATCATGCTCTCAGTAGTTGGTGCTTTTAAAAGAAGGTGGAGACTCAACATAAAAGTAAAAGAATGGCCCTTCGCAGAGGGAAGCAGGGATTACTCATGTGCTAGAGCTTTTTATTGTGAAAACATAGAAACAATTTTGTCAACGATAGTAGTACTTCATATGTGTTATGCATAAGACATCCTATAAGTTGCAAGCCTCATGCATCGAATACCAATAGTGCTCGCACCTTGTCCTAATTAGCTCGGATTTCCACGGATTGTCATTGCATAACATATGTTTCAACCAAGTGTCACAAAGGGGTACCTCTATGTCACCTGTACAAAGGTCCAAGGAGATAGATCGCATTTGATTTCTCGTTTTTGATAGATCTCAACTTGAGGACATCCATACCGGGACAACATAGAAAATAGATAATGGACTCCTCTTTAATGCTTAAGCATATTCTCATAAGAGATTGAGGATTAATGTCCAAGCTAAAACTTCCACCATGATACATGGCTTTGGTTGGCGGCCCAATGTTCTTCTCTAACAATATGCATACTCAAACCATTCAACCCATGGCAAATCACCCTTACTTTAGACAAGACGAACATGCATAGCAACTCACATGATATTCAACAAAAGTGTAACAGTTGATGGCGTCCCCAGAAACATGGTTACCGCCCAGCAAGCAACTTATAAGAAAATAAGATACATAAGCAACATATTCTTTACCACAATAGTTTTTAAGCTACTTTCCCATGAGCTACGTATTGCAAAAACTGAAGGTTTTAAAGGTAGCACATGTAAATTTACTTGGAGTGGCGGTGAAATACCACATATAGGTAGGTATGGTGGACTCATATGGCATAACTGGTTTAAAAGGATGTGGATGCACAAGCAGTCAGTCCGCTTAGTACAGGTGGAGGTTAGCAAAAGACTGGGAGCGACCAACTAAGAGAGCAATGACGGTCATAATCATGCAGAGCGACAAAGCAACATTGAATCAGGCATGTAAGTTATATCGCTACTCAGAAACAAAAGATCATCAAGGCTTGACAGACTTTCTTTACAGTCTTAAATATGCGTGAGCATACGCCAAGTCAATCAAAATAAATTCTTGAAGGAAAATATTACTAAACCATACCACATCATAGGCAAAAAAATCATGTTGGTACTCCAATAACACATTGGGAATCCCCCAGCTATTTGAGACTAACCATAAGAAAACCTGAACTACTAAGCGCCATTATGCATGTAGCATCTTTATCATAGACATATCAACCAATGCAACGGAAGCAAACTCTCTTAATAAGATAAGCATGATAATTAAAGAGAGTTCAAGCAACCAACTAAACACAAGCTCTTTAAAAAGATAAGCATGAATACTAAGAGCAGAGCATGATAGTAGCTATTTAAAAGACAAAGAACACACACAACAAAGATAGTCATGAAAATTCTATGTTATGTTCTAGGTAGAAGTGGAGCGTGTTTCTCTCCCACATAAAGAACGCTGAGTTATGACTCGTTATGAAAAACTAAAAAGGAAACTAAAAGCAAGACGCTCCAAGCATATCACATAACACATGAAGTGATTAAAATATAGTGGAACGAAAGACGAACTGATAATGTTGATGGAGAAGGGGATGCACGGGGGCATCCCCAAGCTTAGACGCTTGAGTCTCCTTGAATATTTTTTGGGGGTGCATGGGGGCATCCCCAAGCTTGAGCGCTTGACACTCCTGAATCTTTTTATCATCTTCCCTCGCACACTTGAAAACTCCCTTCATACATAACTCATCATAATCTGATTAGCGAGGTTAGTACCCATAATAAAATAATTATACCTTGCTGGAAATAAAGATATTCTTGAAGGTATACTGTTTCTCAAGATTGCCAAAAGGTTTTTGCGAAGAAAAAGCAAGCTCTTGGTTTGCAAAATGAAGGAAAAGCAAAACAGGACAGAATCTGTGAAAAACAGAACATCAGGTAGTAATTGATTTGTTCGGGGCACTTCTGCAACTCTAATAAAAAAACTCAGAACAGACGCACGAAAGACAATTATATGGAGCATGCTGTCGAAAAGATTTAGACCAAAAACATGATCTGGTGATTTTATACGAATTTTTCTATCCAAGGACAAAATCTGTTTCCTGGACAGCACCTCACAACTTTTGAACTTTCTAGCAATCAGAGGCTACACTTGGCACAAAATTGAAAAGCAAAGATACAATGATGATGCTACAGTAGTAAACAACATCAAGACACAACAAAAGCAAAATAAATTTATTCATGTGGGCTGCCTCCCAAAAGCGCTTTCTTTTATGCCTTTAAGCTAGGCATAATGCATATAGATCAAGTTTTATCAAGGGTAAAAGAATAGCTAGCCCGTACAACGGACTCAAAAGGTAACTTGATCTTCTTTCGAGGGAAGTGTTCCATCCCTTTCTTGAGTGGAAACTGAAAATTTATATTCCCGTCTTTCATGTCAATGATAGCACCAACGGTGCGTAAAAAGGGACGTCCCAAAATAATTGGACAGGAAGGATCACATTCAACATCCATAATAGTAAAATCAACGGGAACATAATTATCATTGACAACGATAAGAACATCGTCGATCCTCCCCAAAGGTTTCTTTATGGAAGAATCAACGAGACGAACACCAAAAGAACAAGAATCATAAGGTTTCAATTTAAGCATATCATATATTCTTTTGGGCATAACAGAGGTACTAGCTCCAACATCACATAATGCATAGCAAGAGAAGTCATTCAATTTAATTTTTATCATAGGATCCCAACCATCTCTAGCTTTCTAGGTATGGAGGCTTCTACTCTAAGTTTCTCCTCCCTATCTTTGATGAGAGCATTAGTGATATGCTCTGTGAAGGCAAGGTTAAGCGTGCTAGTGCGGGGATCTCTAGACATCTTGTGAAGGAAATCAATAACTTCGGTAAGAGTGCAATTATCAAAATCAAGGTCACTAGCATCAAGTAAAGTGGTAGTGGTGTCCTTTAGGTTCACATGTTTGGTAGTTTCTATAGTCATAGCATCACCATTAATAGGTCCAATGGGACCAGGAGTACATTGGGTGCTAAGAGTTTGGATATCCTCAACAACTTGGATAGTAGCAACAGTGTGGTGGGTAGGAAGGCTCTTAATTCTATCCTCTTCCTCCCTTTCTCTAGCCCATCTTTCTTTAAGTTTAGCCATCATCCTAATATTTTCATTAATTTGCACTTGAGTAGCATTAATAGGAGTGACCTTCCTCTCCTCAAGAGGAGAAGTTTTAATTTTAAGCAATTCTATCTCATTGGCTAAATGGTCTACCTTCAAAGAGAGATCATCTAGTTTATGTAGTTTTTCTTCTACACTCTTATTAAAGGCTTTTTGGGTAGTGATGAAATCTTTAAGCATAATCTCTAGTTCAGTAGTGGAGTTCCTGGTGCTAGGATAAGCATTGTTGTTCCCATAAGAATTAGAGGGGAACGGTTTAGGATTGCTACCAAAATTACTCCTATAAGCATTGTTGTTAAAATTGTTTCTAGAGATAAAGTTCACATCTACTTGTTCTTGAGCAATCAAAGAATTTAAAGGAACATCACGAGGATCAACAGAGGATTGCTTCGAAAGTAGAGACATGATCAAGTCAACTTTTTCATTTAAGGAGGAAATCTCCTCGACAGAGTTTACCTTCCTACCTGTTGGAGCGCGTTCGGTGTGCCATTGGGAATAGTTGGTCATCATCTCATCGAGAAGTTTTGTGGCAGCACCAAGTGTAGTTGACATAAAAGTTCCTCCCGCGGCCGAATCTAACAAGTTCCGCGAGGTAAAGTTCAAGCCTGCATAAAAAGTTTGGATAACCATCCAAGTAGTCAAACCGTGAGTAGGGCAGTTCTTGATAAGATATTTCATACGTTCCCAAGCTTGGGCAACGTGTTCATTATCCAATTGTTTAAAATTCATTATGTTACTTCTCAGTTGGATAATTTTAGCAGGTGGATAGTATTTTCCAATAAAAGCATCTTTGCACTTGTCCCATGAATCTATGCTATTTCTAGGCAAAGACTGAAACCAAATTTTAGCTCCTCCTCTCAAGGAGAAAGGAAAAAGCTTAAGCTTAACAATATTACCATCTATTTCTTGGTACTTTTGCATATCACAAAGTTCAACAAAGTTGTTCAAGTGTAAAGCAGCATCATCTCCAGCACCGGAGAATTGATCTTTCATAACTAGATTCAGTAAAGCAGGTTTAATTTCATATGAAGGTGCTGAAGTGGCAGGTGTAGTGATAGGTGTGCTGATAAAGTCATCGTTGTTGTGACTAGTGAAGTCACACAACTTGGTGTTCTCGGTGGAACCCATAGTAGCAAGCAAGCAAGATAACTATTTTTGTGATTTTCGATAAAAGATACTAAAGCAAAAACTGAAAGGTAAACTAACAAGACTAAAAGCAAAGGTAAAAGATAGCGTGCAACTCCCCTATCTTGAAGAGTGGAGTCCCCGGCAACGGCGCCAGAAAAACTCTTGCTAGGCTTGTCGCCCCTCGTTGGTTACCCCAAGTGGAAGGTGTGAGATGTAGTGTTGCGGAAGTTTTTCCCTTGGCAAAGATACCAAGGATCGAATCCCCAGAGACTCCTAGGTTCAACAAGAAGGTGTCAACTGCTACGGCGCCAGATATTAGCAATCAACGTGGACCTGCACACAGATACAAATAACTTTGCTCCCAACGAGTACACAGAGGTTGTCAATCCCTCCGGCCTTGTAGTTCACAAAGAATTAAACGCAAGTGATAGTAGTGATAGATATAATTGCAATAGTAAATGATAGCGAAAAGTAAATAGCGGATGTGATCAATGATGGTAATATGGACCGGAGTCTCATGATGTTCACTAGTGATGTCTCTCTCCCAAAAGACGATAAAACAGCTATGTGAGGTAAACGAATTACAGCTGGGCAGTTGACAGGACCATGTGCGCAAACCAATGCTGACTACATTGCAAGAAAGGTTGAGGTTCAAAGCATGGGCGGTACGCCAAAGTAAGTAGACCGAAATCCATCAATATCTACTACTAATCATCCACCTTGAGATATCTATCCAGAACATCTCGCTGGTATTAAGTTGCGAGTCCCACCCATAGTGTAAACTCAATGCAACAGAAAACTGCATTAAAAGAACTTTGCGTAAAGTAAACAATCCTTACACCCGCGGGCACAAGCACCGTTGTTTTCCCCCTTGTGGAAACAACACATCCCCTAGACTCATGTTTCTGTCACTCAAGCTAGTCATCGAGGGGCATGAACCCACAATCAAGCATAACGTTCCCTCTTGGAGTCACTACCTATTACTTGGCCAAAGCAATAAATAACAATGGAGAACATGCAAGAATTACTTACAAACATAATATAAAAGAGGTAGATCAAATATATTACTCAAGCACAATCTGAACATAATCTCATAATCCATCGGATCCCAGCAAACTCATCATAGCAACAACATAAGGATTACATATGTGCCTCGATCATGTAGGCCAGCTCACGAGGACTAATTAGTGAAGCACAAGAACGGGAGGAGAACATCACATAGCTACTGGTCATGGACTCATGGTCCAAGGGAGACTACTCACAACTCATCCGGGAGGCGTCCATGGTGGTGGAGAGGCTCCCGGTGGTGATCCTCCCCTCCGGCAGGGTGCCGGGAAGAGTTCTCCTGGTGCTCCCGATCTTGGAAGCGGCGGCGGCGGCGGAACAGAGATGGGATCGCGAAAAGAGTTCCTCCCTCAAGGGTTTCGGGAGACGCTTTAAATATATGCCAAAGGGGGGCATCGGAGGAGCCTCGGGGGGCCCAGGCGCCCCCCCCCGGCGCGGCCCAGGGGGGGCGCGCCGCCACGGCGCCTGGAGCCCTGGTGCCCCCCCCCCCCCGGCTGTCCTTCGGGCGCACGGTAGGTTCTGGAACGCTGATTTTTTATATAATTTTTCTAGATTTTTCCTGGCAGTTCTCGTAACGTGAAAACCTGAAATACAAAAACAGCCGAAAATAGAAACTGGCACTGGGGTGCACTGAGTTAATAGGTTAGTCCAAATATGATCAAAAGTGTATGGAAGTGTATAAATATCATAGCAATATCACCCAAAAGAGGCATGGAGCAAGCAGAAATTATAGATACGTTTTGGACGTATCAGGCAGTCACTGGCGTATCGAGCGCCTGGTTTTTTAGCCTGCCAGAGGCGTCGCCCTCGGATCACCACGTCAAGCAGTTCTTCCGCCTAGTGGGTACCACCCGAGCCTCGTGGGGAGCCCCTCCAGGATGGGCGGCACCAGAGGCCGACCTCACCTTTGACTCCAGAGACCACCCGGCGATCACTGCGGGTGTAGGAGCTCCCCCGATACTCTGCATCCTACCATCTGCAATGTGGCGGTAACCAAGACCCTCATCAACGGCGGCCGGGCTCAATGTGCTCTCCGCGGAAGCCTTCGGCTTGATCCATGTGTCGCTCGAACGACTCCGCCCTACCAGGCCGTTCTCCAGGGTCGTCGACAGCTCCACCAGCCCCCTGGGGCAGATCTGTCTCCACGTCACCTTCGGCACCCGCAACAACTACCGGACCGAGCTTATCGACTTCGACATCGCCCACATCAGCCTCTCGTACAATGCCATTCTCGGGTACCCAGCCCTGGCCAAGTTCACGGCGGCGACTCACCCAACCTACAACCTCATGAAGATGTCGGGGAGCAATTGTGTCCTCACTGTGGTTGGAGGTACTAAGGAGGCCCTAGGGGCCCTCAAGCTCGCCTTAAGGGCCGCAACGGCGGCATGCTCGTCCGACGAAGCAGCTCCGGAGGCCGTGGGGGCTGCGCTAGCAAAAAATAAGCAGCTTTTCTCTCAAGACCGAGCCAAGACGAAGCAAGTGCTAGTTTACGAGGATGGGGCGTCGGGACCCACCTTCCCCCATATCAGGAAAAGGTGATGATTAGTGTCTTGCGCGCGAAAATGGAGGTGTTCGCGTGGGAACCCAAGGACCTGGCGGGAGTGCCAAGGGGGTGATCGGGCATCACCTAAACATATGCCCCAATGTACGCCTAGTAAAGCAAAAGGCCTGGCGGCAGTCCAGAGAGAAGCATTCCTTCATCGTACAAGAGACTCATAAGCTACAAGAAGCTGGTGTGATCAGCGAGGTGCGGTATCCGGAATGCCTAGCAAACCCAGTAGGTGTGCCCAAGAAATGTGGGAAGGAGGGCATGTGTGTCGACTTCACTAACTTCAACAAGGCCTGCCCACAAGACCCGTTGCCGCTGCCGCGCATCGACCAGATTGTCGACTCCATCTCTGAGTGTGATCTACTGTGTTTCTTGGATGCCTTTTTGGGCTATCATCAAATCAATATGCCGGTGCAAGATGTCGAGAAGACGGCCTTCCCTACCCCGCGCGGGGTATACTGCTACACTTGTATGCCTTCGGGTTGCGGAATGCAGGAGCAACTTTCCAGTGATTGATGCACATCGCCTTGGGAGAGCAGCTCGGGAGGAACGCTGAAGCCTACGTTGATGACATCGTGGTGAAATATTGGGAGGCCAAGACCCTCATTGCTGATTTGGAAGAGACCTTTGCCAGCCCGCGCAAGGTGGACCTGTGGCTTAACTCGGAAAAGTGTGTGCTCGGCGTCTCGTCAGGCAAGCTGCTAGGTTTCCTGGTATCGCACACAGGAATTGAAGCTAACCCCGAGCAGGTCAAGGCCATAGAGAAGATGAGTCCGCAAAAGACCCTCAAAGAGATGCAGAAGCTAGCCGATTGTGTGACGTCGCTTGGGCGTTTCATCTCCAAGCTAGGGGAGCGCGCCCCCCTTCTTCAAGCTGATGGAAAGGAAATGCCCGTTTGAATGGACCCCAGTGGCTGAAGCAGCTTTTGAAGATCCCAAGAGATACCTCACCAGCCCAACAGTAATGGTGGCACCCAGACATCAAGAGCCCTTGGTGCTTTACCTAGCCGCTACACCACACTCCGCCAGTGCGGCATTAGTGGCGGTCCGGGAGGAGCGCCAGGACAATGATACGTCTCCAACTGTCGGTGTACTAAGATAGGGGTACCTTAGTACCCCAACTTGTGGACGGGCAGTAGCAGCTTCCCGTGGCAGGGCTTACCACGTGCTCGCCAAGAGCCGTTCTGGTCCCTATGAAGCCATTCAAGAACAAAGTATACAAGTCAGAAGATCAAGGCCCCGGCAAGAGGAGCTTGCCGGGAAGGCCGCACCAGGCTCAAGGTTATCACTTTAACACAAGACCCTGGCAAGAGGAGCTTGCCAGGAAGGCCAAGGAACACATACCTCAAGAGATGTCTCAGCGCATCATGCGCCCCGACAGGACCCGGAGGGCGACAAGCTTCCGGGCCCGGCAAGATCACGACCCCGGCAAGGTGCTTGCCGGGGAAACCTACGCCGTGTGCCCGCGCTCCAGCTCATCTGCCCACGCGTCGCCCTAGGGCCCTTCCAGGGGCACGTGGCAGACGGCTGTGCAGCCTCAGGCACACGGTGGCAAGCCACGGTGACGAGGCTACCGCCGTGGCGAACGGAGAAGCATGGACGGACGCTTTTGGGGGCGACGACGATGGGCATTTAATGCCCTTGTCCCCCACTGTCAAAGTTAGGTGAAGACCACTGTTCATATACTGTTCATGCACTGTTGCAACTACCACCAAATTTACACTTTTACCCTCCTCTACGTTGACACCTGTCGGTGACCCCTTTGAGCTATAAAAGGAGGCCCATGCACAACGTAGGAGAGGTTGGAAACCTAGACAACTCTCTCACTCGGTGTAGCTAGTACTGTAGATCTTCAAGCTCCCGAGCTCCAGAACTCAATACAACCTAAGCAGGAGTAGGGTTTTACGCGTCCGCGCGGCCCGAACCTGGGTAAATCTGCCCGCGTGTGCTCCTCGATCTGCTCTCCGTGCTCCCTCCGCTCCCTTACCGCAACATAGAAGGGGCTCCGGTCCCATAGGTGCTCGTGGGAGGACAGTTTCCCCCGACATCTTTGGCGCGCCAGGTAGGGGGCGTCGAGGTTGTGCGAACCTGATCCGGCGCTCACGCGGGTGCATTCTTCATCAACCTCTCCAAATTCATCGGCTACATCAACATGCCTCCGAAGAAGAAGGTTTCGGAGGTTGGAGGCCCGTCTGCGTCAATCCCACCACCAGAGCCAACAGTTGGTGGGGGAGACGCCGGCGGAAGGGTGACCGTCGGTGAGGAGACTCACGGCGCCACCAAGTCCAAGGACAAGACGGACGACCGGGCGAACTCCAAAGCCTCGGTGTCTGTACACGCCCCACGTCCCTCCCAGGAGGTGCAAGACCAGCACCGGCGTGGTGCGGGAGGTACCATACGCTTGCTGGGGCGTGGCCAAGCCGGAGATCGCGGGATGCTCAAGGCCAGCGTGCTGGTACGAGCAAGGCGCGGTCGCCAGGGCGAGAAACTGCTCCTTCTAACCATGTTAGAAGTCCGAGCATATCTCGCTCCTCGCACCGCTCGCCGTCGCTCCCCTCCTCTCCAGCAGAAGCTCTAGCAAGAGCACAGCTGCTCCTCGATTTCCCTCCAGCGGCAGATAAAGCCGAAGACTGGAGGGCGACAATCCAGAGCCTCATTGCCTTCACCAACAACGACACGCCGCAGCAGCCGACAACGTCGCGGCCGCGGCAAGTTGACCAGACGAAGGCCGATGGAGACAAGACCGCCGGGGGTGCAACTACCGTGCACTCCCCGCCGCGGAAGCAGAAATCGCCACCCCGCCGGATCAACGTCGATGACGACTCTACGACGTCATCGGATCCGCGGGCTCGCCGCGATCAGCGCCAAGTCCTAGACGACAGGCGGCAAGAGGACGCTCGGACTCGCATCGAGCATCGACGAGAAGCCCGAAGACAGTCATATCAGCGCGCTGGGACCGCTGTCGATGCGCACGCGCCCGGTGAACCAGGCGACTTGCCGTACGCGGCAGGTTGCCCTGCGTTCACCCGTGAGCTGCGGCAAGTCCAGTGGCCCAACATGAAGAATTTCAAGCCCGACGTACCCGAGAAGTACGACGGCAAGACACACCCCTCGGAGTTCCTCAGCATCTACACCATTGCGGTGCAGGCTGCCGGGAGACGCGACGAGAAGATCCTAGCCAACTATTTCCCGCTAGTGCTTAAGCCAAACGTCCGGTCTTGGCTTATGCACTTGCCGGAGAACTCCATCTCTTCGTGGGCGGATCTGTGCCACCAGTTTGTTGGCGCCTTCACGGGCGGCCACAAACCCCACGGCCAGGAGAGCGATCTCCACATCCTCGCCCAGAAGGAGGGAGAGTCCCTGCGCAAATACATCCAAAGATTCAGCCGCGTCCAGCACAACATTCCCGACGTCCACCCTGTCGCGGTTATCAGCGTGTTTCACCAGAACGTGCGTAACCGCCGGATGAGGGAGGAGATGGCCATGACCAAGATCCGGGATGTCAGCGAGCTCTACGCTCTGGCTGACAAGTGCGCGCGTGCTGAAGAGGGGAGGAGACCCGGAGAGGATACTGGCGCAGGAGGAAGCGACAGCGAGGATGCCGCCCCGGCAAGGAAAAACCGGCGGCGGAATAACAGAAAGAAGAAGAGCAAGGAGGTGCTGGTTGTCGAGCAGTCCGGCAAGGAGGCTCCCGCCAAGAAGGCACAGACTGGCGGTTCCGGCAAGGAGCCCGCCCCTGTAGCGGCAGCCGACAAGCAGGACGGCTCCGACAAGCAGTACTGCAAGATCCACCGCACCAAGGGCCACGATCTCCAGAACTGCAAAAGAGTGGAGTACCTCGTAGAGCAGCAGAAGGCTGAATACGAGCGACGTGACAAGGAGAAGGCCCAAGGAGGCGGAGGAGAACCCAGCAAGAAGCGGCCGTTCAATGGCCGGGGAGGACGCCGCGGCAAGGCCATGCAGCGGCAAGGTGACAGACCTCCCCGGGGCCGCGACAAGGATGAGGATGAAGACGACGATGAGGATATGGACGAAGGAGACAACAGCGAGCAGGAGTTCCAGAAGGCCACAGAGGTTCTGTGTGTCGACGGAGGTGCCTCTCTGCATACTTCCCACCGCCAGCTCAAGCAGTGGGTGCGAGAAGTGAATGCAGCTGAGCCGTCCGTCGAGTCACACAGGCTGCTGAAGTGGTCCGGCACGCCCATCATATTTGACCTTGAGGACCACCCTGACCGCACAACTGCGATCGGATGCTTGCCGATGTTGGTCCCACCAACTATCCGCAACCTCAAGGTCACCAAGATGTTGGTCGACGGCGGCACCGGCCTGAACTTGATCTCCTCAGCTGTGATCAAGAAGCTTCAGATCCCAGACGGCGAGCTCGAGGAAACCGGGTCGTTCCAAGGGATCAACCCGGGAAGGAGCAAGCCGAAGGGGAAGATCACGCTGCCAGTGACCTTTGGCGGAGAGCTCAACTTCAGGACGGAGAGGATCACATTTGATGTTGCTGATATCCCATTGCCATACAATGGGATACTTGGTCGTCCTGCCCTCTCCAAGTTCATGGCAGCTTCCCACTATGCATACAACGTACTCAAGATGCCGGGGCTGATAAGCGTCATCTCTGTCCCCGGCGACAAGAAGGACGCGCTTATCTGCGCCGACAAGATCTACCGGGATGCAGCAGCCGCAGCAGAGAGCAACATACTTGCCGCTGAAGCTCCCGGGTGGAAGAACAAGACCAAGTCCGGCAAGAGCTCTGGAGCCCACTCCGGCAAACGCACCTCCTCGGAGTGCTGCGCTGTCGTCGAGGACGCGCCATCGAGCTCCACCGGCAAGTGCAAGAAAGGAATGGCAGCTCCACCGGCAACCAAGAAAGCGTCCGCCAAGGAGGACGGCACTGGTGGTACCTTCACCATCAGTGCTACACTCGACCACAAATAGGAAAGCGCGCTCGTTGCCTTCCTGCGGGCGAATGTCGACGTGTTTGCATGGCAACCGTCTGACATCCCCGGCGTTCCCAGGAAGGTAATGGAGCACAAGCTTGCTGTTTGTCCTCACGCGCGGCCCGTCAAGCAGAAGGTCAGGAAGCAAGCCGTGGAGCGCCAAGAGTTCATAGCTGAAGAGATAAAGAAGTTAGAAGCAGCAGGCCTGGTTAGAGGCGTAATACATCCCACGTGGTTGGCCAATCCAGTTGTCGTGCGGAAGGCTAATGGAAAATGGAGACTTTGTATAGACTTCACCGACGTGAACAAAACTTGTCCCAAGGATCCCTTTCCCTTGCCGCGCATCGACCAAATTGTTGACTCCACAGCTGGATGTGAGTTACTCTCATTCCTTGATGCATACTCAGGCCACCATATATTCATGGCCAAGGAAGATGAAGAGAAGACTGCATTCATTACTCCATGCGGCACATATTGCTACATACGCATGCCCTTTGGATTGAAGAATGCAGGCTCAACATTTGCGAGGGTGGTGCACACTGCTTTTGAGCCACAGATCCACAGGAATATAGAAGCCTACATGCATGATATAGTGGTCAAGAGCAAGAGCAAAGATACCCTGATACAGGACTTAGAGGAAACCTTTGAGAATCTGCGCAAGATACAGCTCAAGTTGAATCCCGAGAAGTGTGTCTTCGGAGTCCCTTCCGGCAAGCTTCTTGGATTCTTCGTGTCTCAGAGGGGGATTGAAGCCAATCCCGACAAGATTAAAGCCATCGAGCAGATTGAAGCCCCGAAGCGCGTCAAGGACGTAAGGAGACTTGCTGGTTGTGTGGCTGCCCTCAGCAGGTTCATTTCAAAGTCTGCAGAACGCGCCCTGCCTTTCTTCAAAATCTTGAAAAAGGCAGGTCCTATGAAATGGACTCCGGAAGCGGAGGCTGCGCTGCAAGACTTGAAAGGATACCTGTCCTCCACTCCAATACTTGTCGCACCTAGGCCACAAGAGAAGTTGTTGCTGTACTTAGCAGCAACCAATCAAGTGGTTAGTGCTACATTGGTAGCGGAGAGGGAGGCAGAGGAAGAGCCCACAGCCCCGGCAAGCACTTCCAGCGACAAGCAGGGGGCTTCCCCGACAAGCTCTGGCCCCGACAAGGACAAGTCTGCGCAGGAACAAGAAGAAGTGAGAAGGAAGATGGTGCAGCGCCCAGTGTATTTCGTAAGTTCCCTTCTGCATGGGGCTAGATCAAGATACTCTGGGGTGCAGAAGTTGCTTTTCGGCCTCCTCATGGCCTCAAGGAAGCTGCGCCATTACTTCCAAGCACACGAGATAACGGTGGTCACTCGCTTTCCGCTGAAGAGGATATTGCAGAATCCCGAAGCAACAGGCAGGATCGTCGAGTGGGCACTGGAGCTGTCAAGCTTTGGTCTCAAGTTTGAGAGTACTTCAACCATACAGAGCAGAGCTTTGGCAGAATTCATAGCAGAATGGACCCCAACACCAGATGAAGAAGTCCTAGAGACAAGCGTCCCCGTCCAAGAAGCGAGCAACGAGTGGATAATGTACTTTGATGGTGCTTTCTCGCTGCAAGGCGCCGGTGCCGGCGTAGTACTCATAGCGCCCACCGGAGAGCACCTCAAGTATGTTGTCCAGATGCACTTTCCCAAGGAGCAAGCGACAAACAATACTGCTAAGTATGAAGGTTTGCTTGCCGGCCTCAGAATTGCGGTCGAGCTTGGGATCAAGAAGTTGATTGTGCGGGAAGATTCACAGTTGGTGGTCCGACAAGTGAATAAGAGTTACCAGAGCCCTTTGATGGAAGCTTATGTTGATGAAGTGAGGAAGCTTGAAGAGCACTTTGAAGGTCTGCAAATGGAGCATGTCCCAAGAGCTCAGAATGATATTGCAGATGGCCTCTCAAAGTGTGCTGCAATGAAGTTACCTGTGGAACCAGGGACCTTTGTGCTCAAGTTAACTCAGCCATCCGTTACACCATCAGTTGGGCAAAACAAGAAGAGGAAGTTGGTCTTCGGCGACTACTTGCCGGCGGATCTTCCAGAAGCTGCCGCCAAGGTCCCCAAGATCAACAGCCAAGATGCTGAGGAACAGTTTGCTCCTGCAGATCCAAGGGTCTGTACAGTTGAAGCAGGCGTTCCCGACAAGCCTTGCCCCGGCAGGCTTGCCGGGGGACCATCAGCTCCGGCAGAGACGCAGGTTCTTGCCGTAGAAGCTGAGGTTCCCGCAGCAGCCCTCATGCCTTTAGTCCTTGTTGTTGAGCCTCAGGCCCCAGCATGGGCACAGCAAATCGTCCGCTTTCTGCAAACTGGAGAACTTCCCGACGAGCCAGAAGAGATAGAGAAAATAACCAGGTAGTCGAGTATGTACCAGTTCGTTGGCAATGAACTGTACGGAAGAAGACTCAATGGTGTCAGGTTGAAGTGCATTTCTAGGGAAGATGGACAAAAGCTGTTGGCAGAGATACATGGAGGCATATGTGGCCACCACATTGGCGCAAGGGCACTTGCCGGGATGGCGTTCCGGCAAGGGTTCTTCTGGCCAGAAGCCCTCCAAGATGCAACTGCACAAGTAACCAAGTGTGAAGCGTGCCAGTTCCATGCCAAGCAAATTCACCAGCCAGCTCAAGCTCTCCAGACGATCCCTTTGTCCTGGCCCTTCTCGGTCTGGGGGCTCGATATTCTCGGCCCCTTTCCCCGCGCAGTCGGGGGCTTTGAGTACTTGTACGTAGCAATCGACAAGTTCACAAAGTGGCAAGAAGTGGAACCAGTGAGAAAGGTGATAGCACAGTCAGCAGTCAGGTTCTTCAGATCGATTGTTTGCCGTTTCGAAATCCCTAACAGGATCATCACCGACAACGGCACACAGTTTACAAGTCGCACCTTCATGCAGTATGTCCAAGACCTTGGCGCCAAGGTCTGCTTCGCTTCTGTTGCTCACCCGAGGAGCAATGGTCAAGCGGAGAGGGCCAATGCTGAAGTGCTGCGCGGACTCAAGACAAGAACCTTCGACAGGCTGCACAAGTGCGGAAGAAACTGGATAGAGGAGTTGCCGGCGGCTCTTTGGTCAATCAGGACGACACCAAATCGATCCACCGGACAGACACCCTTTGCTCTTGTCTATGGAGCAGAGGCAGTTCTCCCCACGGAACTCGTAGACGGATCTCCTCGAGTGCTCGCTTATGATGAGCTCGAGCAAGAGCAACTGCGACAAGATGATGCATTGCTCCTTGAGGAGGAACGTCTCCAGGCTGCTGTACGAGCTGCTCGATACCAGCAAGCCTTGCGTCGCTATCATAGCCGCAAGGTCAGGGCCAGGAGTCTCGAGGAAGGCGACCTTGTTCTTCAGCGTGTTCAGTCCGCCAAGAATTCCAACAAGTTGACGCCGAAGTGGGAAGGCCCTTATCGGGTGAGACAAGTCACAAGGCCCGGCGCTGTCCGCCTTGAGACAGAAGAAGGCTTACCGGTGAGCAACTCCTGGAACATAGAGCATCTTCGCAAGTTTCACCCGTAAGGCGCGGTTGCCGTGATCCGCTCTGGCAACCACCTTTTGTACAAGTCTTGCCGTTGTTGCATGTAAACCTTTGTACAAAGCCGGGCGCTGATCCCGTGCATCAGTAAAGCTTTTGTGCTTCGCACTATTTGTCATTTCCATGCTTTTCTTTGTTATTTGCATGCATCATCTGACACATTGTGCAACGCACATCCCCGGTAAGCACTAGCAAGCCATGAGGCCCTATACTTGTTTTTCCTCCTCTTTTTCTTTCCCTCTTAAGCAGAAGGAGTATTCCTCACGCACAAGTTTGCCAGGGGGGGGGGAGAGATGGAGGCATGAACCAAGTACTGTTCAAGAAAGAGAAGCCTTGTCGGGGAGCAAACAAACTATGAAAGCTAAGTTACCAAAGTTTGAGTAATTCAAATTTTTCAAAAAATTTAGTTGTCTTCCTTGAACAACCACACTTTGTATGGAAAACCTGTGCGCGGAGGAACCTACCCGTGGCTAGCCGCACCCTTAATTTGTTTCGAGCACGCTCAACGACTTAAGTGAGCTGCGACAAGTGTCGCGCCCTTACTTCGTTTTCGAGTTCGCTCAGCAATCTAAGTGTGCTGCGGTTAGCTGCGGCAAGGTTTCTTGTCGGCAAAGGTATTGCCAGCAGGCTGCTAAGAGTCCAGCACTCAGCGCTCGCGGCAAGGGTCCTTTGCCGGTGAGTTCCCTAAAAACGTAGGGTGGAATGCATACAAAGTGAAGGGACCAAAGCAAGGGAGATAACACTGCATTGGTTGCTCAAAATAAGATTGTATATTACAAAGATGACTTGCCGCAATACTAACAGATTCTTGTCCGTAACATGCTTTGCAGCGGCAAAGGAAGCAGAAAGAAAGGAATCTAATCTACGCGGTCGCCTTCACGCCTCGTGATCTTGCCCACCTTGGCGATGATGTGGGCAACTTGCGCCTTCAACGCCTCCTGGTCAGCTTCGGGCGGCAAGGAGCGGAGGACATTGACGAGGTTGATGCCGGGGTTGCGGTAGACGATCTTCGATAAGACCCGCTCCATGGTGCCCATGCAGAGCCGACGCGCCTCGTCGGCCAGCTGCACGGGGATCTTCTCCCGCAGCCGCGCAAGCGCCGGCGCAATTCCCCTGAAGAACAGACTCAACTTGGCGCTGTGGGGGAGACTCTCGTCCGGGGAGTACACGAGATGCTCCGCCCTCAGCGCCATCATCTCCATGTCAATATTGGCAGCGGAGGTGACCAGCTCATCAGTCCACTGCTCCACTACCCGGTTGAAGTTGTTCTGCGAGACGGCGGCGCTCTCCACCAAGGCCCTTTCCTTGCGGAGTTCGTCCTTCAGCTTCGTCTCGCGTTTCCGGGCGGCGTCGAGCGAGTCAGTCAAGGTGGAAACCTTCAGCTCTAAGTCAATGATGGAGTTCCTGGCGTCAGCGAGCTCTTTGCCCTTCTCGGAGAGACGTACCTGCAGCTGAGAGTTGGTGTGGGCATCTTTCTCCCGCGCCACGTTGAGCACAGTGACCCTCTCCTCGCTCGCCTTCAGGTACAGCTCCGTCTGCGCCACCTTGTCCTCCAGGTCCTTCTTGGCGGTCTCTGCGGCGGCTGCGGCGTTCCTCACCTCCTTCAGAGCCCCGCCAATGGCCTGCTCCCGGGCGGCGAGGTCGTCCTCGTGGGCATCGAGGTGGACCTTCCGCTGGTTGAGTACTCCTTCCCGCCGAGACAGCTCCTCGGCGGCCAATCGTTGCTGCTCCTCGGCCTCAGCTTTTTCAAGGATAAATGCTTGCTGCGCCCCGGCAAGCTCTTCACGCTCCTCCGCCAGACTCCGGAGGGCCGCCTGATTGGCGGCGCGGAGCTCCGCGGCGCGCTTCTCCAAGTCAGCTCCAGCCTTGGCGGCGAGAGCCTCCCGAGACTCCAACTTCGCCTGCCTGGCCCGGTACAAAGCCAGGAGCCGACGAAGGAGTCTCTCCTCTTCGGGCTCGTCGCTACCGCCGGGCGTTTCAACAATCTTCAATCCGGCGGAGGCGAGGACCTCTCCGTCAAAGGTCTCTCCCTCCGCGGGTGCTCGAGACGAGGACGCCCACGGGACTTGAATAAAAACCCCGTTGGCGGCCTCCAAGTAGACACCCGACCGCTCCGCGGGGGCGGAAGGGTCGGCGGCCGGTGCAGCGTCCGGCACTCCCGCGGCCTCCGGGCCAGCGGTATGGTCGCCGGTCCCTTCCCAGCCGCGGCATCGGCGGTTGGGGCGGTCTCCTCGACGGCCGGCTCGTCCGCTCCAGCCACCTCCTCGACGGTAGTGGCGTTGCCGCCGTCGCCATGCACGCCCTCCTCGCCGGTAGTCTCCGTTTCCATCCGGTCCGGTGCAGGAGGATCTAGCAGAAGAAAAAGAAAAGAAAGATCGTCAAGCAAATATCCAAAAAAGACAAATTCGAGAAGAAGAAGTCACAAGGGTTACCTTCGCGGACTTCTTCGACGACGGGGTCCCTCACCGGGGAATTCTCCCTTGGCGGCGGAGTAGTGGCCCCTGCTGGCGGAGGGCCGCCTGCGCCCTCCCTTGGCGGGGTGCTCACCCTTGTCGGGCTGCTCACCCTTGGCGGGGTACTCGCCCTTGGCGGAGTACCCGTCCTTGGCGGAGCGTTCTCCCTTGCCGGGGAGTTCATCCTTGGCGGGGAGGGTGGAGCAAGTGGCTCGTCGGGGGCGACCTCCTGGTGCTCCTGCAGCTGCGGCTCCACTTCTGCACAAGACAACAAGACATCAACCAAGATGATAACCTAAAGCGCACCCGTCAAGCAGAAAGATAAATACCAGACTTACGCTGGGGGCTGCTCCTCGGAGCAGCAGGCTGATCCGGCAAGCTCGTCGCCGGCGCGTCGCTTGTCGCCGCGAAGGGCTCGTCGTCCTCGATATTGACCACAGGGATCTTGGCCCTCTTCGCCATCCGCTGGGTCAAGGTCCTGCGAAGCAAAACAAAAGCAAGATCAGAACCAAGCAAGGAAAATCAAGACAAAATCAAAGAAACTAAAAGAATTGCAAGTACTTACTCCTCTTCCTCTTCGTCGGAGCTGAGGGCGGAGAAGTCAAACTCCGCCTGGTGTGCTCCCGCGCGAGGAGCTGGAGGAGAAGATTCCCTCGGGCGCTTGGCGGGCTCCGGGGCTGTGGGCTGTGAAGACCCGGCCCCCGTCGTCGCCGAGGACCGAGGGGCAGAAGGAGCATCCGTTCCGCTCCGGGAAGATCCCCCTCCGCTTGGCGCTCGAGCACAGGGCGCCTCCTTGACGACTTCGCTCGTCTTGGTGGCGCGCGTCTCACGGCGCGTCGGCTGCTGTCGAGGCGCCTGTGGCCTCGCCGTCTCAGCTGCCTTGCGGAGGCGCTTCTTCGATTGCTGCGGAGGGCTTGGCGGAGGCGGAGAGTTCTCCGAGGATGAGGAGGCATCGTCGTCAAGATTTAGAGATCCACCAGAGTCTTCATCGGAATCTCCAGACTCGGCGTCCTCCTCCTCCTCGGCAGGCCCGCTGGACTCAGTGCCATGCCCGGCGGCCTCGCTCCCCCCGGTAACCTCGCTCGTCCCGGCAAGCTTCACGGAAGGCTCCCCGGCAAACTCCTCGGGCGCAATCTTCAGCAGCTTGAGGATTTCCGCCTCCTCTGCTTGACTCACTGCGTCCGCGGCCTCTGCATCATCCACAGTGTATCCAAATTCGCCCGCAGCCACAGCTGCGGCGGCCTCCTCCATCCTGGAGGCAATGTAAGCTACATCCCGGTCAGTAGTATCCTGGGTGAGGCCCTTCTTCTCCTCGGCGTTGTGGGGCTTCTCGACCAAGTTGTCGAAGAAGGTCTGCACGGTCTCCGCTGGAGGCTCCAGCCAAGTGGGGACGACGCCATGGGAGTCGCACTCGGGCATCATCGCGCGTATGGAATTGCGGGCAGTGCTGTTGCACAGCGGCACCACTCCCCGGGAAGGTTTGAACCACTCCGGGTGGGCGGGGTCATGCTTGAAGAGCTCCCGGACCATCCCCTTCAACTCCAAGACGGTGAAATTGTAGTTCAATCCAGGGCGCAGCCTCATGAAATCTGCCGCATTGCCGAATTCCCAGGCGGGCCTCTTCCTTTCTTGTAGAGGGGCGATGCGGCGACGGAGGAAATCTGCTCCAACTTCTCCAACAGTCAGATTGGCGGCCCGGAGACGAAGGATCCTAATGAGGGCGATCTGAAGCTTGCTGTCCTCCGGGGCCAATTCACTCCAATCCTTGCCGCGCACTATGGCAGTCTTGCATGGCGAGGTAAAGGGCTCAGGCTTAGCTTCCAGCACCCAGCACCAATCAGCTCTCCACTCCTCCCACTTGCCGCGGAGCTCTCCCTTCAGGTACGCCTCCTTCTTGTTCAGCCTGAAGATCCAGGAGATGCCACCGGAGAGGGGAGAACCGGACTCTACTCTAGGCGTGAAGAAGTGGCGGAAAAGAGCTACATTTGGATGAACCCCAACATAGTTTTCGCACAGATGTGCGAAAACGGCCATCGTAAGGATGGCGTTGGGGGTGAAATCTAGGAGGTGGAGGCCATACGTATTCATCACATCACAAAAGAACTCCGAGTACGGAGGGCACAGACCACAATGGAAGAATGCGGCAAAGTAAAAGTACCCGCCGGGGAACATGTCGGTGGCAACGGCGGGGAGGACTGTAGTGCGGGGATGAGCTTTGGTCTCCCTCGCCCAGAACAAATAGTATTTGTCCCGCAGCTCCCTCGCGCCAAGCCTCGGCGCGAAGACCACGCACTTCCTCCGCAGGGCTGCCAGCTTCGCCGCCTGCTCGGACTTCTCCTTCTTGGCCTTGTCACTCTTCGCTTTGTCGCTCTTCGGAGCCATGGCGGGGGCGGCGAGGAAAGAGGCGAGGAGGTCGACGGTGCCGCGGATGCGGGAGATGGCGGAGGAAGGGAGGGGCTAGGCTCTCTGTCGACCTTTGGGAGGCAGAGGGCGATGGGGGATTCTGGAGAATCAAGGCGCAATGAAAACGATGGAGGGAACTGCCCCTGCTTCCTCTGCTTTTAAGGGGGAAGTGGGGGACGTTCCGCATTTCCCATTAAAGAACAGGCCACGATCTCTCCCACGACGCCGCAATCGACGCGTGCCGTTAGGGAGGGATGCGGCGGATACGGAAGGGGATACGGCTTGCCGTGGGCCGCGTGTGCCCGTGCACTGTCTTGGGCCTGGCCCAACAGCGCTCGGCACCGTGTGTAGCCCAGGCCCGGGGGCTCCTGTCGGTGTACTAAGATAGGGGTACCTTAGTACCCCAACTTGTGCACGGGCAGTAGCAGCTTCCCGTGGCAGGGCTTACCACGTGCTCGCCAAGAGCAGTTCTGGTCTCTATGAAGCCATTCAAGAACAAAGTATACAAGTCAAAAGATCAAGGCCCCGGCAAGAGGAGCTTGCCGGGAAGGCCGCACCAGGCTCAAGGTTATCACTTTAACACAAGACCCTGGCAAGAGGAGCTTGCCAGGAAGGCCAAGGAACACATACCTCAAGAGATGTCTCAGCGCATCATGCGCCCCGATAGGACCCGGAGGGCGACAAGCTTCCGGGCCCGGCAAGATCACGACCCCGACAAGGTGCTTGCCGGGGAAACCTTCGCCGTGTGCCCGCGCTCCAGCTCATCTGCCCACGCGTCGCCCTGGGGCCCTTCCAGGGGCACGTGGCAGACGGCTGTGCAGCCTGGGGCACACGGTGGCAAGCCACGGTGACGAGGCTACCGCCGTGGCGAACGGAGAAGCATGGACGGACGCTTTTGGGGGCGACAGCGACGGGCATTTAATGCCCTTGTCCCCACTGTCAAAGTTAGGTGAAGACCACAGTTCATATACTGTTCATGCACTGTTGCAACTACCACCAAAATTACACTTTTACCCTCCTCTACGTTGACACCTGTCGGTGACCCCTTTGAGCTATAAAAGGAGGCCCATGCACAACGTAGGAGAGGTTGGAAACCTAGACAACTCTCTCGCTCGGTGTAGCTAGTACTGTAGATCTTCAAGCTCCCGAGCTCCAGAACTCAATACAACCTAAGCAGGAGTAGGGTTTTACGCGTCCGCGCGGCCCGAACCTGGGTAAAACTGCCCGCGTGTGCTCCTCGATCTGCTCTCCGTGCTCCCTAACGTACTAACCCAAAGGCCCAGTCCAGATTGCTGTTTTTTGTTTGTTTTAGGGTTTTACAGAAAAGGGATATCAAACGGAGTCCAAACGGAATGAAACCTTCGGGAGAGATATTTTTGGAGAAAATCACGCACGGGAGACTTGAGAATCATGGAGTAGGGGCCACGAGGTGCCCACGAAGGTGGGGGGCGCGCCCCCTGCCTCGTGGACCCCTCATGAGGCCCCTGGTGTCCTCCTTCCTCCTATATAAGACTATGTACCCCGAAACCATCACATGAAGAAAAAACCCTAGTTCCACCACCGTAACTTTCTGTTCCTGTGAGATCCCATCTTGGGGCCTGTTCCGGAGCTCCGCCGGAGGGGGGATCCATCACGGAGTGCTTATACATCATCATCATCGCCTCACCATGAGTTGTGAGTAGATTACCACAGACCTTTGGGGCCATAGGTAGTATCGAGATGGCTTCTTCTCTCTCTCTGGATCTCAATATAAAGTTCTCCTCGGTCTTCGAGGAGAACTATTCGATGTAATCTCTTTTTGCGGTGTGTTTGTCGAGATCCTATGAATTGTGAGTTTATGATCAAGATTATCTATGAGAACTATTTGGTTCTTTTCTGAACTCTTTATGTGTGCTCATAATATCCTTGCAAGTCTCTTCGAATTATTGGGTTGGTTTGGCCTACTAGATCTATAGTTCTTGCAATGGGAGAGTGCTTGGCTTTGGGTTCAATCTTGCGGTGTCCTTTCCCAGTGACAGTAGGGGCAGCAAGGCACGTATTGTATTGTTGCCATCGAGGATAAAGAGATGGGGTTTATATCATATTGCTTGAGTTTATCCCTCTACATCCTGTCATCTTGCTTAAGGTGTTACTCTTTTCTTATGAACTCAATACACTTGATGCATGCTGGATAGCGGTCGATGTGTGGAGTAATAGTAGTAGATGCAGGCAGGAGTCGGTCTACTTGTCTCGGATGTGATGCCTAGATGCAATGATTATGCCTAGATAGTCTCATAATTATTCTCTTTTCTATCAATTGCTCGACAGTAATTTGTTTACCCGCCATAGAATATCGCTATCATGAGAGAAGCCACTAGAGAACACTATGGCCCCCGGGTCTATTCTAAACATATCAATCTACACTTACTTTACCTTTTCCGCTTTTACTTTCTGTTCTTATAAACAAAAATACCAAAAATATAAACTATCATCTCTACCAGATCTCACTTTCGTAAGTGACCGTAAAGGGATTGACAACCCCTTATCGCGTTGGCTGCGAAGTTCTTATTTGTTTGTGCAGGTGCGAGGGACTCGCGCATGGTCTCCTACTAGATTGATACCTTGGTTCTCAAAAACTAAGGGAAATACTTACGCTACTGTGCTGCATCTCCCTTTCCTCTTCGAGGGAATACAACGCAATCTCAAGAAGTAGCAAGAAGAATTTCTGGCGGTGTCGTCGGGGAGGCTTACGCAAAAGTCATATACCAAGTACCTATCACAAACCCTTATCCTTCGCATTACATTTTTGCCTCTCGTTTTCCTCTCCCCCACTTCACCCTTGCCGTTTTATTAGCCCTTCTTCTACCGTGTGTTTATCGTTCGCTTCCTTCTTGTTTGCTTGTGTGTTGGATTGCTTGCTTGTCACTATGGCTCAGAACAATACCAAATTATGTGACTTCTCCAATACCAACAATAATGATTTTATTAGCACTCCGATTGCTCCTATTACCGATGCTGAATATTGTGAGATCAATGCTGCTTTGTTGAATTTTGTCATGAAAGATAAATTCTCCGGCCTTCCTAGTGAAGATGCCGCTACCCATCTAAACAACTTTGTTGATTTTTGTGATATGCAAAAGAAAAGGGACACGGATAATGATATTGTTAAATTGAAGTTATTTTCGTTTTCACTTAGAGATCATGCTAAAACTTGGTTTTCCTCTTTGCCTAGAAATAGTATTGATTCGTGGAATAAGTGCAAAGATGCTTTTATCTCTAAGTATTTCCCTCCTGCTAAGATCATCTCTCTTAGAAACGATATTATGAACTTTAAGCAACTAGATCATGAGCATGTTGCACAAGCTTGGGAGAGAATGAAACTAATGATACGTAATTGCCCTACACATGGTTTGAATCTATGGATGATTATTCAGAACTTTTATGCTGGCTTGAATTTTGCTTCTAGAAATCTTTTAGATTCGGCCGCAGGAGGCACTTTCATGGAAACTACCTTAGGAGAAGCTACCAAACTCCTAGATAATATTATGGTCAATTATTCTCAATGGCACACCGAAAGATCTACTAGTAAAAACTGCATGCTATTGAAGAAATTAGTGTTTTGAGTGGAAAGATGGATGAACTTATGAAATTATTTGCTGCTAAGAGTGCTTCTTCTGATCCTAATGATATGCCTTTGTCCACTTTGATTGAAAATAACAATGAATCTTTCGATGTGAATTTTGTTGGTAGGAATAATTTTGGTAACAATGCTTATAGAGGGAATTTTAATCCTAGGCCTTTTCCTAGTAATTCCTCTAATAATTATGGTAATTCCTACAACAACTCTTATGGAAAGATGCCTTCTGAATTTGAAACTAGTGTTAAGGAGTTTATGATCTCGCAAAAGAATTTCAATGCTATTCTTGAAGAGAAATTGCTTAAGATTGATGAATTGGCTAGAAGTGTGGATAGAATTACTCCTGATGTTGATTCCTTGAAACTTAGATCTATCCCACCTAAGCATGACATCAATGAGTCTCTCAAAGCCATGAGAATTTCCGTTGATGAATGCAAAGAAAGAACCGCTAGGATGCGTGCTAAAATAGGGAATTATATTAAAGCGTGTTCTTCTGGTTATCATGAAATAACGATGAAGATCTGAAAGTTATTGATGTGTCTCCTATTAGATCCTTGTTTTATAGTATAAATCTTGATGAAGATAGGATTGGAGACGATTCTGCTTTAAGGTGTCTCAATGATTCGGAGTTTTTAGATCTTGATGCTAAAATTGTTTAAAGTGGGAGTGAAGAGATTAAAACTTTGCATAGTGCTGAACCCACTACTTTGGATTTCAAGGGATTCAATTATGATAATTTCTCTCTGATTGATTGTATTTCCTTGCTGCAATCCGTACTAAATTCTCTGCATGCTTATAGTTAAAATAAAGCTTTCACCAAACACATAATTGATGCTTTGATGCAATCTTATGAAGAAAAACTTGAGTTAGAAGTTTCTATCCCTAGAAAGCTTTATGATGACTGGGAACCTATTATTAAAATAAAAATGAAAGATCATGAATGCTATGCTTTGTGTGATTTGGGTGCAAGTGTCTCCACTATCCCAAAAACTTTATGTGATTTCTAGGTTTCCATGAGCTTGATGATTGTTCTTCAAATTTGCATCTTTTGGATTCCGCTATTAAGAAACCTATGGGAAGAATTAATGATGTTCTTATTGTTCCTAATAGGAATTATGTGCCCGTAGATTTCATTGTTCTTGATATAGACTGTAATCCTTCATGTCCTATTATTCTTGGTAGACCTTTCCTTAGAACGATTGGTGCAATTATTGATATGAAGGAAGGAAATATTAGATTCCAATTTCCGTTAAGGAAAGGCAAGGAACACTTTCCTAGAAAGAAAATCAAATTACCATATGAATCTATTATGAGATCCACTTATGGATTGCCTTCCAAAGATGGCAATACCTAAATCTATCCATGTATCGCGCCTAGCTAGGGGCATAAAACGATAGCGCTTGTTGGGAGGCAACCCGATTTTATATTTTTTGTTTTTTGCTTCTGTTAGGTAATAAATATTGCATCTAGCATCTGTTTAGATGTGGTTTCATGTTTTGTTTAGTGTTTGTGCCAAGTAGAACCTTTGGGAAGACTTGTGTGAAGTTTATATGATCTTTCTGTGAAAAACATAATCGTTAGCGCTCGCTAGAGCGGTCATCAGATTTTACTGGAGCGTGCTATTTAGTTGATTATTTTTGCAGATTATTAACAAACAAATTCATCACGTTTAGCAATTTAGTTTGAATTTTTTGGCGTTATAGAAGTATGCGAAACCTACAGATTACTACAGACTGTTTTGTTTTTGACAGATTCTGTTTTTCGTGTGTTGTTTGTTTATTTCAATGCATCTATGAGTAATATTGGGAAGTATGAACCATAGAGAAGTTGTAATAGAGTAGGTTCAAAACCAATATAAACAAAGAATGAATTAATTAAAGTACCTTTGAGTAGTGGTTTGCTTTCTTATACTAACGGAGGTCACGAGATTTTTGTCTAAGTTTTGTGTTGTGAAGTTTTCAAGTTTTGAGTATTGCTTTGATGGACTATGGAACAAAGAGTAGCAAGGGCCTAAGCTTGGGGATGCCCATAGAACCCCAAGTAAAATTCAGGGACAATCAAAAGCCTAAGCTTGGGGATACCCGGGAAGGCATCCCCTCTTTCGTCTTCATCCTTCGGTAATTTTACTTGGAGCTATATTTTTATTCACCACATGATATGTGTTTTGCTTGGAGCGTCTTGTATAATTTGAGTCTTTGCTTGTTAGTTTGCCACACCTATCCTTGTTGGACACACCTATTTGAGAGAGTTAAATATGGCCTAAGAATTGATAGAACACTCTATGTGCTTCACTTATATCTTTTGAGCTGAATAATTTTTGCTCTACTGCTTCACTTTTATCTTTTAGAGCACGGTGGTGATAATATTTTCAAGAAATTGTTAAACTCTCATGCTTCACTTATATCCTTTTGAGAGTCTATTAAAATGGCATGGTAATGTGTTTAGGCTATAAAACTAGTCTTCACATAGTAGACATCCAATATCAATGTAGTAAAAACTTTCCCACTAAGTGCATTGAATATGATGGGAAGTTAGATTCTTGATAATTGTTTTGAGATATGAGGATAGTGATATTAGAGTCATGCTAGTGGAGTTATTATGAAATTGAGAAATACTTGTGTTAAGGTTAGTGATTCCCGTAGCATGCACGTATGGTGAACCGCTATGTGACGAAGTTAGAGCATGAGGTATTTGTAAAGTGCCAACCTTTGTGTGGACGTCGGGGGTGCGCGATGGTTAACTCCTACCAACCTCCCCCCTAGGAGCATGCGTTGATTGGTTTATTTTGATGACTCATAGACTTTTGCAATAAGTATATGAGTTCTTATGACTAATGTTGAGTCCATGGATATTACGCACTCTCACCCTTCCACCATTGCTAGCCTCTCTTGTATCGCGCAACTTTCGCCGGTACCATACACCCACTACATATCCTTCCTCAAAACAGACACCATATATATATTCCTCAAAACAGCCACCATACCTACCTATCATGGCATTTCCATAGCCATTCCGAGATATATTGCCATGCAACTTTCCACCGTTCAGTTCATATGACACGCTTCATATTGTCATATTGCCATGCATGATCATGTAGTTGACATCATATTTGTGGCAAGGCCACCATGCATAATTTTTCATACATGTCACTCTTGTTTCATTGCACATCCCGGTACACCGCCGGAGGCATTCATATAGAGTCATACTTTATTGTAGTATCGAGTTGTAATATCGAGTTGTAATATCGAGTTGTAATGAAAGTGTGATGATCATCATTATTAGAGCATTGTCCCATGGGAGGAAAGGCTAAATCAATGAAGACCCTCCACAAAAAACGAAAAAGAAAGAAAGTCCAAAGATAAAAAGAAAGGCCCAAAAGAAGGAAAATAGAAGAAAAAATGGACAATTGCTACTATCTTTTTTCCACACTTGTGCTTCAAAGTAGTACCCTATTCTTCATTGTAGAGAGTCTCATGCTTAGTCACTTTTATATACTAGTGGGAATTTTCGTTATAGAACTTGGCTTGTATATTCCAACGATGGGCTTCCTCAAATGCCCTAGGTCTTCGTGAGCAAGCAAGTTGGATGCACACCCACTAGTTTTATTTGTTGAGCTTTCATACATTTTTAGCTCTAGTGCATCCGTTGCATGGCAATCCCTACTCACTCACATTGATATCTATTGATGGGCATCTCCATAGGCCGTTGATACGCCTAGTCGATGTGAGACTATCTCCCTCCTTTTTGTCTTCTCCACAACCACCTCTCTATTCCACCCATTGTGCTATGTCCATGGCTCACGCTCATGTATTGCGTGAAAGTTGAAAGGTTTGAAAGAATAGAGTATGAAAACAAGTGCTTGGCTGAAATCGGGGTTGTGCATGATATGAATATTTCGTGTGATGAAGAGGGAGCATAGCCAGACTATATGATTTTGTAGGGATAACTTTCTTCAGCCATAGTATTTTGAGAAGACATGATTGCTTTGTTAGTATGCTTGAAGTATTATTATTTCTTAAGTCAATATGGACTTTCGTCTTGAACCTTTCAGATCTGAACATTCATTCCACAATTAAGAATTACATTGAAAAACTATGTTGGTTAGCATTCCACATCAAAAATTCTATTTTTATCATTTACCTACTCGAGGACGAGCAGGAATTAAGCTTGGGGATGCTTGATACCTCTCCGACGTATCTATAATTTTGATTGTTCCATGCTATTATTTATGTTGTTTTGGATGTTTTATGGGCTTTGTCATACACTTTTATATTATTTTTGGGACTAACCTACTAACCCAAAGGCCTAGGCCAGATTGCTGTTTTTTGCCTGTTTTAGGGTTTTACAGAAAAGGGATATCAAACGGAGTCCAAACGGAATGAAACCTTCGGGAGAGATATTTTCGGAGAAAATCACGCACATGAGACGTAAGAACCACGGAGTAGGGGCCACGAGGTGCCCACGAGGGTGGGGGCGCCCCCCTAGGATGCGCCCCCTGCCTCGTGGACCCCTCGTGAGGCCCCCGGTGCCCCCTTCCTCCTATATAAGCCTACGTACCCCAAAACCATCAGATGAAGAAAAAACCCTAGTTCCACCGTCATAACCTTCTGTTCCCGTGAGATCCCATCTTGGGGCCTGTTCCGTAGCTACGCCGGAGGGGGGATCCATCACCATGAGTTGTGAGTAGTTTACCACAGACCTATGGGTCCATAGCTAGTATCTAGATGGCTTCTTCTCTCTCTCTAGATCTCAATACAAAGTTCTCCTCAGTCTTCAAGGAGTTCTATTCGATGTAATCTCTTTTTGCGGTGTGTTTGTTGAGATCCGATGAATAGTGAGTTTATGATCAAGATTATCTATGAGAAATATTTGGTTCTTTTTTGAACTATTTATGTGTGCTCATAATATCCTTGCAAGTCTCTTCGAATTATTGGTTTGGTTTGGCCTACTAGATCTATAGTTCTTGCAATGGGAGAAGTGCTTGGCTTTGGGTTCAATCTTGCGGTGTCCTTCCCCAGTGACAGTAGGGGCAGCAAGGCACGTATTGTATTATTGCCATCGAGGATGAAAGGATGGGGTTTATATCATATTGCTTGAGTTTATCCCTCTACATCATGTCATCTTGCTTAAGGTGTTACTCTGTTCTTATGAACTCAATACACTAGATGCATGCTGGATAGCGATCGATGTGTGGAGTAATAGTTGTAGATGCAAGCAGGAGTCGGTCTACTTGTCTCGGACGTGATGGCTATATACAATGATCATGCCTAGATAGTCTCATAATTATTCGCTTTTCTATCAATTGCTCAACAGTAATTTGTTTTCCCGTCATAGAATATCGCTATCATGAGAGAAGCCACTAGAGAACACTATGGCCCCCGGGTCTATTCTCAACATATCAATCTACCCTTACTTTACTTTTTCCGCTTTTACTTTTTGTTCTTATAAACAAAAATACCAAAAATATAAACTATCATCTCTATCAGACAATACAACAACGCCCCGGGACGATACCCCCAAGGCTCCGACGGGATCGGCTGTCGATGAGGCTCCACGAGACGGCGTTCCTGAAGTAGTAGTTGTCCCTCCTGGTGGACAAGCTCCTAAGGCCCCTCTGCCTCAAGAGGGACCATAGCCCCAGGAGAGCTTGGACTCCGCCAACACTTCCACCCTCGTCGAGCACCCGTTGTACTTCGTCAGCACAATACTCCGCGACACTCGGGCATGTTACCCCATGCCACAGAAGCTTCTGCTCACGCTCCTTGTCGCTTCGAGCAAGCCACACCACTACTTCCAAGGCCACCCCATCAAGGTCGTATCATCTTACCCGCTGGAGAGGGTGCTGCGGAGCCCCAATGCCGCGAGAAGGGTCGCATAATGGAACATCAAACTACAAGCATTCCAGCTGCAGTTCAACACCACCAGGGTCGTCAAGGGCGCCGCGCTCGCTGACTTCGTGGCAGAGTGGACTAACACCCCAGGCCCCGGAGCAGGCGAGGATCAATCTCTCTCGCCAGGGAGTGAAGTACCGGACCGCTTGGTCATGTACTTTGACGGCGCCTTCGCACATCAGGGCGCGGGGGCTGTTGCCGTGCTCATCTCGCCCACCCAAGACAAGCTCTACTACGCCATGCAGCTCTGCTTCCAGCATGGCGAGAAGGTCTCTAACAACATCGTGGAGTACAAAGGCCTAATCGCCGGCCTGAAGGTCGCAGCCACCTTTTGAGTGAAGCACCTCACCGTCAAGGGCGATTCCGAGCTCCTCGTCAACTTCTCCAACAAGGTATACGACCCAAGGGATGAGCACATGGAGGCGTACCTAGCGGAGGTACGCAAAATGGAGAAACAATTCTTGGGCCTGGATCTGCAGCACGTACCGTGCGACACGAACAAGGAGGCCAACGACGTCGCCAAGAGGGCGTCTAAGTGCTAGTCACAGGAGCCCGGCGTCTTCGAGGAGTGCCTCTTTAAGCCCTCAGCAGCCCCTCCGACTGCGGAGCTGGCACCGCCTCAGGAGGAGCTTCCCCCTCCGCCGACCTCGGGAGCTCCCGCCTGTGGCCCGACCTCAGGAACGCGCCCGCTCCTTGCACTCGAGGCTCAGGAGGGGTGCTGGACTCAAGAGTTCAATGCCTACCTTCTACAGGTAACCCCACCGCAGAAGGAGAAGGACGCAGAGCGCGTGGCTCCGTAGGATGGTGAGTTATACCAAAAACGACGCAACGACGTTTCTCTGCTGACTGACATACATGGCGGGGACTGCAGGCATCACTCATCATCGCGCACCCTGGTGGGCAAGGCGTTCCGCAGTGGATTCTACTGGCCAAAATCGCTCTGTGACGCGGCCGAGCAGGTGAGATCCTGTGAAGCCTGCCAGTTCCATGCCAAGAAGATCCACCAGCCTGCCCAGGGCCTTCAGACTATCCTGCTCTCATGGTCGTTTGCTGTCTGGGGGCTGGACATTTTGGGACCATTCCCTCGGGCACCCGGGGGCTACCGCTACATCTACGTCACCATCGACAAGTTCACCAAGTGGGCGGTGGTGGAGTCAGTGTGCACCATCCCCGTCGGCTCGGTGGTCACGTTCATCAAGGGCCTCGTGAGCTGGTTCGGGGTACCTAATTGCATCATCACAGACAACGACTCGCAGTTCACCAGCAATCTCTTCAAAACATATTGTGCTCACCTTGGAACGCAGATATGCTACGCCTTAGTGGCACACCCCAGAAGCAACGGTCAAGCTGAGCGTGCCAACGCGGAGGTTTTGAGAGGCCTCAAGACAAGGACCTTCAAGAAGAAGCTCAAGGCCTGCGGCAGGGGCTGACACGACGAGCTCTAGTCCGAGCTGTGGTCCATCCGCACCACTGCTAGAAAGCCGACAGGCAAAACCCCATTCTTACTCGTCTACGGAGCCGAAGTGGTTCGCCCTCACGAGGTCAAACATCGCTCCGCGCGGGTCTTGGCATTCAATGAAGCACGCCAGGACGCCATGCGGGGGATGGACCTCGTGCTGGGGGAGGAACGCCGCCGCCAAGCCTCGCTCTGGGCGGCAAGGTACCAGCAGGCGCTGCGGCGGTACCACTGCCGCAGCATCCGCTCCAGGACGCTTGAGGTGTGTGATCTTGTCCTGAGGCGGGTGCTCTCCAGGGAAGGGCTGCATAAGCTCTCACCCATGTGGGAGGGCCCGTTTAGGATTTCACACGTCTCCAGGCCTGGCGCCGTGCGCCTAGAGACGGGGGACGACATCCCCATCCAGAACGCCTGGAACATCCAGCACCTCCGAAAGTTCTACCCATGAAGCAAGGCCTAGTGCGTGTGAAGAAAGGCCCAGTGCCTGTGAAGAAAGGCCCAGTGCCTGTGAAGCAAGACCCTGTGCCTATGAAGGTCTCTGCCCGTGACACTCTCACGTAATAATGAGTGGGGCTGTACACGCCTGGAGTCTTCGGAGTTCCGCCCTTGGGCCTCGGGGTTTCCCTCCCACGTCCTAGTGGCAGCACTTAGCTCCACGCTGGTGAGAAGACTAGACTAGGTGCCGGACGCGGCTGTTCATTTGCTTTATGTATCTGGTTGCGATCTTTAAATGAATTTAGAGTTCTGGTATTTCTCAATTGCTTAGCTGAGTTTTCCCTCTTCTTCTTTCCTCGCCCCTTTTTCTTGTGTTAGGGAGGACGACAGTTGCTCGACGTTCTCCCTCGTACCCCTTGCATGGGGGCTAGGCAAGTGTGCCCGTGTTCGCACGCTGGGCCGGCCCGCGTCGCGGGCATAGCTCGCCAAAGCTCTGTCACCCCAGAGCTTCGGTTTCCCTGATCTTCTTGAGGCGCCCTCAAATGAACTCGTGATTGGCGCACCCCCCTCAAG
>LR738710.1:553762902-553833131 GCA_902687465.1 Secale cereale
CCCCCCCCCCCCGGGTACCGCGACATGGGGCAATATACCATGATTAGCCCACACCTGAAGGCTCACGCAAGGAGGAACAGGGTACCCGGTGGATTCCCTAACAAATTTCGCAACTTTAGCATGCTCCCGAGTCAACAGTAAGGAGGCCTCCCTAGATACCAGAAGGTGCATCCTCACAAGGAAAGATGCCACCCTCATTCGTGTCAAGCCAAGTTATCCCTCTACCCTCACGAGGAGCATGAATATCATAACATAGCAAAAGAGCATAAAACATAGCATAGCGGCATAGGCGTCACAGTTCACTACACGTCCCAGGGGGGCTATCTACCTTTTTTAAATGTAGGAAGAAAGGAAAAGCTAAACAAAAGCGGGCTGCAAATCCGCAATAGCTCACAAGACCCGGCTCCAAGGGCCTCCCGGGCTCAGCTCAGTCTGAGCCCTCCTTGTGCGTCACCGCCGCGTGGCGACAAAACGACGCATCACCGTCCTTGAAGCGAGCCTGGCGGCGAGGTGGTTGGTCGTAGCCGCCACTGCTGGTGCTCTCACTGGCAGAGGAGCCACCGCCGCTGGATGAGCCGCGGCCGTTGCCAAGGGCAAGTCCACCCGCAGCCTCGTCACGCCCGTCGCCAAGGCCAAGCCCGTCGTCGCCGCTGCCGTCTTAGAGGCAGCACCCTGTGCGGCGACCGTCTGCCCTGAACACCCTCACAGAGAGGGTTGTGCTGCCATCATACTTGAAGTGGAGGGTGCATCGCCGGCCCAAGCCGCGCACGCGGGCGAACGTCTGCCAACTGCGTGCCAAGAACATGTTGCCCGCAGCAGAGACCTCCATCGCAACCCACGAGGCCCTGCTACAGCAGCCTTCGGCCTGCAACCAGAGGCCGTCAAGACCCCCGACCGGCAGCTCGTGGGCGACGAAGCGCGACAGTTGGAGCCAGGCGTCGGCCGGACTCTCCGACCGCACGACGAAATCCGGGAGCACCTCTGACGAATGGAAGCCTGGTGGGGGAGGCCGGGCAACCACGACGCGCCTTTCTGCGGTAGGGGGGCTGCCGCGACGAGAGCGCCTTTGCTGCGAGAAGAAGTGCTGTCACGGCCGCCTAGGGCGGCGTCGGTCCTAGAAGGAGTGCGCCCACGACCCTGAAGCACTGCTGCAGGGGTAGCGGCATGCTTGCGAGGGCGGCCCTGCCCCCTCTTGAGCGGTGGCAAGTCAGATCCCTCCTGGCGAGCTTTCCCTTTCTCCGCGGCGGAGAACCTCTTCGTTGGCACCATGGAGGCTACAGCGAAAGGGTGAAGAAGGGAGGAAGAAGGAAGGGGCAGGCGACGAGAAGAAGGACATGAGCAATGGGGGCTCTACCCCCACCTCATTCATGGTCGGGAGGAGGTCAACCGCTGGCCACCACGATCGCACGTAATGATGGGTTTTCTATGCATGCAACAGGGTCTCGTCGAGTCGGGCAGTTGCCAAGCCAGCGTGGGGAAGTGGAGACGCCCACGTCCAATCTATTCGCCATGTGTTGATCCAGGTCTGCAGGCGTTTGCGGCCCGCAGCGCTTCACCCTTGCCCCTTGGCTTTGCCTCGAAGCCAAGTTTGAGCGCACCTTGGGCCTGGGGGCTGCTGTCGGCATTCTGGGAACGGGGGTACCCACACTTGCCTGCGTGCGGCCCAGCTTCAACAACCGCAGATCAAGACCCTCACGAGGGGCCAAGCCTCGCGAGGCGGACGACGGTAAGACCTCCCTGGGGGCAGCCTCTCTAGGCAGGATCCCGAGGAGCGGAGATATCTATGCTAGGCGCACCTCGCGAGGTTCACATGACGTGGGCCATGACGACCCAGGCCAGGCGAGCGCCAGTGGGCGCAGTGTACAAGTTTCCCCTTTGGTGCTAAGGGGCCAGGCACAGGCGCGGAGTCCCGAGGAATCAAGCAAAGGTTTCCATATCAGTGCAACAAGACCAAGGACCGTAAGGATGGCAGAATGGAGGTCATCGTGGAGCCCGGCATGGCGTCACCACCAGAGCCTTTGGTAGGCGAAGACCACTTTTGTGAAGATAGCTTGTACTAGTTGTCCCCCTTCAAATATGGCCATTATGGGATCCCTTCCCGCCGATATTTGGGAAGAGGACCAAGGCCACTATAAATAGGACCTAGCCACCACCATGGGAGGGAGGAGATCCATTCCACCCTGACCATACCGCAAGCTCATTTGAGCCCAAGAACACCTCTCCTCCGGAGGTTGTTCATCCATTGTACTAGTTCATCCTCAGCCCCACGAGGCAATCCATCACACACACTTGAGTAGGGTATTACACCGCAAGGTGGCCCGAACCAGTATAATCATATGTGTCCCTTGTTCTTTGAATTCGTCGAGCTAGGTTATGGAATTGTAGTGCGAGCATGCTTGGGAGAGAGTGTTCTTCGTGCGCACCCTAGAGTTCGAACCTCTCAAGGGTTTGCGGAACCTGAAATCCGACAGATGCATACCCACTTATTTTCATATTGAGCTTTCATACACTTATAGCTCTTAGTGCATCTGTTGCATGGAAATCCCTACTCCTCACATTGATATCGATTGATGGACATCTCCATACTCAATTAGTTTGCCTAGTTGATGTGAGACTTTCTTCCCTTCTTTTGTCTACTACAACCGCATTCTATTCCACCTATATTACTATGTCCATGGCTTGCGCTCATGTATTGCATGAGAGTTGAAAATGCTGAAGCGCATTAAGAAGTATGAACCAATTGCTTGGCTGACACCGGGGTATTACATGATTGATACTTTGAGCTGGGAAGACAGAGCATCACAAGACTATATGATTTTGTAGGGGTTCTTTAGCATTTGATATTCTAAAAGACATGATTGTTTGTTGGGATGCCCGAGTATTGATGTCTTTATGTCAAATTATAGACTATTTCTTTGAATCATTCATGTCTTAATATTCATGCCATGACTAGATATATGATCAAGTTTATGCTAGGTAGCATCCCACATAAAAATTATATTTTTTATCATTTACCTACTCGAGGACAAGCATGAATTAAGCTTGGGGATGCTGATACGTCTCCGTCGTACCTATAATTTTTGATTGTTTCATGCAATATTATTCAACTTTTACATACTTTTGGCAACAATTTATATGATTTATTTGGACTAACTTGCTGATCCAGTGCCCAGTGCCAGTTCTTGTTTGTTTCATGTCTTTGTTTCACATAAAATCCATATCAAACAAAGTCCAAATGCGATAAAAAATTACAGAGAATTATTTTGGAATATATGTGATTTTTAGGAGGTGGGATCAACGCAAACGGGGGCTCGTAGTGCCCACAACCCACTAGGGCGCGCCACCAGGGCCTAGGCACGCCCTGGTGTCTTGTGCCCTCCTCGGACGTTGGTTGGAGCCCTTCTTCTGGGGAAAGAAAGCTAATTAATGCAATAAAATCTTGTTAAAATTTCAGCTCAATCGGAGTTACGGATCTCCGGGAATTTAAGAAACGTTGAAGGGCCAGATCTGGGGAACGCGAAACAGAGAGAGACAGAGAGACAAATCCAATCTCGGAGGGGCTCTCGCCCCTCCCATGCCATGGAAGCCAAGGACCAGAGGGGAAACCGTTCTCCCACCTATGCAGGAGGCCAAGCAAGAAGAAGAAGGAGGGGCTCTCTCCCCCTCGCTTCCGGTGGCGTCGGAGTGCCCCCGGGGCAACGACGGGACGGCGATCAACATCAACAATCTTGCTACCGTCGACACCAACTCTCTCCTCGTCTATGCAGTCGTGTAACACCTCTTCTCCCCACTGTAATATCTACTTAAACATGGTGCTCAACTCCATATATTATTTCCCAATGATCTATGGTTATTCTATGATGTTTGAGTAGATCCGTTTTGTACTGTGGGTTAATCGTGATCTTTATTGGTATGATTGTATATTTTACTTATCGTGCTGTCCTACGGTGCCCTCCATTCTCGCGCAAACGTGAGGGACCCCCGCTGTAGGGTGTTGCAATATGTTCATGGTTCGCTTATGGTGGGTTGCGAGAGTGACAGAAGCTTAAACCCGAGTAAGTGGGGTATGACGTATGGGAGTAAAGAGGACTTGATACTTAATGCTATGGTTGGGTTTCATGACATCTTTAGTAGTTGCGGATGCTTGCTAGGGGTCCAATCGTAAGTGCATATGATCCAAGTAGAGAAAGTATGTTAGCTCATGCCTGTCCCTCATATAAAATTACAAGAATGATTACCGGTACTTGTTATCGATTGCCTAGGGACAAATAACATTCTTGTTGACAAAAGCTATCCACTTTTATTATCTTGCAAAGTACTTCTAGTTTTATTCTTGGAAAGTAGTTCTAGCATCATACCTACAAAATAGTTTCATACTTGTTTTCGGTAAAGCAAATGTCAAGTGTGCGTAGAGTTGTATCGGTGGTACATAGAACTTGAGGGAAGATTTGTTCTGCATTTAGCTCCTCTTTGGGTTCGACACTCTTATTTATCGAAGAAGGATACAAACAATCCCCTATACTTGTCGGTTATCAACCCCGAACAAACCCCTCAAAGGATTGTTCTCCATAGTGACAAGTGACAATAAATTTCAGCACTTAGTAATAATTTTTCCTTACCAAGAGCGCTTCATTCCCCAACAATGGCGCTAGGAAAGAGTGTTGATGACCCACAAGTATAGGGGATCAATCGTAGTCCTTTCTATAAGTAAGAGTGTCAAATCCAACGAGGAGCAAAAGGAAATGACAAGTGGTTTTCAGCAAGGTAATGTCTGCAAGCACTGAAATTGTAAGTAGCAGATAGTTTGATAGCAAGATAATTTGTGATGAGCAAGTAACGGTAATGGAAAATAATATGCATCAAGATAGCCCAATCCATTTTTGGCAAAGGACAGGCCAAGAAAAATTCTTATAATGAGCAAAGTGTTCTTGAGGGCACACGGGAATTTCATCTAGTCACTTTCACTATGTTTGCTTGATTCATGTTTGCTAATTTGATATGTGGGTAGATCGGTGCTTAGGTGTTGCTCTTACTTGAACAAACCTCCTAGTTATGATTAACCCCCTCGCAAGCATCCACAACTACGAAATAAGTATTAGGATAAAATCTAACCATAGCATTAAACTTTTGGATCCAAATCGGTCCCTTACGAAGTAGCACATAAACTAGGGTTTAAGCTTCTGTCACTCTAGCAACCCATCATCTAATGACTACTCCACAATGCATTCCCTTAGGCCCAAATATGGTGAAGTGTCATGCAGTCGACGTTCATATGACACCACTAAGGGAATAACAACATAAATATTATCAAGATATCAAACACATACCAAGTTCACATGATTACTTGCAACATGATTTATCCCATGACCTCAAGAACAAAAGTAACTACTCACAAGTGACAAACATGTTCATGATCAGAGGGATATTAAATGGCACGACAAATCTGAACATATAATCTTCCACCAAATAAGCCATATAGTAATCAACTACAAGATGTAATCAACACTACTAGTTACCCACGAGCACCAATCTTAAGTTCTGGTACAAAGATTGAACACAAGAGATGAACTAGGGTTTGAGAGGAGACAGTGTTGTTGAAGATGTTGATGGAGATTTTCTTCCCCAAGATGGGAGAGTTGTTGGTGATGATGAGGACGATGATTTCCCCCTCTGGGAAGGACGTTCCCCTGGCGAAATCGCTCCGCCCAAGGGCAAAAGTGCTCCTGCTCAAGTTCCACCTCGAGACGGCGGCACTTCATCCCAAAAGTCCTCTCCTTGTTTTTTCTAGGTCGAAATGGCATATATACCAGAAGAGGGGCACCAGAGGTGGGCCGAGGAGGGAACAACCCACCAGGGCACACTTGGGGGCCCTGGCGCGCCCGGGTGGGTTGTGCCCACCTGGTGGGCCCCCTCTGGTAGTTATCATCTCCAGTAATTCTTATTTATTCAATAAAAATTCCTCATGAAGTTTCAGCCCAATTGGAGTTGTGAAGAATATGTTGTCCGACGTTGCTTTTTCAAGTCCAGATTTCCAGCTGCCGCTATTCTCCCTCTTGATACAAACCTTGCATATTATGAGAGAAAAGATATTAGAATTACTCCAAAAGGCATTATTATACATGAAAGCATTATAAATAACAGTAGGAAAACATGATGCAAAATGGATGTATTAGTCTCCACCAACTATTGCTTCTACAACTATTGCTAACGCATAGCAATAAAGTGAAGCAATTACATGGTGTTTAATGATTGACACGCATGTCATACAATATATTAAAGACAACCCTATGGCTCCTGTCGGTTGCCATAGTCAACGACATGAAAGTCGTGAACCTATTACAGAACATGATCATCTCATACATCAACATATATCACATCACGTTTTGGCTATACCATATCACAACATGCCCTGCAAAAACAAGTTAGACATCATCTACTATGTTGTTGCAATTTGTACGTGGCTGCTAGGGCAAACTATAAAAACCTTTCTTATCTACGCAAATCCACAACGGTGATAATCAAGTTGCCTTTTAACCTTCTACAAGGACCACCTTTGTCAAATAAGATTCAACTAAAGTAGGAGAGACAGACACCCGCTAGTCACCTTATACACACTACTACAGGATGCTGCTAATGCGACACTATGATCAGAGATCCTTTGAGAAACTGTGTGTGATGCAATCATCGCAAATGTTGGTGTATGGAAACCGTCAAAAATGTTTAAAATGTTTAAGAAGACGGATACATCAAACACGGTTCAGATTTTAGTTGCCTGTGCGATGAAGGGCATACGATTCAGTTCAATTAACTGTTTGCGATGAGGTGGAACAAAACAAACGGGCAGCCGGATGAAGGCATGTGCGATACACAACATACGGTTCACTCGGATGAACTGTTTGTGATTTGTCAACAAAAAAGAAACGGGCAGCGAGATGAAAGTGTGTGCAATATACAGCATACGGTTCACTCAGATGAACTGTTTGTGATTAGGAAACACAAAATAAACAATCATCCAGATCATGGTGTGTGTGATTGAGGGCATACGCTTCAGAACGATTAACTGTTTGCGATTAGGCAACAGAACTGAAATGGGTAAGCCAGATCAAAGTGTCTACGATTGATGGCATACACTTCACATGGATGAACAGTTTGTGATTAACCACAACAAACTGAAACAGTTAGATAGATCAACGTGTGTGCGCTAGACGTGCACGCCCATTCTAATTAAAATAAGCGTGTGCGATGGTAATAACGAGCACGCACGGTTGTTGGAACAAGACGTGTGCTGACATTGCCTATTGCGGTGCACCCTATGGTGCAAACGACACGTACGCGAGCGAGAAGGCGTACGTGCCCACGTTACGCCTTCCGGGAATAGTGCCGCACTTATAACCGTCAGTAAATTTTGAGCATGCGTCCTGTCACATTCCAAATTGCAAACCTGTTCACATTGATCAAAACCTAAATGGTTTCCCACTTAGGAGCATATTACTACGCGGTTATAAATACTACTACTCCAAGATGACTGCACATTCCTCCTCAACTGCTCATCCACAAAAAGTCAAAAACAAACAAGTCATTCATCATCGTTCCCTTGCGTCCGCCATGGCTAGCGTGAGTTCTGGGTTGAGAGATTGCCACCAGGGAGAGGCGAGCCTGGAAGCGGGAGTATGAGAAATGTCCCGCCTCGCCGCGATAGCAACCAACATGTCCCGCTGCACGGCCGTAGCAGCAGAGGTGTCCCGCCGTGCCGCCGAAGCAACACGGAGGACCCGCCGCGCCGTCGATGCAGCAGACTTGTCCGGCTGCGCCGCGGAAGAAGAAGATATGTCCCACCGTACCGCGAATGCAGCAGAGATGTCCTCCCTTGCCACGGCAGCCTGGGAAATTGCCTCGCGGGCAGGCGAGTACACTTACAGGCGCATGTGTGCCCTCGTCCTTAGGTAGATGGATCAGATCTCCAGGTGGGCGAGGTTGCAGGATGTCCTGCAAGCCTAGTTTGAACAGTCTACCGATGTCATCTGGCAACTAAATGACAGCAATGAGAAGTGCGGAGCAGCAGGAGCAAACCACTGCCTTGTTGAAGAGGAGCAGCGTCATCATCGAGAAACTTATGGACGAGAATGCCATGCTGCGCAACGAGCACAGAAGGCTGGTGGAGGAATCCATGGAAGCTCTCAACCAGCATCTTGAGGACAAGAAAGAGCTCGTCGCCGCCCGCCGCAGGCACTAGTTGTCTTCCTTCTTCTTTTGCCCTTGTGTATATCGGGCGTTGCCGCATGTGGCTTTTTTTAATTATGTTCATAAATATGTAAGACAATCATTATCCAATGTCATCGTCCTTATATTCATCATGCTTGCTATAAGTCATAGTCCATGCTATATAGGTCCGTCGGATCTTACATCATGATCCATGCAAAACTTTCTTTTCAGATTTTCATTTTTCTCTCTTAAATCTCAGTCCAGTGAGACATATAGCCATGCCATAGAACAGGTGCTCGGGCGCCATTAATGGAGACACTGGGAGGGAGGTGCGCGGCGGGTAGCGGTCAAAAGGGCTCTCCTCCCGATGAGCACGCGCAAGGGTATGATTGCATGCCTCCCGTAATCAAATAGCTACCCCGCACGACACCTCCTAGCCAATAAAAAAAGGGGACGCGTGGCCGCACGTAATTGGTAAGTCGAACGCCCACGGTTTCAATAATACTTGTGTTTACAATTCGTAATGTGACAACACTTGTTCCAAAATGACTTTGTTGATTGTTAATGGGTGCGCCTTCGCAAATCGGCCAGAAAAATTACCACAGTATGTTGGTGCCATGTCATGAGACCATGCCAAGTTTCATGATTTTCAGGCGTGTTTTGGAATTATAGGAATTAAAAGACCAAGTTTCTCAATCTTTCCGGCCGAGCCACGACGCTCAGATGTTTGAATTTCACTCCCATCTCTTGCATGTTACCTAAAAATTCACCCAAGGACACACATGTGATTTTTCAAACAACTTTGGTGCACTGGAGCACGTGCTTGTAGTTTAAACTTGAATTATGCATATTAAATGTCCAGAAACTCAATTAATATATTAAAAAGGCCAAACAAACCCGGAATAATTCCAAAATTTAGCACGGTACTTCTATTTGGTCTAATCTGGCTGTGTAAAAAAATTAAGGCGGGAGAAGGCAGTGTACATATGTCGTTTCGCACACGGAGGTGACACATTCCCTCTCGGAACCACGAGCCTTCTTGAGGGAAGCTCCGGTTTGCAAGAAACTTACACCAAAGCTTGTCCCAATTGGGCCAAAAAAATTACTGCAGCATCTTGGTGCCATATCATGAGACCATGCCGAGTTTCATGATTTTCAAGCGTGTTTTGGAATTACAGGAATTAAAAAACCAAGTTAATCAATCTTTTCGGCCGAGCCACGACAACCAGATGTTTGAATTTCACTCCAATCTCTTGTATGGAACCTAGAAATTCACCCAAGGACACACATGTGATTTTTCAAACAACTTTGGTGCACTGGAGCCTGTGCTTGTAGTTCAAATTTGAATTATGCAAATTATATGCCCAGAAACTCAATTAATGTATAAAAAGGCCAAACGAACCCGGAATGATTCCAAATTTCAGCATGATACTTCTATTTGGTCTAATCTGCCTGTGTAAAAAAATTAAGGCGGGAGAAGACAGTGTACGTATGTCGTTTCGCACACGGAGGTGACACCTTGCCTCTCGGAACCAGGAGCCTTCTTGGGGGAAGCTTTGGTTTGCAAGAATCTTACACCAAAGCTTGTCCCAATTCGGCCAAAAAAATTACTGCAGCATGTTTGTGCCATGTCAAGACACCATGCAAAGTTTCATGATTTTCAGCCTGCTTCCGATTTACAAGAATTAAAAAACCAAGTTTCTCAATCATTCCGGCCGAGCCACCACACCAAAATGTTTGAATTTTATTCCCATTTCTCGCGTAGGACCTATAAATTCACCCAAAGAAACACATGTAATTTTTCAGCATACTTTGGTGCATTCTAGCATGTGCTTGTAGTTCAAATTTGAATTATGCACACTAAATGCCCAGAACCTCAATTAATGTATAAAAAAGGCGGAACGAGCCCGGAATAATTCCAAAATTTAGCACGATACTTCTATTTGGTCTAATCTGGCTTAGAAAAAAAATTAAGGCGGGAGAAGGCTGTGTACGTGTGTCGTTTCGCACACGGAGGTCACACGTTCCCTCCCGGAGCTACGAGCCTTCTTGAGGGAAGCTCTAGTTTGCAAGAAGTTTACACCAAAGCTTGTCCCACTTCGGCGAAAAAAATTACCGCAACATGTTCGTGCCATGTCATGACACCATGCCAAGTTTCATGATTTTTAGGTGTGTTTTCGAATTACAGGAATTTATAAAACAAGTTTCTCAATCTTTCCGGCCGAGCCACGACGCCCAGATGTTTGAATTTCACTCCAATCACTTGCATGGGACCTAGAAATTCACCCAAGGACACACATGTGATTTTTCAAACAACTTTGGTGCACTGGAGCCTGTGCTTGTAGTTCAAATTTGAATTATGCACATTAAATGCCCAGAAACTCAATTAATGTATAAAAAGGCCAAATGAACCCGGAATAATTCCAAAATTTAGCACGATACTTCTATTTGGTCTAATCTGGCTATGTAAAAAAATTAAGGCAGGAGAAGGCAGTGTAATTATGTCGTTTCGCAAATGGAGGTGACATGTTCCCTCTCGGAACCACGAGCCTTCTTGAGAGAAGCTTCGGTTTGCAAGAAGCCTACTCCAAAGCTTGTCCCAATTCGGCCAAAAAAATTATTGCAGCATGTTGGTGCCATGTCATGAGACCATGCCAAGTTTCATGATTTTCAGGCGTGTTTTGGAATTACGGGAATTAAAAAACCAAGTTTCTCAAATTTTCCGGCCGAGCCACGACGCCCAGATGTTTGAATTTTAGTCACATCTCTTGCATGGGACCTAGAAATTCACCCAAGGACACACATGTGATTTTTCAAACAACTTTGGTGCACATTGATACGTCCATTTTGCATCATGCTTATATGTTGATGTTTATTGCATTATGGGCTGTTATTATATGTCTTGTCACAATACTTATGCGTTTTCTCTCTTATTTTACAAGGTTTACATGCAGAGGGAGAATGCCGGCAGCTCGAATTCTGGGCTGGAAAAGGAGCAATCTCTGGAAACCTATTTTGCACAACTCCAAAAGCCCCAAAACTCAACAGAACTTCCTTTCAGAAAATATAAAAAATATCTGGCGAATGAAGTCCACGAGGGGGGCCACCGGCTGTCCACGAGGGTGGGGGCGCGCCCCCTGCCTCGTGGGCCAGCCGGAAGGCCCCCGATGCCCATCTTCTCCTATATGAGGTGTTTTGACCTGGAAAAAAATCAAAAGGAGGCTTTCGGGACCAGACGCCGCTGTCTCGAGGCGGAAACCAATCTAGGGCTCCGGCAGAGCTGTTCTGCCGGGGATACTTCCCTCCGGGAGGGGGAAATCGTCACCGCCGTCATCACCAACAACTCTCTCATCTTGGGGAGGGCTATCTTCATCAACATCTTCACCAGCACCATCTCCTCTCAAATCATAGTTCATCTTTGTATCCAGTCTTTATACCAAAACCTCAGATTGGTACCTGTGGGTTGCTAGTAGTGTTGATTACTCCTTGTAGTTGATGCTAGTTGGTTTATTTGGTGGAAGATCATATGTTCAGATACATTATGCATATTAATATCCCTCTGATCATGAACAATATTATGTCTTGTGAGTAGTTACTTCGGTTCCTGAGGACATGGGAGAAGTCTTGCTATTAGTAGTCATGTGAAGTTGATCTCCATTCGATATTTTGATGAGATATATGTTGTCTCTCCAATAGTGGTGTCATGTGAACGTAGAATACATGACACTTCACCATTATTTGGGCCTAGAGGAAGGCATTGGGAAGTAATAAGTAGATGATCGGTTGGTAGAGTGACAGAAGCTTAAAGCCTAGTTTATGCGTTGCTTCATAAGGGGCTGATTTGGATCCATATGTTTCAGGCTATGGTTAGGTTTACCTTAATACTTCTTTTGTAGTTGCGGATGCTTGCATTAGAGGTTAATCATAAGTGGGAGGTTTGTCCAAGTAAGGCAAGCACCCAACCACCGGTCCACCCACATACCAAATTATCAAAGTACCGAACGCGAATCACACGATCGTGATGAAAACTAGCTTGACGATAATTCCCATGTGTCCTCGGGAGCGCTTTCCTTTATATAAGAGTTTGTCCAGGCTTTTCCTTTGCTACTAAAAGGATTGTGCCACCTTGCTGCACCTTATTTACTTTTACCTTTTGTCACTTGCTACCAAATATCTTATCACAAAACTAGCTGTTACCTATAATTTCAGTGCTTCCAGAAAATACCTTACTAAAAACTGCCTATCATTTCCTTCTGCTCCTCGTTGGCTACGACACTCTTACTTAGCGAAAGGACTACGATAGATCCCCTACACTTGTGGGTCATCAAGACTCTTTTCTGGAGCCGTTTCCGGGGAGTGAAGCGCCTTTGGTAAGTGGAATTTGGTAAGGAAAAATTTATATAGTGTGCTGAAATTTATTGTCACTTGTTACTATGGCTCAAAATCCTTTGAGGGGCTTGTTCGGGGTATCTTCACCCCGACCAGAAGAGCAAAGAGTTGCTCCTCAACCTACTGCACCTATTGAAAATGTTTGCTTTGAGATTCCTTCGGGTATGATAGAGAAACTGCTTGAAAATCCCTTTACAGGAGACGGAACACTGCATCCCGACTTACACCTAATCTATGTGGATGAAGTTTGTGGATTGTTTAAGCTTGCAGGTATGCCCGTGGATGTTATCAGGAAGAAGGTCTTCCCTTTATCTTTGAAGGGAGATGCATTGACATGGTTTAGGCTATGTGATGATATGGGATCATGGAACTATAATCATCTGAAGTTGGAATTTCATCAGAAGTTCTACCCTATGCACCCGGTTCATCGTGATCATAACTATATTTATAATTTCTGGCCTCACGAAGGAGAAAGCATCGCTCAAGCTTGGGGGAGCCTTAAGTCAATGTTATATTCATGCCCCAGTCATGAGCTCTCAAGAGAAATGATCATTCAAATATTTTATGCTCGGCTTTCTCTTAATAATCGCTCCATGCTCGATACTTCTTAATCTGGCTCTTATATGATGAAGACTATTGACTTCAAATGGAATTTATTGGAAATAATTAAACGCAACTCTGAAGATTGGGATCTCGACAAAGGTAAGGAGTCAGGTATGACCCCTGAGTTTGATTGTGTTAAAGCTTTTATGGATATCGATGTTTTCCGTGAGTTTAGCACTAAATATGGACTTGACTCTGAGATAGTAGCTTATTTCTATGAATCTTTTGCTACTCATGTTGATCTCCCCAAGGAGAAGTGGTTTAAATACCACCCCCCCCCTATTGAAATAGAAGTAGTTGAACCTATTAAAGTTGAAGAAAACACTATCACTTATAATGTTGATCCTGTTATACCTACTGCTTATATTGACAAACCACCTTTCCCTGTTAGGATAAAGGATCATGCTCAAGCTTCAACTGTAGTCCGTAAGAGTAATACTAGAACACCTACACCTTCTGAGCAAATTAAAGTTGAACCTAGTGTTGCTATGGTTAAAGATCTCTTGGTAGAAGATTCAGATGGACATGTTATTTACCTCCAAGAAGAGTCTGCTAGAATAGCCAAACCCAATGCTAGGAACAAACATAGACCTGTTGTGGGCTTGCATGTTATCTCTGTTAAGATAGGAGATCATTGCTATCATGGTTTATGTGACATAGGTGCTAGTGCGAGTATTATCACTTTTGATCTGTATAACGAAATTATGCGTGATATTGCACCTATTGAGTTAGAAGGGATTGATGTTACTATTAAGCTTGCTAATAGAGACACTATTTCACCAGTTGGGATTGTTAGGGATGTTGAAGTCTTGTATGGGAAGGTTAAATACCCTGATGATTCTCTTATTCTTAGTTCCCCACAAGATGAATTATGTCCCATTATATTTGGTAGACCCTTCTAGAATATTGTTAATACCAAGATAGACTGCATGAAAGATATTGTCACTGTTGGATTAGGGGATATGTCTCATGATTTTAACTTTGCAAAATTCCGTAGACAACCCCTTGAAAAGGCACCGCCCAGTAAGGATGAAATTATTGGTCTGGCTTCTATTGCCTTGCCACCTAATGACCCTATAGAACAATACTTGCTATACCACGAAAATGATATGCATATGAATGAGAGAAGGGAGATAGAAGAAATATACCTTCCACAGGGACCCGTATTGAAAAACAACTTTCCTGTTGAAATCCTAGGGGATCCTCCTCCACCCAAGTGTGATCCCATGTTTGAACTTAAACCTTTACATGATAATCTTAAGTATGTTTATCTTGATGAAAAGAAGATATATCATGTTATTATTAGTGCTAACTTTTCAGAGCAGGAAGACGAAAAACTATTGAAAACTCTGAAGAAGCACCAAGCTGCTATTGGATATACTCTGGATGATCTTAAGGGCATTAGTCCCACTATATGCCAACACAAGATAAAATTGGAAGAAAATGCTAAACCGGTTATTGATCATCAGCGACGGTTAAATCCTAAAATGAAAGAAGTGGTAAAGAAGGAAATACTAAAGCTTCTAGAGGCAGGTATTATCTATCCCGTTGCTGATAGCCAGTGGGTAAGTCCTGTCCATTGTGTCCCTAAGAAAGGAGGTATGACTATTGTACCTAATGATAAAGATGAATTGATCCCACTAAGAATAGTTACAGGTTATAGGATGGTAATTGATTTCCGTAAGTTAAATAAAGCTACTAAGAAAGATCATTACCCCTTGCTATTTATTGATCAAATGCTAGAAAGGTTATCCAAACATACTCATTTCTGCTTTCTAGATGGTTATTCTGGTTTCTCTCAAATACCTGTGTCAGAAGGGGATCAAGAAAACACCACTTTTACTTGTCCTTTCGGTACCTTTGCTTATAGACGTATGCCTTTTGGTTTATGTAATGCACCTGCTACCTTTAAAAGATGCATGATGGCTATATTCTCTGATTTTTGTGAAAAGATTGTTGAGGTGTTCATGGATGATTTCTCCGTTTACGGAACTTCTTTTGATGATTTCTTAAGCAACCTTGATCGAGTTTTGCAGAGATGTGAAGATACTAACCTTGTCTTGAATTGGGAGAAGTGCCACTCTATGGTTAATGAAGGCATTGTCTTGGGACATAAAATTTCTGAAAGAGGTATTGAAGTGGAGAAAGCTAAAGTTGATGCTATTGAAAAGATGCCATTCCCCAAGGACATCAAAGGTATACGAAGTTTCCCTGGTCATGCCGGGTTTTATAGGAGGTTCATAAAGGACTTCTACAAAATCTCCAGGCCTCTGACTAATCTCTTACAAAAATATATTCCTTTTGTCTTTGATGATGATTGTCTAGAAGCATTTGAAATACTTAAGAAAGCATTGATCTCTACACCTATTGTCCAGCCTCCTGACTGGAATTTACCATTTGAGATTATGTGCGATGCTAGTGATTATGTTGTAGGTGTTGTTCTAGGGCAAAGAGTTGATAAGAAATTGAATGTTATCCAGTATGCTAGTAAAACTCTAGACAGTGCCCAGAGAAATTATGCCACTACCGAGAAAGAATTTTTAGCAGTTGTATTTGCTTGTGATAAGTTTAGACCCTACATTGTTGATTCTAAAGTAACTATTCACACTGATCATGCTGCTATCAAATACCTTATGGAAAACAAAGATGCTAAGCCTAGACTTATTAGATGGGTTCTCTTGCTGCAAGAATTTGACTTACATATTATTGATAGAAAGGGAGTTGAGAACCCCATAGCAGATAACTTGTCTAGGTTAGAGAATATACTTGATGACCCACAACCTATTGATGATAGCTTTCCTGATGAACAATTAGCTGTCATAAATACTTCTCGTACTGCTCCATGGTATGCTAGTTATGCTAATTATATTGTTGCTAAGTTTATACCTCCTAGTTTCACATACCAGCAAAAGAAAAAGTTCTTCTATGATTTGAGACATTACTTCTGCGATGACCCACATCTTTATAAAGAAGGAGTAGATGGTATTATTAGACGTTGTGTACCTGAGCATGAACAAGAACAGATCCTACGCAAGTGCCACTCCGAGGCTTATGGAGGACACCATGCGGGAGATAGAACTGCACACAAGGTATTGCAATCTGGTTTTTATTGGACTACTCTCTTCAAGGATGCCCGTAAGTTTGTCTTATCTTGTGATGAATGTCAAAGAATTGGTAATATTAGTAGACGTCAAGAAATGCCTATGAATTATTCACTTGTTATTGAACCATTTGATGTTTGGGGCTTTAATTATATGGGACCATTTCCTGCCTCTAATGGGTACACAAATATTTTAGTTGTTGTTGATTACGTTACTAAGTGGGTAGAAGCTATTCCAACTAGTAGTGTTGATCATAACACCTCTATTAAGATGCTTAAAGAAGTTATATTTCCGAGGTTTGGAGTCCCTAGATATCTAATGACTGATGGTGGTTCACATTTTATTCATGGTGCTTTCTTTAAGATGCTTGCAAAGTATGATGTCAACCATAGAATTGCATCCACCTATCACCCACAGACTAGTGGTCAAGTAGAACTAAGTAATAGGGAGTTGAAACTAATCTTGCAAAAGATAGTTAATAGGTCTAGGAAGAATTGGTCCAAGAAACTAGATGATGCATTATGGGCCTATAGAATTCCATACAAAAATCCTATGGGTATGTCTTCGTATAAGATGGTATATGGAAAGGCTTGTCACTTACCTCTTGAGCTATAACATAAGGCATATTGGGCTATCAAAGAGCTCAACTATGATTTGAAACTTTCCGGTGAGAAGAGGTTATTTGACATTAGCTGTCTCGATGAATGGAGAACCCAGGCTTACGAGAATGCCAAACTATTTAAATAAAAAGTTAAAATATGGCATGACAAAAGGATACAAAAGCGTGAGTTTAACGTAGGTGATTATGTCTTGTTATTCAACTCTCGTTTAAGATTTTTTGCAGGAAAACTTCTCTCCAAGTGGGAAGGACCTTACGTTATCGAGGAGGTCTATCGTTCCGGTGCCATCAAAATCAACAACTTCGAAGGCACAAATCCGAAGGTGGTGAACGGTCAAAGAATCAAACATTATATCTCAGGTAATCCTATAAATGCTGAAACCAATATTATTGAAACCGTAACCCCGGAGGAATACATAAGGGACACTTTCGAGAACGATTTCAGCCTCCGAAAAGGAAGAGGTATGTGATACGATAAGTAAACCGATTCCAAAACTGTTTTAAAGGCAATTTTTTTCTCTATTTTGGAATATTTAGAAAAATAGAAAAATAAGAAGCAGTCCGGAGGGGACACGAGGCATCCACGAGGGTGGAGGGCGCGCCCCCTGCCTCGTGGGCACCCCGTGTGTCCCCTGGACTCCGTTTTCTCGTGGGTTACTCCTTTTGGTCGGTAAAAATTCATCATATATACTCCCGAAGGTTTTGACCTCTGCATCACGCAAAAATCCACTGTTCTTGTTTCGAGCTGTTTTCTGCTAGGGTTTGCGAAGCCAGGCATCATGTTGTCTCCCGCCTCCAACAACGAAGGCAACGATGCTTGGCTAATGAAGATAGATCTGAAGAGGGAAGGACCCGAGGAGATCCACAAGGAGAAGAAGATCAAGATGGAGGTGGAAGATCCGGCTCCGGCATCAGGAGAAGAAGACATCTCTAAATTCCTTCCTGATCTCTTTACCTCAACTGACATAGAGGCTTTCAAGATGATTGAATTAGCTCAGATTTGGAATAAGCATCTCACAAGTGAAAATATTTTGTTGAAGGATTACATAGCTGCTCTCAAAGGTATTATCTGCAAGCTGGAGGATCTCCTACGCTCGATATATTAGGATTCCCCGTCACTACTTGCAACTCCATCATCACCACCCCGAAGAAGGAGACATAATCATATGGGTATGGGCACTCCCCTTGGCAACTGCCAAGCTTGGGGAAGTGACCCCGGTATCGTATCACCATCACTCCTATCTTTACCGTTTTACTTAGTTCGATCCTTTTGGTAGTATCTTCATCTAGTTGAATAAAGTTAGCATGATCTAGTTGTGAGCTTTTGCTTTGTGAGCTTTACCCTTTTGTAATCGAGTCCGTGAGTTATATAATAAAGATTAGCGTTGAGTCAAGGGCTTGATTTCCTCACTTGGGTCATGATAAAAAGAAAGAAAACATAAAGAGTATCAAAGAGATCATATCGATCTTATGCGAAGTAATGACTTCACATACAAGAGTATGATAAATAAAAGTTGTTGGGAGGTGACAAACATAGTTTTGGTCATCGTTGCAATTAATAGGAAGTAATAAAAGAAGAGAGGCTTCACATACAAATATACTATCTTTGACATCTTTTATGATTGTGAGTACTCATTAAAGTATGACATGCTGAAGAGTTGATGTTGGACAAGGAAGACAACATAATGGGTTATGTCTTCTTATATCCGAAATAAAGTATATTGTCATGGATCATCCAACATGTTGAGCTTGCTTTTCCCCCTCATGCTAGCCAAAACTCCTTGCACTAAGTAGAGATACTACTTGTGTTTCCTTATATCCTTAAACCCAGTTTTGCCATGAGAGTCCACCATACCTACCTATGGATTGAGAAAGATCCTTCCAAGTAAGTTGTCATGTTGCAAACTCGCTAAAATATGTATGATTTATTAGTGTGGGAGAAATTAGCTTTATACGATCTTGTGATATGGAAGTAATAAAAGCGACGGACTGCATAATAAAGGTCCTTATCACAAGTGGCAATATAAAGCGAAGTTCTTCTATGCTAAGACTTTGTGAATCCAACCATAAAAACACATGACAACCTCTGCTTCCCTCTGTGAAGGGCCTATCTATTATCCTTGTCTTATAAGTGTCAAGGTGAGATCCACATTTCCTTTTCATATTTTATCCTCTAGCAAGCACATTGTGTTGGAAAGATCCTAACATATATACCCACTTGGATGTAAGTTTTCATGATCTATTACTGTTGACATTACCCTTGAAGTAAAAGGTTGGGAGGCAGCACCATAAGCCCCTATCTTTCTCTGTGTCCGATTAAAACTCCATAAACATAAGTATTGTGTGAGTGTGAGCAATTGTGAAAGACTATATGATAGTTGAGTATGTAGGCTTGTTGAAAAGCTCTTATATTGACTCTTTCCGATGTTACGATAAATTGCAATTGCTTCAGTGACCGAGATCAAAGTTTGTTAGTTTCCAATGAAGTTTACGATTCATACTTGATATTGTGGATGAATTGTTACTTCAGCATAAGAATCATATGACTATATTTACATAAGTTGTTGTTATGAGAATGATCATGATGCCCTCATGTCCGTATTTTGTTTTTGTCGACACCTCTATCTCTAAACATGTGGACATCCTTTTCGATATCGGCTTTCGCTTGAGGACAAGCGAGGTCTAAGCTTGGGGGAGTTGATACGTCCATTTTGCATCATGCTTATATGTTGATATTTATTGCATTATGGGCTGTTATTATATGTTTTGTCACAATACTTATGCCTTTTCTCTCTTATTTTACAAGGTTTACATGAAGAGGGAGAATGCCGGCAGCTGGAACTCTGGGCTGGAAAAGGAGCAAACTCTGGAAACCTATTCTACGCAACTCCAAAAGCCCCGAAACTCAACAGAACTTCGTTTCAAAAAAAAAAATATCTGGCGAAAGAAGTCCACGAGGGGGGCCACCGGCTGTCCACGAGGGTGGGGGGGCGCCCCCCCTTCCCAGGGCGCGCCCGCTGCGTCGTGGGCCAGCCAGAAGGCCCTCGATGCCAATCTTCTCCTGTATGAGGTGTTTTGACCTGGAAAAAATCAGAAGGAGGCTTTTGGGACCAGACGCCGCCGTCTCGAGGCGGAACCGAGGCAGAAACCAATCTAGGGCTCCGGCAGAGCTGTTCTGCCGGGGATACTTCCCACCGGGAGGGGGAAATCGTCACCGCCGTCATCACCAACAACTCTCCCATCTTGGGGAGGGCTATGTTCATCGACATCTTCACCAGCACCACCTCCTCTCAAACCCTAGTTCATCTCTTGTATCCAATCTTTGTACCCAAACTTCATATTGGTACCTGTGGGTTGCTAGTAGTGTCGATTACTCCTTGTAGTTGATGCTAGTTGGTTTATTTGGTGGAAGATCCTATTTTTAGATCCATTATGCATATTAATATCCCTCTGATCATGAACAATATTATGTCTTGTGAGTAGTTACTTTGGTTCCTAAGGACATGGGAGAAGTCTTGCTATTAGTAGTCATGTGAACTTTATCTCCGTTCGATATTTTGATGAGATGTATGTTGTCTCTCCTCTAGTGGTGTCATGTGAACGTCAACTACATGACACTTCACCATTATTTGGGCCTAGAGGAAGGCATTGGGAAGTAATAAGTAGATGATGGGTTGCTTGAGTGACAGAAGCTTAAACCCTAGTTTATGCGTTGCTTCGTAAAGGGCTGATTTGGATCCATATGTTTCAGGCTATGGTTAGGTTTACCTTAATAATTCTTTTGTAGTTGCGGATGCTTGCATTAGAGGTTAATCATAAGTGGGAGGTTTGTCCAAGTAAGGGCAGCACCCAAGCACCGGTCCACCCACATACCAAATTATCAAAGTACCGAACGCGAATCAGACGATCGTGATGAAAACTAGCTTGACGATAATTCCCATGTGTCCTCGGGAGCGCTTTCCTTTATATAAGAGTTTGTCCAGGCTTGTCCTTTGTTACAAAAAAGATTGGGGCAACTTGCTGCACCTTATTTACTTTTACCTTTTGTCACTTGCTACCAAATATCTTATCACAAAACTATCTGTTACCTATAATTTCAGTGCTTGCAGAAAATACCTTACTGAAAACTGCCTATCATTTCCTTCTGCTCCTCATTGGGTTCGACACTCTTACTTATCGAAAGGATAATGATAGATCCCCTACACTTGTGGGTCATCACACAGGAGCCTGTGCTTGTAGTTGAAATTTGAATTATGCACATTAAATGCCCAGAAACTCAATTAATGTACAAAAAAGGCCAAACGAACCCGAAATAATTCCAAAATTTAGCATGGTACTTCTATTTGGTCTAATCTTCATGTGTAAAAAAATTAAGGCGGGAGAAGTCAGTGTACGTATGTCGTTTCGCACACGGAGGTGACACGTTCCCTCTCGAAACCAGGAGCCTTCTTGAGGGAAGCTCTGGTTTGCAAGAAGCTTACACCAAAGCTTGTCCCAATCCGGCCAAAAAAAATTACTGCAGCATGTTGGTGCCATGTCATGACACCATGCCAGGTTTCATGATTTTCAGCCGTGTTTCGGATTTACAGGAATTAAAAAACCAAGTTTCTCAATCATTCCGGCCGAGCGACGACACCCAGATGTTTGAATTTTGTTCCCACTTCTTGCATGGAACATATAAATTCACCCAAAGCCACACATGTGATTTTACAGCATACTTTGGTGCATTGGAGCATGTTCTTGTAGTTCAAATTTGAATTGTGCACATTAAATGCCCAGAAACTCAATTAATGCATAAAAATGCCAAACGAACACGAAATAATTCCAAATTTAAACACGACACTCGTGTACTAGTTGCATGTTCACTGTACGTAAATGTTCTAGCAATTCAAATACCATCCTTTCCCTCCGTAACACCATTTTGTCTTTCAAAAATAATGAAAAAAAATCAGGTATTCCACAAACAGTTTACTAGAAAGAATCTTGTGGGATGCGATATAAAATATCTCGGCGAACCGTCTTGTCTGGCTTACGCAGGAAGATTCGTCGTCTAAAGTCCACCGCCCCCACTTGAACTACACTTGCGCGCCAGTTTCTCGCGGCACCGAGCAAATTTTTTTTGCCGCCGCGGAAATATCTTTCTCCCTGCCCCCTCCCTCCTACCAAAATCCACATTTCCACTGTTCCTCCTTGTTTTCCAAGTTCAAACCTTCACTGCTACTTACTGGCAGCTCAGCCTCCTTGTCAGCAACCCTTCTTCTTGAAGCGCCGCCTCCTCGCCAGCTACCCTTCTTCTTGCAGCGCCGCCTCCTCATCGGCGACCCTTCTTCTTGCAGCGCTGCGTCCCCGCCGGCGACCCTTCTTCTTGCTGCGCTGCCTCCTCGCTGTCAACCCTTCTTCTTGCTGCGCAGCCTCGTCGATATTGTCAGGTAGTCCACACGCCACTGATACGTCTCCAACGTATCTATAATTTTTGATTGTTCCATGCAATTATATATTCTGTTTGGATGTTTAATGGGATTTATTATACACTTTTATATTATCTTTGGGACTAACCTACTAACCCAAGGCCTAGTCAAATTGTTGGTTTTTGCCTATTTCAGTGTTTCGCAGAAAAGGAATATCAAACGGAGTCCAAACGGAATGAAACCTTCGGGAGAGTTTTTTTTTTGGAAGGATATCAACGCAGAAGACTTGGAGTACACGCAAGGAAGCAAGAGAGGAGGCCACGAGGGCAGGGGCGCACCTGGGCGCGCCCCCACCCTCATGGGCCCCCTGTGGCTCCGCTGACGTGCCTCTTCATCCTATATATACTCCCATACCCTGAAAACATCGGGAAGAGCAACAAAACCCTAATTCCACCGCCGCAACCTTCTATACCCATGAGATCCCATCTTGGGGCCTGTTCCGAAGCTACGCCGGAGGGGGCATCGATCACAGAGGGCTTCTACATCAACACCATAGCCTCTCCGATGAGTTGTGAGTAGTTTACCACAGACCTTCGGGTCCATAGTTATTAGCTAGATGGCTTCTTCTCTCTCTTTGGATCTCAATACAAAGTTCTCCTTGATCTTCAAGGAGATCAATTCGATGTAATCTTTTTGCAGTGTGTTTGTCAAGATCCGATGAATTGTGGGTTTATGATCAAGATTATCAATGAACAATATTGGATTCTTTTCTGAAATCTTTTATGTATGATTTAAATATCCTTGCAAAACTCTTCGAATAATCGGTTTGGTTTGGCCTACTAGATCTATAGTTTTTGCAATGGGAGAAGTGCTTGGCTTTGGGTTCAATCTTGAGTGTCCTTTCCTAGTGACAGCAGGGGTAGCAAGGCACGTATTGTATTGCTGCCATCGAGGATAAAAAGATGGGGTTTATATCATATTGCTTGAGTTTATCCCTCTACATCATGTCATCTTGCTTAAGGCGTTACTATGTGCTTATGAACTTAATACTCTAGATGCATGCTGGATAGCGGTCGATGTGTGGAGTAATAGTATTAGATGCAGAATCGTTTTGGTCTACTTGTCACGGACGTGATTCCTATATACAATGATCATGCCTAGATATTCTCATAACTATGCGCTCTTCTATCAATTTGTCGACAGTAATTTGTTCCCCCACCGTAGAAATCTGCTATCATGAGAGAAGCCAGTAGTGAAACCTATGGCCCCCGGGTCTATTCTTATCATATTAATCTTCCATCAACTATTTATTTTACTTTGCATTATTTACTTTCAATCTCTATACCAAAAATACCAAAAATATTATCTTATTATATCTATATGATCTCACTTTGTAAGTGACCGAGAAGGGATTGACAACCCCTTTTATCGCGTTCGCTGCAAGGTTCTTATTTGTTTGTGCAGGTAAAAGGGACGCGCGCGTGGCCTCCTACTAGATTGATACCTTGGTTCTCAAAAACAGAGGGAAATACTTACACTACGGTGATGCATCATCCTTTCCTCTTCGAGAGAATACAACGCAAGCTCAAGAAGTAGCAAGAAGAATTTTTAGCAGCGTTGCTGGGGAGATCTACGCAAAGGTCATATACCAAGTACCTATCACAAACACTTATCCCTCCCATTACATTATTTGCCTCTCGTTTTCCTCTCCCCCACTTCACCTTTTCCGTTTTATTTGCCCTTTTTCCGTTCGCCTTTCTGTTTGCTTGTGTTGCTATGTGCCCTCTATTAGCTTGCATCTTCGATTGCTAAATTATGGATCCTCATCCACTTGCTAATCTTTTTAAGAGATCCAATTATGATGAACCAATTGCTAGTGAGCTGCATGCTCTAGATTATCTTTATGAGGTTTTGCATGAAATTCGTGAGTCCGAAAATTGTGATGAAGTGTTGAAAGAAGTAAATTATGAAGTGATTCACGATAGCTCTTTTAATGAATAACATGATTGCAATGATACTATTATAAATTATTTTAATGTCAATTGTGTTAATGATATGCAAAACCCTAAGCTTGGGGATGCTTATTTTGCTATGCCCTCTACTTGTTGCAATGATCATGATTGGGGTGATGCTTCTTACGATCTTGAAAACTTATTTAAGCCCCATGATATATATGAGATTGATAATAATGTTTTCAATAATATTAAAAGTGGGTTTGGAGAGGTCATGACTTTAGTTAATATTGATCCCACTATTTTGGAACTGTGTCAACTTCATATGCATGTGTATCGCGTTGAGAATATGTTTTGTGATAGCTATATTGTTGAATTTTCTTATGATCCTACATGAAATTATTATGAGAGAGGAAAATATGGTTGTAAAAATCTTCATGTTACTAAATTAGCTCTCTTCATGTTGAGATTGATCTTGTTTCTTTCTTCTTCCTTGCATATGCTAGATATTGCTTGTCTTGATTTGTTTTCCTATAAAATGCCTATGCATAGGAAGTATGTTTGACTTAGATGTGATTTTCATATGCTTCATGATGCTCCCTGCGTGTTTCAATTGCTATCTTTCATCTGAGCATCATTAATATTATAGATGCCTGGCTAGGGGCATTAAACAATAGCGCTTATTGGGAGGCAACCCAATTTTATTTTCCTTGTTTTTGCTTCTCTCTAGTAATAAATAAATCATCTAGCTTCTGTTTAGATGTGGTTTTGTTTTTTAATTACTGTTTGTGTCAAGTAGAACCTTTGGGAAGACTTGTGTGAAGTTTATGTGATCATGCTGTAAAAAACAGAAACTTCAGCGCTCACGAGATTAGCTATCATTTTTTACTGGAGAGAGATTTTTAGTTGAATATTTTTGTAGATGATTAATAGACAAATTCCTCACGCCCATCAATTTATTTCAATTTTTTTAGAGTTACAGAAATACTCGAAAGTTACAAATTCCTATAGACTGTTATGTTTTTCACACATTCTGTTTTTCATGTGTAGTTTGCTTATTTTGATGAATCTATGAGTAGTATCGGGGGGGGGGGGGTATGAATCATAGAGAAGTTGGAATACAGTAGGTTTAACACCAATATAAACAAAGAATGAGTTCATTACAGTACCTTTGGGTGGTGGTTTGTTTTCTTATACTAACGGAGCTCACGAGATTTTTGGCTAAGTTTTGTGTTGTGAAGTTTTCAAGTTTTGAGTAAGGATTTGATGGACTATGCAACAAAGAGTGGCAAGAGCCTAAGCTTGGGGATTCCCAAGGCACCCCAAGGTAAAATTCAAGGACAACCAAAAGCCTAAGTGTCGTCAGAATTGAAGGCTAAACTTACGTCAGAGAAGTCTGCATGGCTGGAAGAAAAACCTTCCTTCGTACAAAGAGCTGAAAAAGCCGAAACAACTCTGGTAGAGGTGACAACTCAACTCTCCGGGTTAAAGCACCGTATCTCAGAATTGACTTTAGCCATCTTTGGTAAGCTGTCGTGTTGTAACTTAAATAATATCTTGTGGTAACTTAACCCGTTACTGATCAATTGATGGGTTATGTAGGCAGGAGAAGCAGCAACCTTGGTAGAGATCCACTTGTAAAGCTCAAGTCTATCTACACCCTTGTGGAGCAACTGTATACTAGAGTGCAGCGTGTCCTGGCTGCTGTCTCTCTGTCCCGCCAGGCACCAACGTTGTTTGTGGATATCTTAAGAAGACTCTCCGTTCTGCCTGCCAGAATAGATGAAATAAAGCGGTCGTCTGCAAGAGCCGGAGCTGTAACAGCCTTGAGCCGGGCTAAGGCATGGCTTCCAGAGATGGACCCATCCGACTTGGCTACTGGGTACCCAAGTTTGAAAGAAGACGTCACAACTTTTGACCATAAAGACTTTGCTGCCTGTGTCAAGGACATCCACCCGCTGGCCAGCTTGATTGTGAATGAAACGGACTTGTCTGAATATCCGCTGGCTTATAAAATGGAGAACCAGAAGATGTCCACTCCGTCTTACAAAGTGATGGATCTGATTACTCCCATGAGTAAGCATACCTTTGCCCGTGAAATTTATCCCTCTGAACTTATTGATGAGGAGGCTAAGTTTGAAGCTTTATTATACACTTTTATATGATTTTTGGGACTAACCTATTAACCCAGAGCCCAGTGCCAGTTTCTGTTTCTCTCCTGTTTTAGGGTTTCGCAGAAAAGGAATATCAAAAGGATCCCAATTGACCTGAAATTCAACAAAGATCATTTTTGGACCAGAAGAAGCCCACGGAGTGCCGGAGGGGGACGAGAAGACCCACGAGCTGCCCATGAGGGTGGGGGCGCGCCCCCCTACTGGGTGCGCCCCTGCCTCGTGGACAGCCCGTAGACCCCCTTTGCTTGGCCCCGACTCCAACACCTCCTATATATACTGAAACCTCCAGAAAATAACCTAGATCGGGAATTCCGCCACCGAAAGCCTCTGTTGCCACCGAAAACAAATCTAGACCCGTTCTGGCACCCTGCCGGAGGGGGGATCCCTCTCCGGTGGCCATCATCATCATCCCGCCGCTCTCCATGACGAGGGAGGAGTAGTTCACCCTTGGGGCTGATGGTATGTACCAGTAGCTATGTGTTTGATCTCTCTCTCTCTCGTGTTCTTGAGATGGCACGATGTTGATGTATCGCGAGCTTTGCTATTATAGTTGGATCTTATGATGTTTCTCCCCCTCTAATCTCTTGTGATAAATTGAGTTTTCCCTTTGAAGTTATCTTATCGCATTGAGTCTTTAAGGATTTGAGAACACTTGATGTATGTCTTGCATGTGCTTATCTGTGGTGATAATGGGATATCACGAGATCCACTTGATGTATGTTTTGGTGATCAACTTGCGGGTTTCTTGACATTGGGAATCTATGCATAGGGGTTGGCACACGTTTTCGTCTTGACTCTCCGGTAGAAACTTTGGGGCACTTTTTGAAGTACTTTGTGTTGGTTGAATAGATGAATCTGAGATTGTGTGATGCATATCGTATAATCATGGCCACGGATACTTGAGGTGACAATGGAGTATCTAGGTGACATTAGGGTTTGGTTTATTTGTATCTTAAGGTGTTATTCTAGTACGAACTCTATGATAGATTGAACGGAAAGAATAGCTTTATGTTATTTTACTATAGACTCTTGAATAGATCGATCAGAAGGAATAACTTTGAGGTGGTATTGTACCCTACCATAATCTCCTCGTTAGTTCTCCGCCATTAGTTACTTTGGAGTGACTCTTTGTTGAATGTTGAGGGATAGTTATATGATCAAGTTATGTTATTATTGTTGAGAGCACTTGCACTAGTGAAAGTATGTACCCTAGGCCTTGTTTCCTATCATTGCAACACCGTTTATGCTCACTTTTACCACTTGCTACCTTGCTGTTTTTATATTTTCTTATCACAAAATCCTATATCTACCATCCATAATGCAATTGTATCACCATCACTTCGCCGAACTAATGCACCTATACAATTTACCATTGTATTGGGTGTGTTGGCGACACAAGAGACTCTTTATTATTTGGCTGCAGGGTTGTTTGAGAGAGACCATCTTCATCCTACGCCTCCCACCGATTGATAAACCTTAGGTCGTCCACTTGAGGGAAATTTGCTACTGTCCTACAAACCTCTGCACTTGGAGGCCCAACAACGTCTACAAGAAGAGGTTGTGTAGTAGACATCAAGCTCTTTTCAGGCGCCGTTGCCGGGGAGGTGAGTGCTTGAAGGTATATCTTTAGATATTGAAATCGAATCTTTTAGTTTCTTGTTTTATCACTAGTTTAGTTTATAAAAGAAAACTACAAAAAAATGGAATTGAGGTTACCTCATATGCTTCATCTTTTTAATATCTTTCGTGAGAATGATGGGAAGGAAAATTGTGCTCAAGTGCTAGAAGAAGAATTACATAGAATTTTTGGCATAAAATATGTGAATGATGAGCATGATTGCAATGTTGTTTGCATGAATTCTTTGAATACCCATGATGCTAATGATATGCAAAGCCACGAGCTTGGGGATGCTATGTTTGATGAAGAGGATGTTTAATCCCCCAAGTTTTGTTGGGCAAACTTATTTTGATGAAAGCATGCCTCCTATTTATGATGATTATTGTGATGACACGTATGCTATAAAGAATAAAGATAACCATGAAACTTGTCATCATGATTTTAATTTTCAATTGGATTATGCTTCACATGATAGTTATTTTGTTGAGTTTGCTCCCACTACTATTGATGATAATAAATTTGCTTATGTGGAGAGTAATAAAATTTATATGCTTGGGGATCATGACAAGAATGCTTTATGTGCTGGTTATATTGTTGAATTCATTCATGATGCTACTGAAAATTATTATGAGAGAGGATCATATGCTTGTAGGAATTGCAATAATATCAAGTTTCCTCTCTATGTGCTTAAAGTTTTGAAGCTATGCTTGTTTTCCCTTCCTATGCTAGTTGATTATTGCTCCCATAAGTTGTTTGATTAAAAAAAACCTATGCATAGGAACTGGGTTAGACTTAAATGTGCTAGTCATATTCTTCATGATGCTCGCGTTATGTTTCAATTCCTATCTTTTATGCGAGCATCATTGAAATCATCATGCCTAGCTAGGGGCGTTAAGCGATAGCGCTTGTTGGGAGGCAACCCAACTTTGTTTTATTTTCTTTGCTTTTGCGTCTGTTTAGGAATAAATATTGCATCTAGCTTCTGTTTAGATGTGATTTTATGTTTTAATTAGTGTTTGTGCCAAGTAGAACCTTTGGGAAGACTTGTGTGAAGTCTATATGATCATGCTGTAAAAAACAGAAACTTTAGCGCTCACGAGAATAGCTACCATTTTTTATAGAAGAGTGATTTTTAGTTGATTCTTTTTGCAGATGATTAATAGAAAAATTCCTCATGTTTACCAATTTATTTCAATTTTTTTGGAGTTACATAAGTATGTGAAAGTTACAGATTACTACAGACTGTTCTGTTTTTGACAGATTCTGTTTTCCGAGTGTTGTCTGCTTATTTTGATGAATCTATGAGTACTATCGGAGGGTATGAACCATAGAGAAGTTGGAATACAGTGTATATTACACCAATATGAATTTAGAATGAGTTCAGAACAGTACCTTAGAGTGGTGGTTTGTTTTCTTATACTAACGGAGCTCACGAGATTTTTGTCTAAGTTTTGTGTTGTGAAGTTTTCAAGTTTTGAGTATTGCTTTGATGGACTATGGAACAAAGAGTGGCAAGAGCCTAAGCTTGGGGATGCCCAATGCACCCCAAGGTAAAATTCAAGGACAACCAAAAGCCTAAGCTTGGGGATGCCCCGGGAAGGCACCCCCTCTTTCGTCTTCATCTATCGGTAACTATACTCGGGACTATATTTTTATTCACCACATGATATGTGTTTTGCTTGGAGCGTCAATTCAGTTTATTTTGTTTTGCTTGCTGTTCGAATAATATCCAAAGATCTGAAATTCATAAATGTTATAGAGTCTTCACATAGTTACATAATTATTCAACTACTCATTGATCTTCACTTATATCTTTCGGAGTAGTTTGGTATTGCTCTAGTGCTTCACTTATATCTTTTAAAGCACGGCGGTGGTTTTATTTTGAAGAAATAGATGAACTCTCATGCTTGACTTATATCCTTTTGAGAGTCTATTAGAACAGCATGGTAATGTGCTTTGGATATAAAACTAGCCTTCACATGATATGCATCCAAGATCAATGTAGTAAAAACTTTCATACTAAGTGCATTGAATATGATGAGAAGTTGGATGCTTGATAATTGTTTTGAGATATGAGAATAGTGATATTAGAGTCATGCTAGTGGAGTTATTATGAAATAGAGAAATACTTGTGTTAAAGTTAGTGATTCCCGTAGCAAGCACGTATGGTGAACCGCTATGTGACGAAGTTAGAGCATGAGGTATTTGTAGAGTGTCATCCTTTGTGTGGAGGTCGGGGGCGCGCGATGGTTAAATCCTACCAACCTCCCCCCTAGAAGCATGGGTTGATTGCTTTGTTTTGATGACTCGTAGATTTTTGCAATAAGTATATGAGTTCTTTATGACTAATGTTGAGTCAATGGATTATACGTACTCTCACCCTTCCACCATTGCTAGCCTCTCTTGTACCGCGCAACTTTCGCCGGTACCATACACCCACTATATACCTTCCTCAAAACAGCCACTATATACCTTTCTCAAAACAGCCACCATACCTACCTATCATGGCATTTCCATAGCCATTCCGAGATATATTGCCATGCAACTTTCCACCATTCCGTTCATATGACACGCTTCATATTGTCATATTGCCATGCATGATCATGTAGTTGACATCGTATTCATGGCAAAGGCACCATGCATAATTTTTCATACATGTCACTCTTGATTCATCACATATCCCGGTACACCACCGGAGACATTCATATAGAGTCATACTTTGTTCTAGTATCGAGTTGTAATATCGAGTTGTAAATCAATAGAAGTGTGATGATCAACATTATTAGAGCATTCTCCCATGTGAGGAAAGGCTAAATAAAGAAAGCCCCTCCAAAACTAAGAAAAAAAATAAGGAAAGGCCAAAGAAAAAAGGAAAGGCCAAAGAAAAAAGAAAGGCCCAAAAAAAGGGACAATTGCTACTATGTTTTTCCACACTTGTGCTTCAAAGTAGCACCATGTTCTTCATGATAGAGAATCTCATGTTTAGTCACTTTCATATACTAGTGGGAATTTTCATTATAGAACTTGGCTTGTATATTCCAACGATGGGATTCCTCAAATGCCCTAGGTCTTCGTGAGCAAGCAAGTTGGATGCACACCCACTTAGTTTCTTTTGTTGAGCTTTCATACATTTTTAGCTCCAGTGCATCTGTTGCATGGCAATCCCTACTCACTCACATTGATATCTATTGATGGGCATCTCCATAGCCCGTTAATACGCCTAGTCGATGTGAGACTATCTCCCTCCTTTTTGTCTTCTCCACAACCACCACTCTATTCCACTCATAGTGCTATGTCCATGGCTCACGCTCATGTATTGCGTGAAAGTGAAAAGGTTTGAAAGAATAGAGTATGAATACAAGTGTTTGGCTAAAACCGGGGTTGTGCATGATGTGAATATTTTGTGTGATGAAGAGGGAGCATAGCCAGACTATATTATTTTGTAGGGATAACATTCTTTAGCCATAGTATTTTGAGAAGACATGATTGCTTTGTTAGTATGCTTGAAGTATTATTACTCTTATGTCAATATAGACTTTTGTCTTGAATCTTTCAGATCTGAACATTCATGCCACAATTAAGAGAACTACATTGAAAATTATGTTAGGTAGCATTCCACATCAAAAATTCTGTTTTATCATTTACCTACTCGAGGACGAGCAGGAATTAAGCTTGGGGATGCTGATACGTCTCCAACGTATCTATAATTTTTTATTGCTCCATGCTATTATATTATCCTTCTAGGATGTTTTATCGGCTTTATTATAAAATTTTATATGATTTTTGGGACTAACCTATTAACCCAGAGCCCAGTGCCAGTTTCTGTTTTTCTCCTGTTTTAGGGTTTTGCAGAAAAGGAATATCAAACGGATCCCAATTGACCTGAAATTCAAAGAAGATCATTTTTGGACCAGAAGAAGCCCACAGAGTGCCGGAGGGGGACGAGAAGACCCACGGGCTGCCCACGAGGATGGGGGCGCCCACCTACTGGGTGCGTCCCCCTGCCTCGTGGACAGCCTGTATACCCCCTTTTCTTGGCCCCGACTCCAACACCTCCTATATATACTGAAACCTCCAGAAAATAACCTAAATCGGGAGTTCCGCTACCGAAAGCCTCTATTGCCACCGAAAACCAATCTAGACCCGTTCTGGCTCCCTGCCGGAGGGGGGAATCCCTCTACGGTGGCCATCTTCATCATCCCGGCGCTCTCCATGACGAGGGAGGAGTAGTTCACCCTCGGGGCTGGGGGTATGTACCAGTAGCTATGTGTTTGATATCTCTCTCTCTCTCGTGTTCTTGAGATGGCACGATCTTGATGTATCGCGAGCTTTGCTATTATAGTTGGAACTTATGATGTTTCTCCCCCTCTACTCTCTTGTGATGAATTGAGCTTTCCTTTTGAAGTTATCTTATCGGATTGAGTCTTTAAGGATTTGAGAACACTTGATGTATGTCTTGCATGTGCTTATCCGTGGTGACAATGGGATATCACGTGATCTACTTGATGTATTTTTTGGTGATCAACTTGCGGGTTCCGTGACCTTGGGAATCTATGCATAGGGGTTGTCACACGTTTTCGTCTTGATTCTCTAGGTGACATTAGGGTTTTGGTTGATTTGTATCTTAAAGTGTTATTCTAGTACGAACTCTATGATAGATTGAACAGAAAGAATAGCTTTATGTTATTTTATTACGGACTCTTGAATAGATCGATTAGAAATAATAACTTTGAGGTGGTTTCGTACCCTACCATAATCTCCTCATCTGTTCTCCGCTATTAGTTACTTTGGAGTGACTCTTTGTTGCATGTTGAGGGATAGTTATATGATCCAGTTATGTTATTATTGTTGAGAGAACTTGCACTAGTGAAAGTATGAACCCTAGGCCTTGTTTCCTATCATTGCAACACCGTTTTTTATGCTCACTTTTACCACGGGCTACCTTGCTGTTTTTATATTTTCTTATCACAAAAACCTATATCTACCATCCATATTGCACTTGTATCACCATCTCTTCGCCGAACTAGTGCACCTATACAATTTACCATTGTATTGGGTGTGTTGGGGACAGAAGAGACTCTTTGTTATGTGGCTGCAGGGTTGTTTGAGAGAGACCATCTTCATCCTACGCCTCCCACGGATTGATAAACCTTAGGTCATTCACTTGAAGGAAATTTGCTACTATCCTACAAACCTCTGCACTTAGAGGCCCAACAACGTCTACAAGAAGAAGGTTGCGTAGTATACATCAATTCCCAGGGCGACCCTGCTCCTAGCCTCCTGTTGAATTGAGTGTCCGCTTATCGCCTACGCTTGTCCTCGCGATAGGCGGCTCGCTCCGCCCTCCTCTTATCCATCTCCGCCCTCCATTTCTCATAGAACTCATGCTCGTTGATGATGTCCTGCAGGAAGTGATGGCACCACAACACCATGGCTTCCTCGTCCATCTCGGTGATGCCGAGACGGCACTCCCACCTCTGGTTGTCGCGATGATCCTTGTCGGTGATAAGCCACGGCAGAGGCGCGAGCTCCTGTGCCTGCTCCCACGTCGGCACGTTGGGGGAAGTTCAATGTTCTATGAGGCCACCGAAGACGCCACGCCGCCGCATCGTACGCGTGGGCGGCCTCGCTAGTGGTGTCGAAATTGCCGAGGTCGAGGCACATCTCGCGGAACCGGATCTCGGCGGAGAAGCCGCCGGAGGGGCGCGCGCGGATACCGCGGTATCCCCAAGTTTCCCGTCGACGCGGCAGCATGATGGTGCGGCGGCGGCGAGGCGAGAAAGAGCGGGGAGAGAGCGACGGCGAGGCACAGAGCGGGGAGAGAGTGGTGGCAAGGCATAGAGCTGTGGGAGGGCATTGGATTTTATAAAGCGCGCCGGACGCCACGCGCCAAAACTAGCACACGCCCGGCCGCTTTTTCCCGCGCGTGCACAATCCTTTCCCGGCGTCTCTCCTATCTCTACTCTCTTCTCTACTGTTATATTTATTTTATATTCAATATTTATCTCTACTTCTCTACTCTCTATTTTTTTCTCTACTTTTTCCCTAATCTTATAAAAAACAGAGTTGGTGATGATGGTGTTCCTGCCATCCTGCAATATAGGCCATCCGATTTATATCCGACGGATAGGAAGGAAACTGTGGCAATTTTGCAAAAAGATACCCACACCCCTCTCCGCATTTGCAAATAAGGCATTCCCTCGTTCATCCTTTTCTCCCACAAGATAAACTACTTATACAAATGCATCTTGATGCGTGCAACGCATGGGCATCTTGCTACTTCTAAAAAACTATCCATCATTTGCCACACTACTAGTTGCAGATGAAATACCTACCCAAGCACAGCGGGATACAGGAGCGACGCACAATTACAAGTTGATATTCTATTGGACAATGGAGGCTATAACCAATTACTTTTACGGGAACAATAGCACCCAGGAAATTTGAAGGGTAGGTATGAACAAAATTGGAACTACACATGTACTGCTAAGTGATTCAATACACACATTACCAATCAAGGAGGAGAACGATGGTCGCGGCGGCCTCTGTGAGTCATGGTCGGCAACGGGAGTCAGTTCATTGTCCACGACGGTGGTGCTTCTGCGCTTGGCGTCGGCTTCCGAGAAGCAGATCCGAGACCGTGGAAGACGGTGCCGGGGAAGAGGCTCCGTGTATGACGACGACGGTGGACCGGCTCTAGTGCAGCGTACGAGGTCGTCAATGAGGAAGATGCGTAGCGGTGGACGAGTGCGCTGATGTAGAAGGGGAGGAGCACGAAGGCTGCGGTGGCGTGGAGAAGTCTATTTTGCGGTGGGGATAGAAAATGGGGAGTATTCAGGTGTACAACTCTGGGTGCCAGGGTGGGGTTGGCTGGGTAGGTAGAACCTGAAGTTACGAAAACAGACCGTCATCTGTAGGCCTGTTCCGAAGGCTATGATGGTAACTTCCCACTGTTCAAATCAGGGTCACGGGAGATTTTCCCGCCGACCTCAAAATTTTGTGACACTGAACTCCCCGTGTGGCGTGTTGGGTGATTCGGCTAAGCAACTAGTGAGTAGTACTAGTAAACTCTTCATATTAGGTTTACCGAAGTCAAACTTCCTAAAGTTTGACCAAGTTTATAGAAAAATATAAACAATATAAACATTTACCATAACAGATATGTATGATGTGAAAGTACATTCAATAATGAATCTAATGGTATTTATTTGTTATTGTATATGTTAATATTTTTTGTTATAAACTTTCTGAGAGTTTACAAAACTTGACTTTGACCAATGCTAATACGCAGACTTAAATAAAAATGGAGGTTGTACACATTTGTTTTCTTAGTATTTAGTGAACTAATCATTTGTTGAAATTGTGAAATAAATATATTAGGGTACTGACTTCGAATGTAATGGTCTATACAATTCAATACTTACAATCATTGTCGAATTCCAAGATGTATACGAGGTCTATAGTACTTCACAACATGCTCAAACTCGCATAATCCCAGTCAAATGACAATCAAAATGTATTTCATAGTTATTACTTATAGGATGCAAGAAAACCAATAATAACTCTACATCAGCCATTATAAAAGCAACATTTTGAACATATCCCAATGTGTGAATGAAACGTGCAGACAGAGCTTGCGAAGATGGAGCAGATAGGGCAGGAAAGATTGTATGTATGTGGATGAGAGAGTAGGAGACAAACCTAACGAAACAGAGAGAGAGGGAGATAGAGAGAGAAAGAGAGAGGAAGAAGTTAGGTCTGTGAGAAAGATGGGGACATGTAATATACGTGAGATGCGTGTGCATCCGGATTTTGTACACGTGGAAGGAGAAGAGACAACAGGTTTGATGAGAGAGTTGGAAAATATGGACGAGAGGGGAAGGATCTCGTGGGTTGAGGGATTGATAAATTAGTGTGGGGGAGAGAGGGATTGGTAGTTTTGTGCGAGAGAGAGAGAGAGAGGGTGGGGGAGGAGTCAGTCAGCCGTCGTCACATCATCCTGCTTCCAAATGGGCCCGCATTCTCTAGCGTAGTGTGGTCGTCGTCTTCGATCTCCTCGATGCCCTCTTTGAAGATTGAGGTGTTGTGCATGCTGGGGTACAGAGAAGCACAAGCGAGAGTGGTCGCCATATAACCTTGGATGGGGATGAATTGTGTGCTCGGGGGAGGGGGTGTGTGTGTGATGTGTGTTGTGAGTGTGTGTGTGTGTGTGTGTGTGTGTGTGTGTGTGTGTGTGTGTGTGTGTGTGCGTGTGTCAGATATTGAGAGAAAACAAACCAAAGGAGAGAAATGTGTGTGTATGTGACGGAAAACTACTTGCTAAACAGGGTATTCACGAAGAGATTGTGCTTGCGAGATAGAGAGCGATGTGCGGGCCGTGAGGTGGGCAGGGGCCGGGTGATGGTGTCAAAATGTGGGCGTTGATGCATGTGTTACATGCGATCGTGCGAGGGACGGACGAATCGAGAGAGATGGTTGTTGTGTTACAGATGCTCCTCTCTCTCTCTCTCTCTCTCTCTCTCTCTCTCTCTCTCTCTCTCTCTCTCTCTCTCTCTCTCTCACACACACACACACACACAAGTAAAATGGAAGACCGTTCTCTCGTGGATACACAACGTATTGGCATCTATCTATGTCTCACTCATGTGTGATCCTTTCAATGTCTCTATCACACGCACACCGTCTCCACATTGCCCTTCCGCCACAACACACATATGGACACATACACACGTTCTCTCTCAGTCACACACACAAAATCAATATTAAAAAAACTAGGGCGCACCTAAAACGTCCAAATCCAAATAAACACGAACTAGAGCTAAATAGAAATATATGGAAATATTGTAGCGTCAAGAAATTTTCTCGGAAAAAAGTTGAGTAATATTTGGGGATTGTTTTCACACACACAAAAAGGTTTGGTGGATGTCCTTTGAGCGCGACACGGTGACGCACCGTTCGATCGACCGCGCGGCCGCGGTTCACGCGCTTGCACGGGATTCCGTATCGTGGTTGTGGTAACTAATAAAAGCGCTGCCTAAGTCTAATGTTTACGTGTACTAGCACGGTTTTCTTTTATGTTTGACCAACCCTATATAAAACTAATCTAAGCTCCCATACGCGCACTCATCAATATGCTGGCGCCGCCGTTGCGCATGCCGGCGCCCGCCTGCTCCGGCCAACAATTTCTCGCCCATCACGGCTGTGTCGCCACCAAGCCGAAGGCTCGCCCGCTCACATCGTCTGCAGTCCCTCCTCGCGATGCCAAGCACGGGAGCAGCTGGTGGAGCTGCATCTATGCACGCAGCATACGAAGAGGAGGACGAGAGCGTGCTCCAGCACGCCGGCAAAGAGGAACTAGTATGTCATTGTCGTCCCCGCCCGCGCGGAGGAAGCGCACATGGTGGCTGTCGCGGCGGAAGCCGATCGCGCGCGCGTCGAGCCCGCAAACCGGGTGCGGACGCGGAATCACCTTCGAGACCTTGAATTCCACGTGGATCCTACAATCTGAAGGAGCAATTTGGGTCAGTCGACTCTTGTGAGTTGTTTGATGCAACATGGATGGCTAGAAGGGCTTCTTCAACCTCCGAAATAGATGCACGGTTCATCTTCTCAGCCCGCCACATGCCTAACCGCCTGCTGCCGTCGCCGCGCCCTCCCCTGAACCGCCTGCCACCGCCATGCTCCCCCCACCCCCGCCATCTGTTTAACCCAGGGCACGATCCATTTTTTTCCAGCGAACTGCATTCCACACCCAACACTCATAAGATAGATCATGGGCACCCTGTCGTCTTCTTCCTTCACTCCTCGTACTTCTTTCACAAATCGACTGGCCCAATTTATACTAGTAGTATGAACGTATTAACTACAGTAGGAACATGAAGATACGAGGAGTAGTACCAACTGCAAGAAGAACAGTAGTAAGACATAGTACTAGTACTACTGTACATACTAAAGAGTTCAAATAACGAGAAAGAACATAAACATAGTTCTGCTGGGGCCTGAGCACAACACACCCTTGAAAATAAACTAAGCAACTAGTCCGCTTGACTCTGCAGTAGAACCAGCATGAGCGACAGTACTGCCACCTACTCGGAGTCCGAGTCCACGTCCTCATCCCTCTTCCTCTTCGCCGATGCTTCTTTGCTTGAACCGGACACTGGGCTCTGCTTCTTCATCCAACCCTTGTAGATATTTAAACAAAGGTAGGCATGCATTGCTGCGTATAGGATGTGATCTTCATCTAATGTCTTCAACTCCATGCATGATGAAACTCGTGGTGAGGTTTCTTCAGTTTAGCGTATGAACGATCAATCATGGCTGGTGCCAGGGTCAGCATTGAAGGCTGAGAGGAGGACACCAGGCTTGCCTTCTAGAGATTGAAGGGCTGGCCTACAATGAGGCCTATCCGGCCGTGGATTTCCTTGTCGTTCCTAAAGTCTACAGTAACGAATTTGACTCGGCCGCCCTTTAGGAACTTCTCAAATTCCTCGCACTCAACATCGGCATGGCATATGTGGTAGACCAAGCATAAGTCATGCACGCAAACCTGGATCATGGCGGGCTTCTTCTTCTCTGCCTCCTTTAGTTTCTTCTCGCTTCCTAAGACTGTGGTGTACTCAACATCTAGCCCAGCGACCCACTCGTCATTTGAGTTTTCGAACATGCGTTTGAAGCGAGCAGGGAATTCTTTCACAGTTGCGGAAGAACAGGCATAGATGACGTCGATCTCATCGCCGGTGATGGTTCTAACCTTGTACTCAGCACCGATCATGGAGATTTGGGACGCCATGGATTTGGGAGGAGGGTTAGGATTAGTGGAACTGCTGTAATGTGAAAGGACGGGACGACTGGGAGTGAACTGTTGTAAGGCACTATACTAGTAGAAGACGGGGACGAGTAGGGCGTGCGAACGGCGTGCGGTTGCTGGCTTGCCCGGTGGATAAACGGCTGCAAGCCCCCAAAGAGTTCTCGAGAACTATGCGGGACCCACTAGATGTCACGTCTACTAGACCCATATCGTAGGCCTGACGGTATAGCTTCTGCATGTTCGCACACCATGCCGGCTTGTGTGTAACTTCAATTAATTATGTCAACCGTCGCGCCTCCCACGACCTTCGACCTATTCGCACGCCATGCCGGCTTGTTTGCTATTCTCGTGTGCATGATACCAGCTAAGATACCACCATTATGGCCACCCTTAACCATCGCATGCAATAATTTAGTGCACCTTGAAATATGAACATGTGTGGGGCATGTATGTTTTTAATGACTTGAGACAATACCTAGCCCGGCATGCAAGATGAGACTTTATGCACCGTTTCCCATACCTGCAGGAAGACCGTTTGTCTCCAAATCTTTTCCTCTCCATGTGTGGAAACAATATGCCTGCCAGACTCTCCTTCTCCCTCTGACGGTCCCACCACACCACACGGGACGCCGCTTTAGTTACTTAACTTCAGGTGCTTTGGGTCACTGACATATGGGCCAAACAGGGGTTTGGCCCACATGTCAGTGACACAACTGGACCTGCAGTTAAGTTAGTGCAGCTCAGTCCATATCTTACGTAGGTGTGCCATTGCTCGCTATAAATATTGCGCCTCCCACGACATTCGGAAGAATGCTCACATTCATCGCTATCTCCTCCCCCTCCCTCTCACGTCGACCACCATGGCATCGCCCCTCCCAAGTCCTAGGCGCCCCTCGCTGCATCGCGTGGACGGTCACGTGTTGTCGTTCTGTTCCTCGCCGCCACTAGTCGAGGAGGACGCGTCGGTGTTCCGCTCCTCGCCGCGACGCGTCGAGGTCGACGCGTCGGTGTTCCGCTCCTTGCCGCCAATAGTCGAGGAGGACGCGTCGGTGTTCCGCTACTTGTCGCGACGCGTCGAGGTGGACGCGTCGGCGTTCCCAATCTCGCCAGCACGCGCGTTGGAGGACGCGTCGGCTCACTGCTACGAGGAGAATGCCGCGCCGCCCGCCGAGCCCCCCAGCCTTGAGGAGCTTTGGAAAGAAATGGATGTCGCCTTGTGGGAGGCTTTGCCTCTAGCAGAGCGCGCCAAAATAGAGGCGGAGAAGAAGGCCGAGGAAGAGAAGCGCACCGCGAGACAAGCTGCGTGGCAGGCCTATGTTGCGTTCGAGAGAGTCAGGCAATTAGCTCTTTGGCAGAAGGCTCATGCAAGGGCCATGAGGGTGGCGGAGGACGCCCGTGCCATAGCCCTGAGTGCAGTCGGGCCCAAGCGCCTCATCTACGCTTGGCGGTACATGGACCGGGTGCATGCTTCCAGCAAGGAGGAGTACCTGTTGGCGCCGGATCACCACACTGGTGAGATCGCGCTCTCCCGCCGGCAAGCCCTCAATCAACACCTCACGAGTTGTGAGGCTGAGGAAGAGGCATTGTGTCGGCGCGCTCGGAAACGGCCGTGCACCAGGACACTCGTGGCGCGACGCAAGTGCTCCTGCGAGCGTCGTGGCTTTTAGTAGGAGTATAATTTTTGTTTCGTAAGGCGATCTCATTAGTTTTGGGACGCAAATGATAAATCCCGAACGTTCATGAATTATTAGCGTCCTTAATTAAGTATGTAAAAGGGAAAGTTTGGAAACCTTGTGTATTCATACGCATTTTGTAAGTACGTGCATATAGCACAAACTTTAATATATACTATCGCACTACACATCTCTCTCTATATATGCTTGCAGACTATGCTACTCCCTCCGTCCAGGTCAATAAGTCATGTTTGGTTGTGCAGCGTGACCAAGAAAGAGGGAAGACTTATACACCTAGATGTAGGGAGTACTACTATTACTTATGTACGTGCAAATGCATGTTTTAACACTACGATGCGGTTTTTGTAAACGTAGAAAAACAATACTAGTCAAGCTTGTGAAGCGATTAAATGCAAAGCAAATGCAAAACTGCTCATTTGATTGTTTACTTTTAGCTTCCTTCTCTGTGGTTATTTCTCTGTCGTACTTTGTACGGAGTATTCACTGGCCGGAAAAGCATGCAAATTCCCAAACCGCTTCCTACACCCTGTATTGAATTTTTTGCCTAACAAGTTGTGTCGTGCAATTGGAATTCCAACTTGAGTACTACTACTAGTAGGAGTACCATGGGCCCGTTCTTTTAGGCTTCTAGATTAGTAATCCCATAACTACTACCTCCGTCCTGGTTTATTGGTCCCCATTGTAATATGTGTCAAATTTTGATCATAAATTTAACTAATGAAGTGCATGTCACATGCACTAACATTTTATCAATTAAATCTTTGGGCAAAATTTAGTACAAATTACAATGGTGAGGAATAAACCAGGACGGAGGTACTACTGGTAGTAGTTTAGAAGCCAAAATAAATGAGTGAGGCGCCTTAATGTTACTCTCCACTGTGACTAGTCTTATGCGAAAAGCTGGGGAAGCCGCCAAAAGAACTGGCCCTAGGAGTAATAGCTAGGGATACTAGGAGTAGTAGCTAGGGATTGAGTGTGCGAGATGAACCGGAGAAAGTAAATGCAGAGAGATGAAATGCAAAAAGACGGAGGGATGTGTGGTTGCTTGTCCGTTTATTTTACCAGGCACTTATTACTGGGAGTGGTTGGGTATTGTGATATGACGGCTTTACTACCGCGCCACGAGCGGGGTGAGACTCCCGTGCAGCGCCGCCCTCTCCACTAGTACTACTACATTGGTCGTGGTTTATCCCCCATTGAATTTGACTGAAGATTTAACTGACAAAATTTTAGTGCATGTCAACAAAAACAATATCGTTGGATTCGTATTTGAAAATAGTTTTCAATGATATAATTTTAGGTGACATGCATCATCATTTATCGTACTATATATAATGTTACTTCAGTTTTTGGTCGTACTAATCTATAGTAAGGTGCCCATGCATTGCATGGAAGAGTGAAATGCATTGATCGGGGAGTTGTTCATTTTGACAAAGGATGTGGGGGTCATCTCATGTGTAACGGGTATCGATAGGTTTGTTCAGATATTATTTCATCTCTAGAGCTCACAAACATGTGATAGCCTGGCTTAATAGGGATGATAGACTACTCATATCAATAAGTAATTCCTTCTCTTCCGGGAGCCCATTCGGACAGAACTCCAAAGTTAAGTGTGCTCAGCTTGGAGTAATTTCAGGATGGGTGACCGACCGGGAAGTTGCTCCGAGGTGCGCATGAGTGAGGACAAAGTGCGCAGAAAAGACTAGTATTGATATGTGGGGCCAGTCTAGATCTTGGAGTAATTTCAGGATGGGTGACCGACCGGGAAGTTGCTCCGAGGTGCGCATGAGTGAGGACAAAGTGCGCAGAAAAGACTAGTATTGATATGTGGGGCCAGTCTAGATCCCGCCAGGAGTAACGACCACCGGCGGGTGTGTCCGGGGGCGTTACAAGTTGGTATTAGAGCAGGTGCGTGGTCATGTTGTTCATGACGTTTGTGACCCGTCGTGGCACATGACATGGCACATGTACCGGACTGGATGCACAGATGTTTGTGCCAAGAGGGAACGTTCTTGTGGCCCGACGAGGATGGCGGTTCCTCTGAGTGGGGGTGTATGTGATAGCCTAGCTTAATAGGAATGATAGACTACTCATATCAATAAGGAATTCCTTCTTTTCCGAGAGCCCATTCGGTCAGAACTCCAAAGTTAAGCATGCTCAGCTTGAAGTAATTTCAGGATGGGTGACCGACCGGAAGTTGCTCCCGGGTGCGCATGAGTGAGGACAAAGTGCGCAAAAAAGACTAGTATTGATATGTGGGGACAGTCTAGATCCCACCAGGAGTAACGACCACCGGCGGGTGTGTCCGGGGGCGTTACAAAACATCCGGGTGAAATAGGTAAAAAAGTATCTTTTGCAAACAAAAGCGTTCAACTGTTCAACCTGCATCCAAAACTTGTGAAGAAATAACTCTTATTGTGCTTTGCAGGAACTTCAAGAATTAGTTTTTGAGTATCCATTGTTATACATGTTGGCTACAGATGACATGGCACTTTCTTATATTCAACAGTTGGATATACTATTTAAGTATTAACCATACCCTTATACACCTAGACGGAGGGATTAAATCAGGATGACTTGGAAGGGGGCAAAGGATATGTAAGAAATTGTTCGTCATAAGTCTTTTGCCAGTACTGTAGTAAAAATTCATACATGGAAGATTCTAGACTAAAACATAAATGGATACACTTCTATTCATGAGCGATACTCCAATAGAGCAAGATCATGCATGGAAGTCTCCACATGCTTAGACAGCGGATTACATTGAGCGAAGACTAATGATCAACATTTAACTTGATAATGCAGATGTCTAGGTGAACCTCCTTGGAGTCCCCATGCATATTGTTGGGGGTCAAATAATACCGTGCGTCTTCCATGTCCACATTGGTGGGATGGTCCCAGCTCGGCAGAGTCCAAGTCAGCTTGACGTAGCCAGTGTTGCCGCCCACGTACCTCCTAGGGGTAGTAATAGTGAGCATGCACCCATACATCGGCCTCGTGTCAGTGCCAGCGTCAGTGGTGTCGCCCCTGACGCACACTACAGAGACGTGGCAGCGGCCTGCGCAGGCCTCGCCAGTGCCCATGATCAAGAGGAAGACGCTGTCGTCCTCCTCTGAGACTAGCAGGCGACACTGATCCTCCAGCGACTCCGGCACGGTGAACGGGTAGCACGTCTCGTATTTGATGTTCTTCGCCAAGGGCCAGTAGTGATCTGCGAATTATAAAGACTTCAGGCTAGTTGCGTTCTTCAACCGCGGTCTCGCCTATCTGACAGGTCACTATGGTAAGTGGATAAATCTGCACGTCCATCGCTGGATCATACCTCCTCCATGGTTCTCTGAAGCCATAGAACACAAGGGCTTCATTTACGCTGTCGACTCCTTCTATGGCTGGAAGTATTGCTAGCCTACTCCAGTCATCACTACAAACGGTTGTTACAGCAGTATGTTACTTTCCTATGATATCATGATGGCTTGCTTATATTACTGTCAACATTTACTAAAAAAATATTCATGCTCATAACATGTTGTTCTTAAGATTGACTACATAAAGAGCACTTTTTTTTGACTCCAACTTTTTTAGGGTTATTTGACTCCAACTTGATATGATTTTGTAGGCCGCCTCGTGTCCCTACGCTTCCTAATCCCAGATTCTTTCAAAGAAAAGCGGCATGGCAGTTGCAGGTGGTTCCTGGCTTGATCAGACGACGGCGAACGATTGATGATCGTTCGCACGTACCGGACGTGTTGTTTCACGGAATACAATCACAGTCGCTGCAAGGTCTTTGAGCAGGATCCCAGCTTCTCTGGGCCTTCAGGAATTTTTGACTGGAGGTTGGTAAGTAGCCTTGGTACACGCTCTCTATTTGTCAGACTGAATTATCCGATTAACTAGTAGATAACCGGCGGGAATGATCATGATGGCAGCGCAGTTTCGTTCATTTACACAGCGTACCATGTGTCTCCGCATGCACCATACTTGACATGTGCCGCCACACTCTGCAGCCCAAAGTACGACAGAGGGTCGCAAGTACCAGACTTTGACCTGCTGGCTAGAGTTTCCCCCGTTAGGCACCCATCTGGTTCAAGACGTCGGGCAATCTCCACAGCTTAATAAATAATAACGTCTAACTGAGCCACTTAGTTAGATGCATACACTTGTGTAGTAGGACATACACTTGTTCTTTTCTGGTAGCCCTTTTGTAATGATGGTTGATGTTTGGTTTGGAAGAGGGAGCTGCGTCTTCACTCTTCTGGCCTGCTTACTGCTTCTGTTGCACCCCCAGCCCTGGTTGCTGCTGCTGCTGTTTTGAATGTACAATCAATAGTATATTTCGTGTGTTGGTTGAATAAATGTGTTGTTAGAACAACAAACACAATGTTTTGGGAGTCGTTTCACGGTTCGATCCTTTAGTGCCCCGTACCATACGTAGCACATACTATTTTCTGTACGGAACACCTTTTCCACTTGTTGATATCATACAGCCCACTAATGAAGGCCCAATAGAGAAGCCCATAATTAACTGGAAGGGAGGCTCTCACATGAATACGGCCCAGGTACATGCTCATGGTCCCTTGAACATAAATAAGTAAATAAATAAATAAAACTAAATGCTCATGCACAAGTTCTTTAAATTCACGATTTAACAGGAGGATATTATTTCCTATGATAGTGTCGTTACATTTAGTTGATATTATTCTTCGGCAAAGATAGCGACCAGTCTTCTTTCTCCTAGCATTTTCTTCCTGCAACCAGCGGACCCATGCAAATCGTAGTCAACGTCGTAAATAGATCAGGTCCATTTTTATTTTTCAATAAGAATGTCCAACCCAGCCTAGCACATTGGCGACAGCACTTTATCCTTCGCCTTGGTGCGCTCGCCGCGGCGCCGCCGTCCGCCCTGTCAATATAGTTTTTTTCGAAACGGTCCCTGTTAACATAGTGAATCGGGAGAGGACTGTAGTTGCAAGTATGACAATACGAACCCAGCAGGTCCACTCCCGAACACAAGCAAGTGCCTCTTATACTACTCAGATGAACCCCTTGTTTTTTCACTCTAATCCACCCTGCGGATATCTGGGACCCACATCATTTTCAACGTATAGTCAATTAACGACATAATTGCACAACTTTTTAGTTTTAGTAGTAATTCGGAGGAGCATGCTATAAACTGGGTTGTGCGGTCTCTGTGGCCCGTCTAACAACATGACCAGCCCAGCAGTTTTTTCTTTGGGAAAATAGGTAGCCCAATATTTCTTTTTGAAGAATACCCAAGCTAGGCCTATTTGTTTTCTCCGACTTACTGGGCTGCAAATCTTTCAAGACGAGGAGGGATGCATTCTGGCCTGGCCAAAGAGTATGGTCAGTGTCTGTTAAAATTAATATCAAAAGGAATTGAAAATTCAAAAAAAAAAATAGCAAATATGATATTAGTTTATTTTTTTGTTTTTGTTCTTCACTAATATCTTATACGTATTTCATTGGATTTAACATGACATAGTACTAATTTATTTTTGAATTTGTTTTAGTATGGCTACTAAATTTTTGATTAAGAATATTTTGTTCCCCAGCAAAAATTTGCGAATATTCAAAATTTCCCACATATCTTATATTTACTAATTGGAGGCACCATACGAGACACCACGTTAAGCCGTGAAACTAAAGAAAATTGACCGTTCATTTAATATATAATGCATGTGCAGCCGTTGGATAAAAAGCGTGATGCGTACTCTCCTATTCAATCTACATGAGTCCTCCTCCACTAAGAGTAATTTTTTTAACCCTGGTACTGACCAAAAAATGGGCAGCAATTCTAAAAATGGAAAACAGACTGCAATAAATTCTACATGAATTAGAAAATGATTAAAAATGATAAAATAATAGCAAATGGGCTGTACACGTCATAGATTTCGAGGCTGACTTGTTTACGCAAGGCTTTGTCAGTCAACACACGATTCTAGCAGCAGTGACTGTTGGATGTCCATCCAACGGCCGACGTGTTTCTTCAATCTCTGATCTTCCTGCTCCAGCCGCCTAAACTAGCGCCGACGGGACTGCCTGCTCCCTCCTCTTGTGCCCGGTGTGATGTCGCGTCGGCTTCCCCGGCCCACCCTACTCCCTCCGCTGGCTTGGCCGCACGCAATCAACTGCCTCCTTATTACGCGAAAGAAATGATTCCTCCCACTAACATCTGGGGTGCACCGGTTGGGAGGCTGACCTGTGGGCCTACTATGTTGACGTGTACGCAGGGCTTGTCAACTTAGTCAACAAACGATTCTAGGAGCAATAACCGTTGGATTTGAATCGAACGGTCTCGATGCTTCTTCAATCGCTGCTCTTCTTGCACCAGCCGCCCAAACCAGTGCCGGTGAGACCGCCTGCTCCTACCTCCAATGGTCGGCTGTGCTACCGTTGAGGCATCATCGCCCCCTACTACTCCTACCGCTAGCCAGGCCCTGCGACGACGGCAGCCTCACACCGCAGCCGAACCAGTGAACCCTCGTACTCCTATCCGCGTGGGCATTCACTGTCGCGTCTTCCCCGGCTCCGTGTCGTCCCCTTCCTAGGCCTCGCCGTCGTCCACCGCCTTGGTGCTCTCGGCGTGGCATGGTCAATGTGGTCAGCGACCGACTTCCATCGGAAGAGTGTTGTACGTGGAGAGGCTGACAGCTGGGTCCATGGCCACAGCCCAGTTTTTGTGTGATTTGCCAAGTAAGTCGCTTTGTCAAGCCTGTTGGGCTGCAAATCTTTCAAGACGAGGAGAGCTTTCATTCGGCTGGCCGAGAAAATGGCCTATCAGTAATCAGAAATGTGATGTACATTTTTAAAACACATCAAACCGGCAATTAGTTTCAAATTTCTTTTTTTTCATTTCGTGATTTTAAATTGCATTGATTTTTATGCGTGGACAATTTGTTGGATTTTATATTGATATATATTTATTTTTAAAATCAGTTTGAACGTGACTCGAAATTTCGGGATTAAAAACAGTTCTGACCACACTGAAATATGCAAAATTTCGTATAATTTTTTAACTGTGGCCACAATATGGGATGTAATGCTAACAAAAAGAATATGGGCTCCAAAAAAAGCTTAAGAATTAGCAAATGGGCTGTAAATTATTAGAAATAATGTCAGATGGGTTGTATGATGTTTTCCACAGATTTGAGGCTTTCCTAGAAAAAAGGTTGACGCACAAGCAGTGACTGTTTGATGTCCATCCAACGGCCGTCGTGCTTCTTCAATCTCTGCTCTTCCTGCTCCAGCCGCTCAAACAAGCGCCGGCGGGACTGCCTGCTCTCTCCTCTCGGCGGCCGGCTGTGCTGCCGTGCAGGCCTCACCGCCCCACCGTACTCCCATCGTTGGCCTAGCCATCCCTCTACTCACCAACACCTGTTGCTATTCTCCAGCGACGGCAGACGAACCAGTAAACCCTCATACAGTCGTACTCCCCTCAGCGTGGGAAACAACTGCCGAGTCTTCCCTGGCTCCGTGTCCTTCCCTTCCTAGGCCTCGCTGTCTCCACCGCCCTGGTGCTCTCGGTGCGGACTGGTCAATATGGTCAATGACCGACATGCATCTGAAGTGGATTGTACATGGAGAGGTTGACAGCTGGGTCCACGGCCGCACGCAAGGAAATGCATCCTTATTACACGCAAAATAATGATTCCTCCACCTGAAATCTGGGACACACCGAAAGGGCCTCTGTATTTCGCGAAAAAAATGCTATCACCGCTGACAGCTCGGACCCACCAGCTATATCTTCGCACGCAAGGAAGTGCCTCCTTATTACGCACAAAAATGAATACTCCCGCTGCTAGTTGGGACCCAGTATAGTGGGAGGCTGACTTGTGGGCCTACTAAGTTGACGGGGATGGAGGGCTTTGTCAACTTAGTCAATATGCATGATTATAGCTCCGGTGACCGTACGATGTCCATCCAATGGCCGTAGTGCTTCTTCAACCTCTGGTCTTCTTGCTCCAGCCGCCCAAACTAGCGCCGGTCGTGCCTCGTGCTCCTGCCTCCGGTGGCCGGCTGCGATGTCGCGGAGGCCTCACCGCCCCCTACTACTCCCACCTCTGGCCAGGCCATCCCTCTACTCACCCACACCCCCTATTATTCTGCCGCAACAGCAGCCTCACACCACAGCCAAACCAGTGAACCATCGTACTCCTCTCCGCATGGGCATCCACTGCCACATCTTCTCTGGCTCCGCGTCGTACCCTTCCTAGGCCTCGCCGTCGTCCACCGCCTTGGTGCTCTCGGTGCGGCGTGGTCAATGTGGTCAACAGCCAAACCAGTGAACCCTCGTACTCCTCTCCATCGGAAGAGTACTGTACGTGGAGAGGCTGACAGCTGGGTCCGCGGCCGTAGCAAGGAAGTGCCTCCTTATTACGCGCAAAATAATTATTCCTCCACCTGACAGCGGGGACCCACCCGACGGGCCACCGTATTTCGCGAAAAAAACTTTTCCCCCTGACTGTTGGGACCCACCAGCTACATCTTCGCACGCAAGAAAGTGCATCCGGGCAAAAAAATGATTCGCCCCCCTAACTGCTGGGACCCACCAGCTACTTCTTCGAAAACAAGTGCCTGACAATTGGGACCCACCTGGTCGAAGCATACGTAGCATTGTCATTCTAGTCACGAACGTGTACATACATACGTACATCGGCCAGTGTGCAAGAAAGAAAATACGGCCACGTACGTACATACGGCAAGGGTCTCGAACGCCTACTCACGCATACGTACGGCCACGGCTTGTGTACATGGCTGGGTCGGTGCGGAGAAATAGCGTCATCATCGTGTTCATGGGGAACCAACCGGCTGGGTCGGAACGGAATGTGTCGTCGTGTTCATCGGGAGGGCTTGGACGGAATAGCCGATGGAAACGAGGCCTGGCGTACCGCGGAACGGAGGAAACGGCCTTGTGTTCGACTGTTCATCCACGGGCTCCTGTTCATCCAGCCTCCACCGCGTGCTATGCTACTTCTCGAGCTTGCGTTGTATTCCCTCGAAGAGGAAAGGGAGATGCAGCACAGTAGCGTAAGTATTTCCCTCAGTTTTTGAGAACCAAGGTATCAATCCAGTAGGAGACCACGCACGAGTCCCTCGCACCTGCACAAACAAATAAGAACTTTGCAGCCAACGCGATAAGGGGTTGTCAATCCCTTTACGGTCACTTACGAAAGTGAGATTTTGATAGAGATGATAGTTTATATTTTTGGTATTTTTGGTTTATAACAACAGCAAATAAAAGCGATAAAAGTAAAGTAGATGTAGATTGATATGTTGAGAATAGACCCGAGGGCCATAGTGTTCTCTAGTGGCTTCTCTCATGATAGCGATATTCTACGGCGGGTAAACAAATTACTGTCGAGCAATTGATAGAAAAGCGAATAATTATGAGACTATCTAGGCATGATCATTTTATATAGGCATCACGTCCGAGACAAGTAGACCGACTCATACTTGCATCTACTACTATTACTCCACACATCGACCGCTATCCAGCATGCATCTAGTGTATTGAGTTCATAAGAACAGAGTAACGCCTTAAGCAAGATGACATGATGTAGAGGGATAAACTCAAGTAATATGATATAAACCCCATCTTTTTATCCTCGATGGCAACAATACAATACGTGCCTTGCTGCCCCTACTCTCACTGGGAAAGGACACCGCAAGATTGAACCCAAAGCCAAGCACTTCTCCCATTGCAAGAACTATAGATCTAGTAGGCCAAACCAAACCAATAATTCGAAGAGACTTGCAAGGATATTATGAGCACACATAAAAGTTTCTAAAAAGAACCAAATATCTTTCATACATAATCTTGATCGTAAACCCACAATTCATCAGATCTCGACAAACACACCGCAAAAAGAGATTACATCGAATAGATCTCCTTGAAGACCAAGGAGAACTTTGTATTGAGATCTAGAGAGAGAGAAGAAGCCATCTAGATACTAGCTATGGACCCGAAGGTCTGTGGTAAACCACTCACAACTCATGATGAGGGCGATGATGATGATGATGATGAACTCCGTGATGGATCCCCCTCCGGTAGAGCTCCGGAACAGGCTCCAAGATGGGATCTCACAGGAACAGAAGGTTACGGCGGTGGAATTAGGGTTTTCTCTCTGTTGTTGAAGGTTTCGGGGTACGTAGACTTATATAGGAGGAAGGAGGACACCGGGGGGGGTGCTTGAGGGGCCCACGAGGCAGGGGGCGCGCCCCCCACCCTCGTGGACACCCCGAGGCTCCGCTGACATGGTTCTCAAGTCCCCCATGTGTGATTTTCTCCAAAAAATATCTCTCGCGAAGGTTTCATTCCGTTTGGACTCCGTTTGATATTCTTTTTCTGCAAAACCCTAAAGCCGACAAAAAACAGCAATCTGGACTGGGCCTTTGAGTTAGTAGGTTAGTCCAAAAAATGATATAAAAGTGTATGATAAAGCCCATTAAACATCCAAGACTTCATAAATAATGGCATGGAACAATCAAAAATTATAGATACGTTGGAGACGTATCAAGCATTCCCAAGCTAAATTCCTGCTCGTCCTCGAGTACGTAAATGATAAAGAAAGAATTTTTGATGTGGAATGCTAACCAATATAGTTTTTCAATGTAATTCTCTAAATTGTGGCATGAATGTTCAGATCTAAAAGATTCAAGATAAAAGTCTATATTGACATAAGAAATGACAATACTTCAAGCATTCTAACAATGCAATCATGTCTTCTCAAAATACTATGGCTAAAGAAAGTTATCCCTACAAAATCATATAGTCTGGCGATGCTCCCTCTTCATCACACAAAATATTCATATCATGCACAACCCCGATTTCAGCCAAGCACTTGTTTTAATACTCTATCTTTTGAAACCTTTCAACTTTCACACAATACATGAGCGTGAGCCATGGACATAACACTATGTGTGGAATAGAGGTGGTTGTGGAGAAGACAAAAAAAGGAGGGAGATAGTCTCACATCGACTAGGCATATCAACGGGCTATGGAGTGCCCATCAATAGATATCAATGTGAATGACTAGGAATTGCCATGCAACGGATGCACTAGAGCTATGTATGAATGAAAGCTCATCAAAAGAAACTAGTGGGTGTGCATCCAACCTGCTTGCTCACGAAGACCTAGGACATTTGAGGAAGCCCATCGTTGGAATATACAAGCCAAGTTCTATAATGAAAATTCCCACTAGTATATGAAAGTGACTAAACATGAGACTCTCTACAATGAAGAACATGGTGCTACTTTGAAGCACAAGTGTGGAAAAAGATAGTAGCAATTGTCCCTTCTCTCTTTTCTCTCATTTTTTTGGAGGGGCTTTCTCCCTTTTTTTTATTTTTTTATTAGCCCCTCTCTTTTTTTGGGCCATCTCCTTTTTTTATTGGCCTTTCCTCACATGGGACAATGCTCTAATAATGATGATCATCACACTTTTATTACAACTCAAAATTACAACTCGATACTACAACAAGTATGACTCTACATGAATGCCTCAGGCGGTGTACCGGGATGTGCAATGAATCAAAAGTGACATGTATGAAAAATTATGCATGGTGGCTTTGCCACTACTACAATGTCAACTAAATGACCATGCATGGCAATATGACAATATGATGTGTGTCATATGAACTGAACAGTGGAAAGTTGCCTGGCAATATATCTCGGAATGGCTATGGAAATGCCATGATAGGTAGGTATGGTGGTTGTTTTGAGGAATAATATGGTGGCTGTTTTGAGGAAGGATATGTAGTGGGTTTATGGCACCGACGAAAGTTGTGCGGCACAAGAGAGGCTAGCACTGGTGGAAGGGTGAGAGTGCGTATAATCCATGGACTCAACATTAGTCATAAGAACTCATATATTTATTGCAAAAAACTACGAGTCATCAAAACAAAGCAATCAACGCATGCTCCTAGGGGGGAGGTTGGTAGGAGTTAACCATCACGCGCCCCCCGAACTCTACACAAAGGTTGGCACTCTACAAATACCTAATGCTCTAACTTCGTCACATAGTGGTTCACCATATGTGCATGATACGGGAATCACTAAATTTAACACAAGTATTTCTCAATTTCATAATAACTCCACTAGCATGACTCTAATATCACTATCCTCATATCTCAAAAAAATTATCAAGCATCCAACATCTCATCATATTCAATGGACTTAGTGTGGAAATTTTTACTACATTGACATTGGATGTTGCTACCTCTTGAGCTTGCGTTGTATTCCCTCGAAGAGGAAAGGGAGATGCAGCACAGTAGCGTAAGTATTTCCCTCAGTTTTTGAGAACCAAGGTATCAATCCAGCAGGAGACCACGCGTGAGTCCCTCGCACCTGCACAAACAAATAAGAACTTCGCAGCCAACGCGATAAGGGGTTGTCAATCCCTTTACGGTCACTTACGAAAGTGAGATCTGATAGAGATGGTAGTTTATATTTTTTGTATTTTTTGTTTATAAAAAGAGCAAATAAAAGGGGTAAAAGTAAAGTAGATGTAGATTGATATGTTGAGAATAGACCCGGGGGCCATAGTTTTCTCTAGTGGCTTCTCTCATGATAGCGATATTCTACGGTTGGTAAACAAATTACTGTCTAGCAATTGATAGAAAAGTGAACAATTATGAGACTATCTAGGCATGATCATTGTATATAGGCATCACGTCCGAGACAAGTAGACCGACTCCTTCCTGCATCTACTACTATTACTCCACACATCGACCGCTATCTAGCATGCATCTAGTGTATTGAGTTCATAAGAGCAGAGTAACGCCTTAAGCAGGATGACATGATGTAGAGGGATAAACTCAAGCAATATGATATAAACCCCATCTTTTTATCCTTGATGGAAACAATACAATACGTGCCTTGTTGCCCCTACTGTCACTGGGAAAGGACACCGCAAGATTGAACCCAAAGCAAAGCACTTCTCCCATTGCAAGTACTATAGATCTCGTAGGCCAAACCAAACCAATAATTCGAAGAGACTTGCAAGGATATTATGAGCACACATAAAAAGTTCAGAGAAGAACCAAATATCTTTCATAGATAACCTAGATCGTAAACTCACAATTCATCGGATCTCAACAAACACACCGCAAAAATTGATTACATCGAATAGATCTCCTCGAAGACCGAGGAGAACTTTGTATTGAGATCCAGAGAGAGAGAGAAGAAGCCATCTAGATACTAGCTATGGACCCGAAGCTCTGTGGTAAACTACTCACAACTCATGGTGAGGGCGATGATGATGATGATGAAGGCCTCCCTGATGGATTCCTCTCCGGTGGAGCTCCAGAACAGGCTCCAAGATGGGATCTCCACGGGAACAGAAGGTACGGCGGTGGAATTAGGGTTTTCTCTCTGTTCACGCAGTTTCCGGGGTATGTAGACTTATATAGGAAGAAGGAGGGCACCGGGGGACGCTCGAGTGGGCCACGACGCAGGGGGCGTGCCCTGGGAAGGGGGGCGCGCCCCCCACCCTCGTTGGCCAGCCCTCTGTCCCCTGAAGTGGTTCTCAATCTCCGCGTGCGTTATTTTCTCCAAAATTATCTCTCACGAAGGTTTCATTCCGTTTGGACTCCGTTTGATATTCTTTTTCTGTAAAACCCTAAAATAGGCAAAAACAGCAATCTGGACTGGGCCTTTGGGTTAGTCCCAAAAATGATATAAAAGTGAATGATAAAGCCCATTAAACATCCAATACTTCATAATTAATAGCATGGAACAATCAAAAATTATAGATACCTTGGAGACGTATCAAGCATCCCAAGCTTAATTCATGCTCGTCCTCGAGTAGGTAAATGATAAAGAAAGAATTTTTGATGTGGAATGCTAACCAATATAGTTTTTTCAATGTAATTCTCTTAATTGTGGCATGAATGTTCAGATCTGAAAGATTCAAGATAAAAGTTTATATTGACATAAGAAATAACAATACTTCAAGCATACTAACAAAGCAATCATGTCTTCTCAAAATACTATGGCTAAAGAAAGTTATCCCTACAAAATCGTACAGTCTCGCTATGCTCCCTCTTCATCACACAAAATATTCATCTTATGCACAACCCCGATTTCAGCCAATCATTTTTTTTCATACTCTATCTTTTCAAACCTTTCAACTTTTACGCAATACATGAGCGTGAGCCATGGATATAGCACTGGGGTGGAATAGAGGTGGTTGTGGAGAAGACAAAAAAGGCGGGCGATAGTCTCACATCGACTAAGCGTATCAACGGGCTATGGAGATGCCCATCAATAGATATCAATGTGAGTGAGTAGGGATTGTCATGCAACGGATGCACTAGAGCTAAATATGAATGAAAGCTCAACAAAAGAAACTAGTGGGTGTGCATCCAACTTGCTTGCTCACGAAGACCTAGGGCATTTGAGCAAGCCCATCGTTGGAATATACAAGCCAAGTTTTATAATGAAAATTCCCTCTAGTATATGAAAGTGACTAAGCATGAGACTCTCTACAATGAAGAGCATGGTGCTACTTTGAAACACAAGTGTGGAAAAAAGATAGTAGCAATTGTCCCATCTCTGTTTTCTCTCATTTTTTTGGAGGGGCTTTCTCTTTTTTTTTATTAGCCCCTCTCTATTTTTTATGGGTCATCTCCCTTTTTTTATTGGCCTTTCCTCACATGGGACAATGCTCTAATAATGATGATCATCACACTTTTTATTACAACTTGAAATTACAACTCGATACTACAACAAGTCTGACTCTACATGAATGCCTCCAACGGTGTACCGGGATATGCAATGAATCAAGAGTGACATATATGCAAAATTATGCATGGTGGCTTTGCCACAACTACAATGTCAACTACATGATCATGCATGTCAATATGACAATATGATGCATGTCATATAAACGAAACGGTGGAAAGTTGCTTGGCAATATATCTTGGAATGGCTATGGAAATGCCATGATAGGTAGGTATGGTCGCTGTTTTGAAGAACAATATGGTGGCTGTTTTGAGGAAGGATATATAGTGGGTTTATGGCACCGGCGAAAGTTGCGCGGTACAAGAGAAGCTAGCAATGGTGGAAGCGTGAGAGTGCGTATAATCCATGGAATCAACATTAGTCATAAGAACTCATATACTTATTGCAAAAATCTACGGGTCATCAAAACAAAGCAATCAATGCATGCTCCTAGGGGGGAGGTTGGTTGGAGTTAACCATCGCGCGCCCCCGACCTCCACACAAAGGTTGGCACTCTACAAATACCTCATGCTCTAACTTCGTCACATAGCGGTTCACCATATGTGCATGATACGGGAATCACTAACCTTAACACAAGTATTTCTAAATTTAATAATAACTCCACTAGCATGACTCTAATATCACTATCCTCATATCTCAAAACAATTATCAAGCATCCAACGTCTCATTCTATTCAATGCACTTGGTGTGAATTTTTTTACTACATTGACATTGGATGTCTATCATGTGAAGACTAGTTTATTTAGCCTAAACACATTACCATGCTGTTTTAATAGACTCTCAAAAGGATATAAGTGAAGCATGAGAGTTCAAAAATTTCTACAAAATATTACCACCACCGTGCTCTAAAAGATATAAGTGAAGCACTAGAGCAAAAACTATTCAACTCAAAAGATATAAGTGAAGCACATAGAGTGTTCTAACAATTTCTAGGACATATTTAACTCTCTCAAATTGGTGTGTCCAGCAAGGATGATTGTGTCAAACTAACAAGCAAAACTCAAATTATACAAGACGCTCCAAGCAAAACACATAACATGTTGCGAAAAAATATAGCTCCAAGTATAGTTACCGATGGATGAAGATGAAAGAGGGGATGCCTTCCCGTGACACCCAAGCTTAGGCTTTTGATTATCTTGAATGTACTTTGGGTGACATGGGCATCCCCAAGCTTAGGCCTTTGCTACTCCTTGTTCCATAGTCCATCAAAGCAATACTCAGAACTCGAAAACTTCACAACACAAAACTTAGACAAAAATTCTCGTGAGCTTCGTTAGTATTAGAAAGCAAACCACTACTCAAAGGCGCAGCAATGAATTCATTCTTTGTTTAGATTGGTGTTAAACCTACTTTATTCCAACTTCTCTATGGTTCATATCCTCCAATATTACTCATAGATGCATCGGAATAAGCAAACAACACACGAAAAACTGAATCTGTCAAAAACAGAACATTCTGTAGTAATCTGCAGGTTTCGCCTACTTCTGGAACTCCAAACAATTTAAAATAAATTGGTAAATTTTCATAATTTGTCTACCAATCATCTGCAAGAAGAATCAACTAAAAAGCATTCTCCAGTAAAATCGGAAGACTACTTTAGCAATCGCTAACAATTCTGTTTTTCACAGCAAGATTACATAAACTTCACACAAGTCTTCCCAAAGGTTCTACTTGGCACAAACACTAAACAAAACATGAAACCACATCTAATAAGAGGCTAGATGCAATATTTATTCTCTAACAGCAACAAAAACAAAAAACATAAAATTGGGTTGCCTCCCAACAAGCGCTATCGTTTTACGCCCCTAGCTAGGTACGATACAAGATAAATCTAGGGATAGCCATAGTGGTACGATATGTCGCGAAAGCTCATCTCATATTCCCTACGTTCAGCAGCAAGCTTCCTTTGTGGCAAGCAAAAGTAATCAAAAGGGCTAAATTTAATGGGACAAAAGTCCCCTACATCAATCTCGGGAGGAACAGGTTCCTCCTTTGGCCCTTTGTTGTGGATGACCAATTCATCATTATAGGCATTCTTCTGGCAGAAGGTAATAAGACTTCGCTCAAGGGAGAAGCCTAACCCATTATTTTGAACAGCAAAATCATCGTTTATTTCAGAAATTCTATCAACAAAGATCTCAACAGGAACCTTTTTTCTAAGGTTTTCATTAAAAGCAACATGATCAGGAGATCGCAACCGCGTTAGGTCTTCTTGATTGAACAAGATAGCCTCTATAGGAGGTCGACCGGCATCTACTCCGTAATGAGCAAAGATTTCTCTGGCCTCTTTCATGATATATCTAAATTCATGAGCCAAAAACATAGTAGCTGCATGCTTAACGGCACAATGCTCAATATTGGAGAACTCCAAAAATATTCTCTGAATACATGGATGCATATGGATAAATTGCCTTTCAGTTTCTACTATGAGCATAGATACAGCATATGCAAGGCTACTAGTTCTGTGAAGAATAGAGCCACCCATAGTGGGCAAAGCACCGGCAGAAGTGAAGAAGTTTTGAAGAACTCCTTTTCCAATAATATTACCACTACCAACTCGGAACTTCTTAATATGTAAAGTGGTAGATTCATCCGGGGGTTCAACTTGAACGTTGCCCTCGACATTGCTACCCCTCTCGATAAAATCGTCCCCCATCTCAGACATGAGGTCAAGCAAGCAAGCAACACACGAGCAAACAAGAAGCAAGCAAACGATAAACACACGGCTAAATAAGGGCAAATAAAACGGTAAGGGTGAAGTGGGGGAGAGGAAAACGAGAGGCAATAAAATGTAATGCGAAGGATAAGGGTTTGTGATAGGTACTTGGTATATGACTTTTGCGTAAGCCTCCCCGGCAACGGCGCCAGAAATTCTTCTTGCTACCTCTTGAGCTTGTGTTGTATTCCCTCGAAGAGGAAAGGGAGATGCAGCACAGTAGTGTAACTATTTCCCTCAGTTTTTGAGAACCAAGGTATCAATCCAGTAGGAGACCACGCGCGAGTCCCTCGCACCTGCACAAACAAATAAGAACTTCGCAGCCAACGTGATAAGGGGTTGTCAATTCCTTTACGGTCACTTTCGAAAGTGAGATCTGATAGAGATGATAATTATATTTTTGGTATTTTTAGTTTATAAAAACAACAAATAAAAGCGGTAAAAGTAAAGTAGATGTAGATTGATATGTTGAGAATAGACCCGGGGGCCATAGTTTTCTCTAGTGGCGTCTCTCATGATAGCGATATTCTACGGCGGGTAAACAAATTACTGTCGAGCAATTGATAGAAAAGCGAATAATTATGAGACTATCTAGGCATCATCATTGTATATAGGCATCACGTCTGAGACAAGTAGACTGACTCCGGCCTGCATCTACTACTATTACTCCACACATCGACCGCTATCCAGCATGCATCTATGTATTGAGTTCATAAGAACAGAGGAATGCCTTAAGCAAGATGAAATGATGTACAGGGATAAACTCAAGCAATATGATATAAACCCCATATTTTAATCCTGGATGGCAACAATACATTACGTGCCTTGCTTCCCCTACTGTAACTGGGAAAGTACACCGCAAGATTGAACCCAAAGCCAAGCACTTCTCCCATTGCAAAAACTATAGATCTAGTAGGCCAAACCAAACCAATAATTCGAAGAGACTTGCAAGGATATTATGAGCACACATAAAAAGTTCAGAGAAGAACCAAATATCTTTCATAGATAACCTTGATCATAAACTCACAATTCATCGGATCTCGACAAACACACCGCAAAAAGAGATTACATCGAATAGATCTCCTCGAAGACCAAGGAGAACTTTGTATTGAGATCCAGAGAGAGAGAAGAAGCCATCTAGATACTAGCTATGGACCCGAAGGTCTGTGCTAAACTACTCACAACTCATGGTGAGGGCGATGATGATGATGATGATGAAGGCCTTCGTGATGGATCCCCCTCCGGTGGAGCTCCGAAATAGGCTCCAAGATGGGATCTCCACGGGAACGGAAGGTACGGCGGTGGAATTAGGGTTTTCTCTCTGTTCACAGAGTTTCTGGGGTACGTAGACTTATATAGGAAGAAGGAGGGCGTCGGGGGACGCTCGAGGGGCCCACGGGGCAGGGGGGCACGCCCTGGGAAGGGGGGCGCGCCCCCTCCCTCGTGGGCCAGCCCTCTGTCCCTTGACATGGTTCTCAAGCTCCGCGTGCATGATTTTCTCCAAAAATAACTCTCGCGAAGGTTTCATTCCGTTTGTACTCTGTTTGATATTCTTTTTCTGCAAAACCCTGAAACAGGCAAAAAACAGCAATCTGGACTGGCCCTTTGGGTTAGTAGGTTAGTCCCAAAAATGATATAAAAGTGAATGATAAATCCCATTAAACATCCAAGACTTCATAAATAATAGCATGGAACAATCAAAAATTATAGATACGTTGGAGACGTATTAGATGTCTATCATGTGAAGACCAGTTTCTTTAGCCTAAACCCAGTACCATGCTGTTTTAATAGACTCTCAAATAGATATAAGTGAAGCATGAGAGTTCAACAATTTTTACAAAATATAACCGCCACCGTGCTCTAAAAGATATAAGTGAAGTACTAGAGCAAAAACTATTCAACTCAAAAGATATAAGTGAAGCACATAGAGTGTTCTAACAATTCCTAGGCCATATTTAACTCTCTCAAATAGGTGTGTCCAGCAAGGATGATTGTGGCAAACTAACAAGCAAAGACTCAAATTATACAAGACGCTCCAAGCAAAACACATATCATGTTGCGAATAAAAATATAGCTCCAAGTATAGTTACCGATGGATGAAGACGAAAGAGGGGATGCCTTCCCGGGGCATCCCCAAGCTTAGGATTTTGATTATCTTGAATTACTTGGGGTTCCATGGGCATCCCCAATCTTAAGCCTCTGCTACTGTTTGTTCCATAGTCCATCAAAGCAATACTCAAAACTTGAAAACTTCACAACACAAAACTTAGACAAAAATTCTCGTGAGCTCCGTTAGTATAAGAAAACAAATCACTACTCAAAGGTACAGCAATGAATTAATTCTTTGTTTAAATTGGTGTTAAACCTACTGTATTCCAACTTCTCTATGATTCATACTTGCCAATACTACTCATAGATGCATTGAAATAAGGAAACAACACACGAAAAACAGAATCTGTCAAAAACAGAACAGTCTGTAGTAATCTGCAGGTTTCGCCTACTTCTGGAACTCCAAAAAATTCAAAATAAATTGGTAAATTTGAGGAATTTGTCTACTAATCATGTGCAAAAAGAATCAACTAAATAGCACGCTCCAGTAAAATCTAACGACCACTTTAGCAAGCGCTAACGATTCTGTTTTTCATAGCAAGCTCACATAAACTTCACACAAGTCTTCCCAAAGGTTTTACTTGGCACAAACACTAAAAAAACATGAAACCACATCTAATCAGAGTAGACCTGGCCATGGGCAACCCGGCCCGGTCGGCCCGACCCGGCCCGGCCCAAAAAAGCCCGACCCGGCCGGGCCCGACCGTGTCCACGGGCCGAGCTCGGGCCTAGAATTCAGGCCCGACGGCCGGGCCGGGCCGGGCCCAGGCCCGGCATATTTACGCATTAACAAAGAGGCCCGGCCCGTGGCCCGAGGCCCGTCAGGCTTTTTGTGCGATGGGCCGGGCTCGGGCCTAATTTTCAGGACCGACGGTCGGGCCGGGCCGGGCTCAGGCCTAGGGTTTTTGCGACGGGCTTTGGTAGGCCCGGCCCGAAGCCCGGCCCGGCCCGGCAGATGGCCAGGTCTAAACCAGAGGCTAGATGAAATATTTATTCCCTATCAGCAACGAAATCAAAAAACATAAAATTTGGTTGCCTCCCAACAAGCGCTATTGTTTTACGCCCCTAGCTAGGCACGATACAAGATAGATCTAGGTGTTGCCGTCTTTGGAAGGCAATCCATAAGTGGCTCTCATGATAGATTCATGTGGTAATTTTATTTTCTTTCTAGGAAAGTGTTCCATGCCTTTCCTTAACGGAAATTGGAATCTAATATTTCCTTCCTTCATATCAATAATTGCACCAATCGTTCTTAGGAAAGGTCTACCAAGAATAATAGGACATGAAGGATTGCAATCTATATCAAGAACAATGAAATCTACGGGCACATAATTCCTATTGGCAATAATAAGAACATCATTAATCCTTCCCATAGATTTCTTAATAGTGGAATCTGCAAGATGCAAATTTAAAGAACAATCATCAAGTTCATGGAAACCTAGCAAATCACACAAGGTTTTTGGGATAGTGGAGACACTTGCATCCAAATCACACAAAGCATAGCATTCATGATCTTTTATTTTTATTTTAATAGTAGGTTCCCACTCATCATAAAGCTTTCTAGGAATAGAAACTTCAAACTCAAGTTTTTCTTCAGAAGATTGCATCAAAGCATCAACTATGTGTTTGGTGAAAGCTTTATTTTGACTATAAGCATGCGGAGAATTTAGCACGGATTGCAACAAGGAAATACAATCAATCAAAGAGCAATTATCATAATTAAATCCCTTGAAATCCAAAGTGGTGGGTTCATCACTATGCAAAGTTTTAATCTCTTCACTCCCACTTTTAGCAATTTTAGCATCAAGATCTAAAAACTTCGAATCATTGGGAAACTTTAAAGTAGAATCATCTCCAATCCTATCTTCATCAAAATTTATACTATAAAACAAGGATCCAATAGGAGGCACATCAATAACTTTCATATCTTCATCTTTATTTTCATGATAACTTGAAGAACACGCTTTAATATAATCTTCTCTTTTAGCAGGCATCCTAGCGGTTCTTTCTTTGCATTCATCAATGGAAACTCTCATGGCTTTGAGAGACTCATTGATATCATGCTTAGGTGCGATAGATCTAAGTTTCAAAGAATCAACATCAAGAGTAATTCTATCCACACTTCTAGCCAATTCATCAACCTTAAGCAATTTCTCTTCAAGCATAGCATTGAAATTCTTTTGCGAGTTCATAAACTCCTTAAAACTGGCTTCAAATTCAGAAGGCATCTTTCCATAAGAGTTGTTGTAGGAATTACCATAATTATTAGAGGAATTACTAGGAAAAGGCCTAGGATTAAAATTGCCTCTATAAGCATTGCTACCAAAATTATTCCTACCAAGAATATTCACATCCAAAGATTCATTGTTATTCTCAATCAAAGTGGACAAAGGCATATCATTAGGATCAAAAGAGGCACTCTTAGCAGTAAACAATTTCATAAGTTCATCCATCTTTCCACTTAAAACACTAATTTATTCGATAGCATGCACTTTTTTACTAGTAGATCTTTTGGTGTGCCACTGAGAATAATTAACCATAATATTATCTAGGAGTTTGGTAGCTTCTCCTAAGGTGGTTTCCATGAAAGTGCCTCCGACGGCTGAATCTAAAAGATTTCTAGAAGCAAAATTCAAGCCAGCATAAAAGTTCTGAATAATCATCCATAGATTCAAACCATGTGTAGGGCAATTACGTATCATTAATTTCATTCTCTCCCAAGCTTGTGCAACATGCTCGTGATCTAGTTGCTTAAAATTCATAATATCGCTCCTAAGAGAGATGATCTTAGCAGGACGGAAATACTTAGAGATAAAAGCATCTTTGCACTTATTCCACTGATCAATACTATTTCTAGGCAAAGAGGAAAACCAAGTTTTAGCACGATCTCAAAGTGAAAACGGAAATAACTTCAATTTAACAATATCGTTATCCGTATCCCTTTTCTTTTGCATATCACACAAGTCAACAAAGTTGTTTAGATGGGTAGCGGCATCTTCACTAGGAAGGCCGGAGAATTGATCTTTCATGACAAGATTCAACAAAGCAGCAATAATCTCACAAGATTCAGCATCAGTAATAGGAGCAATCAGAGTGCTAATAAAATCATTATTGTTGGCATTGGACAAGTCACACAATTTGGTATTGTTCTGAGCCATAGTGACAAGCAAGAAATCCAACACACGCAAGCAAACAAGAAGCAAGCGAACGATAAACACATGGCGGAAGAAGGGCAAATAAAACAGCAAGGGTGAAATGGGGGAGAGGAAAACGAGAGGCAAAAAAGTGTAATGCGAAGGATAAGCGTTTGTGATATGTACTTTGTATATGACTTTTGCGTAAGCCTCCCCGGCAACGGCGCCAGAAATTATTCTTGCTACTTCTCGAGCTTGCGTTGTATTCCCTCGAAGAGGAAAGGGAGATACAGCACAATAGCGTAAGTATTTCCCTCAGTTTTTGAGAACCAAGGTATCAATCCAGTAGGAGACCACGCGCAGTCCCTCGCACCTGCACAAACAAATAAGAACTTCGCAGCCAACGCGATAAGGGGTTGTCAATCCCTTTACGGTCACTTACGAAAGTGAGATTCTGATAGAGATGATAGTTTATATTTTTGGTATTTTTGGTTTATAAGAACAGCAAATAAAAGCGATAAAAGTAACGTAGATGTAGATTGATATGTTGAGAATAGACCCGGGGGCCATAGTGTTCTCTAGTGGCTTCTCTCATGATAGCGATATTCTACGGCGGGTAAATAAATTACTGTCGAGCAACTGATAGAAAATCAAATAATTATGAGACTATCTAGGCATGATCATTGTATATAGGCATCACGTCCGAGACAAGTAGACCGACTCCTGCCTGCATCTACTACTATTACTCCACACATCGACCGTTGTCCAGCATGCATCTTGTGTATAGAGTTCATAAGAACAGAGTAACGCCTTAAGCAAGATGACATGATGTAGAGGGATAAACTCAAGCAATATGATATAAACCCCATCTTTTTATCCTCGATGGCAACAATACAATACAATACGTGCCTTGCTGCCCCTACTGTCACTGGGAAAGGACACCGCAAGATTGAACCCAAAGCCAAGCACTTCTCCCATTGCAAGAACTATAGATCTAGTAGGCCAAACCAAACCAATAATTTGAAGAGACTTGCAAGGATATTATGAGCACACATAAAAAGTTCAGAGAAGAACCAAATATCTTTCATAGATAATCTTGATCATAAAGTCACAATTCATCGGATCTCGACAAACACACCGCAAAAAGAGATTACATCGAATAGATCTCCTCGAATACCAAGGAGAACTTTGTATTGAGATCCAGAGAGAGAGAAGAAGCCATCTAGATACTAGCTATGGACCCGAAGGTCTGTGGTAAACTACTCACAACTCATGGTGAGGGCGATGATGATGATGATGAAGAACTCCGCGATGGATCCCCCTCCGGTGGATCTCCGGAACAGGCTCCAAGATGGGATCTCACGGGAACAGAAGGTTACGGCGGTGGAATTAGGGTTTTCTCTATGTTGTTGAAGGTTTCGGGGTACGTAGACTTATATAGGAGGAAGGAGGACACCGGGGGGTGCTCGAGGGGCCCACGAGGCAGGGGGTGCGCCCCCACCCTCGTGGACACCCCGAGGCTCCCCTGACGTGCTTCTCAAGTCCCCCGTGCGTGATTTTCTCCAAAAATATCTCTCACGAAGGTTTCATTCCATTTTGACTCCGTTTGATATTCTTTTTCTGCAAAACCCTGAAACGGGCAAAATACAACAATCTGGACTGGGCCTTTGGGTTAGTAGGTTATTCCCAAAAATGATATAAAAGTGTATGATGAAGCCCATTAAAGATCCAAGACTTCATAAATAATAGCATGGAACAATCAAAAATTATAGATATGTTGGAGACGTATCACGCTACTCCACCGGCTACTGTTCAACCAGCCCTCTCCACGGGCACCTGTTCAACCAGCCCTCTCCATGGGCTCCTGTTCAACCACTCTTCCACGGGCTACTGTTCATCCAGCCCTCCACCATCTACTGTTCATCTAGCCTTCCACGAGGTGGTCCTGTTCATCCTGCCCTCCACGGGGTCCTGTTCATCCAGCCCCAACCGGCTCGATTGATCGGGGCCCTGTTCATCCAAAGGCAACACCATGGTGTCCTGTTCATCCACCCCCACCGGGAACAGTTCATCCAAACCCCCCAGCAACACTCACTATTCATCCAGATGCAACATCGATCGGCTTCAGTTAGCAGCAGTAGCGAAGTAATCGCTTAATCGGGTTCAGTTAACGGCCATCAATCGATCGCTCGGGTTCAGTAACGCGTATCCTGCAGTGCAATTGCTCGGGTTCAGTTAGAGCCCAACGCCTCGCTCGGGTTCAGTTAGAGACCAACGCCTCGCACCCACGCGCGTGCGTGTACGAGAGAAACGTGCATCGCTCGGCCCCGACCACCTACCGTAACCGGGAACACCCCGATACTTTCCTCGCCCTCGCTTCTACCACGGTTTTTTCCGTCATGGACGGCCCAAAGAATGTCATGTAGCTGCGTCTCCGACCCGCCCAGGACAAAAAGCCCATTTTCTGTCATGATTTTTTGTCATAGAAGTAGGACCCCACCACATCTATGATGATACCGGGTTTTGTCACAATTATTGTCATAGAAGTGTCATAAGTATGAAAGAAAAAAATTCGTTCAGCCCAAAATGTCACGGATGTGTCTTTTTTTGTAGTGTAAACAACAAAATATAGCCATTTGTGAAACTGAAGTGGACGATTCATACTTAAACATCACATAGCCCTATTGAACAATACATTTTTGCATAACTGAATAATTAAACATGGCACAGTTAAAGCACCGCACGACAAATGCTACTACATCAAAGGTACGGGTTGGCAAGCTAGAAAAGGTAAGATTTGCTGATAGGATGTTACCTCACATGTCATGGATGGGATCCTTCCGGTTGGAAGAACACAGACCCATGGTGCGCTCTTTGATGTCACAAATGGGTTGTTTCACCTTGGAAGAATCTTTGTGGGGGCCCTCCTCATGGTCGTGGTCGATGAGATCTGACTTGGCAATTGAGGATCCCAAGTCGCCGCCGTAGAACGTGTCCTTGAAAAATGACAAAATGGGTTCAATGGCGTACAAGGATCGCGAATGCTTGACCGCTTGGCGGAGGAGATCAGTGGTAGGGCCATCGAAGAGATCGATGTCGGTTGAACCAGAGGGGTTGGGGATGGACCACTTAACATGTGACATGGCCCATGTGAAGCCGTCGTTGTCGACGATCTTGATGCCGTAGCCAGCTTTCCGGAGATACAGTAATATGCTAGCCCGCTAACATAAAGCCTTCGACATGGCAGCGTAGTCAATGTATTTGCCGGCTTCCATGGCGACGTGTTGCTCCGGGATCAACAGGTTGGGGCGAACGGTGGCCACCTCGCCAACGTCCATCGGAGAGGCCATGATAAACCTCTTCTTGGCCGAACGCTTGTCGGGCTCCCGGGGATACATGGTCGAGCTTAGGCCGTGACATCCTGGAGCAGGGGATGTGGATCTGTCGGGGAGGGACACCGTAGGCCTCATCTAAAAACTCAGGTGAGTGGGATGACGCTATGGGAATTGCTGGGTAACCTGAACTTTATTATCTAAACTACGAGGAATGGGAAGACTGCCAGGGGTTGGCGTCGGCACCGGTGGCGGTCGCGAACTAGGGTTTGAGGGGGGAGGGGGCCGGGTGGGGGACTATGGAGGGGGGTGGTGTTTGAGGATACGTCGCGCATACTGAAAATTTTAGTAATGGTGGGTGGACGAGGGAGGGTGACGGTTCAAATGCATCGGCTACTGCAATTTTACTATAAGGTCGGTGCTGGAGGAGTGTGGGTGACGGTTGAAGTACGACGGCTACTAAAATTTGGGTAAAGTAATTTATGCGGGGTGGGAGTGCCCAAGATCGCGCACGGTCCAATAAGAATATGCATGTATGATAACAAGGAAAAGTGGCAGAACCACCGATTTTTGCAACGCTCAAGGCGGGTAGTTTGTTTTTTATATTTCTAGCTAGCTGGTCTATCGCACACGGTTCGTCCTAATTTCTAAATAAACTACCCGCCTTTAGCTTGCACGGGTGGTGATTTTACAGCGCACTTGCATCACACATAGTTAAGCCAGTACCTCCACCCTTTGCTCGCGCTTGCGCAGTCGTGGTGATTTTACAGCGCACTTGCATCACATATGGTTGAGCTAGTACCTCCATCTTTGCTCGCGCTTGCGCAGTTGTCGTGATTCACTTTGCACTTGCATCGCACACAGTTAAGACATTATACCTCTGTCTGTTGAGCGTCATCAAAGTCTTTGTAGCAAAATAACGTTAGAGAGGGTCAAAAGACAGCCACACCAGCATGTGGCCCAAATATATATGAGTGAAAAGGGTGGTATGTGATGTTCAAAATTCTAATGCACAATTTTGACCGTGCGGGCCCATGGTTGGGTGCATCGTCGAAGATCGATGAGAAGGGCCAGAAGTCAAGAACCACCTGGAAGTGGCCAAATATATGTAGGAATATTGGGTGTGATGTTTAAAACTTTAAATACACAATGCACAACTTTGGTGGCACCTTTCTCGCAAACCCAAAAGCACCCTTGGATATATCTATAATGACATAATGTCATAGCTAGCTAGGGTGCTTGACCCACCACCTACCACTTCATGTCAGAGGGGCAGATGCACGTAATGATACTTTGGTCATACAAGCATGTCACCATGACCTGCCATAAGACAGACCAGTGAATCTATCGTTTGGTCAAACGCCAACTGTTATTGTTGATAAACCGCTTGGGCCAATAGATTGAACCATCATAAAAAATCACATGAGAGGGACCACAAAACCAGCACCTCTTGCATGCGGCCCAAAATGATGTACGTTGGAAGGGGTGATGTGTGTTTTCAATATAGAATAATGTACAATCTAGATGTGGTGCCCACCTCTCGATACAGACAACAACTATGAAGGCCAGGTAGTTAAGGACGAGATACGCAAGGTACGATGTAGGTCGAACCCAGCAATCCGAGCATGTGGGAGGGAATTTGAACCGCAGTTGCCTTATAGTTTGCTCTTTATTTTTCCAAAAATCATTTCTATGTACATATGTATCTATTTAATCATAAATACATGGTTTTGTGGCGAGACGTTGAGGTTTGGATGGTGGCCGAGGGCCCCAACTCCAGAGCACGTAAACTGGCATGCCAACCACGTGGTCACCGCGTGACCGCGGCGTTGCCACGCGTTCTGGGCGCCATAGGCATGTCTGATGGGTTGGAAACTCCCTCGGTAGGTGTTAGGAAGAATAATAGAACAAAAGAATATCACGAGGAGACTAAACTAAGCTTAAACATGAATTAGCAAAGAAATGTTTGATTAGCGGTGGGGGAAATGCACATGGCCAATGGGCCTGAGTTTTGGCCGAGGATGATCATATTCCAAGGATAATGTCTTGGCAAATTTTCTGCTCAAATGGATGAGCCTATGTGCACTTGCTTTGCAAAGTACCACATTGGGCAGAAATATGGATGTTGAAGCTGGGCTCAATTGAATGAATGGATTGAGCTGAAATTTGGTGGAGTACGGTCATTTGCGCATAGGAAAGCACTGTAAAATTTTGATATCATTTGAACATGCCAAAGTGGCACTTCCTTCACAATGCTCTTCTCTAGACAAAACTTTGGAAAACTATTGAGAGAAATTGTCTAGATGAAATGAGCTCAAATTTGGTGGAGGTAAGTTATATAGGAAGGAACATGCCCTGGTAAATTGTAAGCAATAATTAAGCAATAGAAAATATAGTTGCTTCAAAAATAGAAAATATGACGAGAATAAAAGATTAGATGACAAGCTCACATGGATTTCTGGATAGAGCTCAAATTTTGTGGAGAGTGATGATTTTAGCATATGTAAGATTTGTAAAAACCTGAGATCAGTTGGATAATCCTAGATTGTACTTCCTTCACAAAGCATGTAGCTGAAAAGAAACCTTGGAAATTTGCTGAGGAAGATTTACTAGGCAAATGGATCAGAATATTGGTATGTGGCAATTATTTGGATAAGATTGCCCAAAAACTTCGAGGGCAATAGGAGGTGTATAGATAGCACTTGCTTTGCAATATGCCAATCTAGACAGAAAATAGAAATTGCACTTGGCCTTACATAGATGATTTGGTTGAGCTGCAATTCGGAGGAGGAGGATAAGTTGGGCATCTGAAGGAAATGCAAAAATTTCATACCATTTGGATAAATAAAAATGGTACTTCCTTAAAAATGCTCTCCACTGAACAAAAAATTGGGAAAAAATATTGAGGGAAATTGGTTAAATTAAATGAGCTAAAATTTGGTGGAGGGAGTTTCTTTGCTCACGGTAATGTCCTGGTAATTTTTTAGCAATTATAAAGCAATATAAAATATAGTTGCTTCACAAACTAAAAATAATACGAGAAAGAAAGATTGGATGGCGAGCACACATGGATTATTACATGGGGCTAAATTTTTGTTTAGACATATGTTTTGGGCATTGTGACGCCCAGATAATCAAGCTACAGTAACCCTCTACTAATGATTCCATGTCACTGCGGTTAATGTTGTTAATCTCGCATTGATTCAATCTAGTTCAAATTCAAATCTAAAATAAAGTCAAACGATAAAAGTTTTCGAATATCAAAACTAAAATGTTCAAGTTGTACCAAATAAATCATAAATAATATTGGTGTGGAAACCACATTTTTATAAAGTGTTTAAATGCATCGAAGTAATTTAAACAGTAGCAAAACATTTAATTAAATACCTTTTTCAAATTAATAAAATATTAAACTATTTTATTTAGCTGTCCAAATTAATGTGGCAGTGGCATAACTGGTAACATCAATTTAGGTGTCACTTGGTATGTTATTGAAGCTATAATAAATAGGAACTAAGAGAAACAGAAAAGTAATAAGATACGAAAAAGGAAACAAAAACAAAAACAAAACAAAAACAAAAACAAAAGATAACAAAAAACAAAAGGAACC
>LR738710.1:553833195-553882114 GCA_902687465.1 Secale cereale
CCTCCCTTATTCCCCACTCCCTCCTGAAACCCTAATCGGTCGCTCCACTCCCCCACTCCCTCGATCCACCTCTCTCCTCCTCTGCCCCCGATTGGATCGGAGGGATCGATGCGCCGCCGCCGCCGGAACCACGTCACCACGCCCCACCGTCGTCGTTCCTGCCTCGTCATCCCTCCATCGAGCTCCGTCACCGAATCGACCGAGGCCGCCCAGCTATTGCGCCCCGACCCCGTCGCTGCTCGTCACCATCAGCGGCCGACGCTACCTCGTCACAACCACATCGCCGGCGCCCGACCTCGACTCCTCCATGAGCCCACCTCGCTCGACTACAGGGCTCGGTGAGCCCCGACTTCCTCTTTCCCTTCTTTGCTCCGATGTGCCCCGGTCGTACTCACTTCGGCCATGCCACAGCCTGACCGTGCGCACTCCCCCGTCGCATCCTGCTACTGCCCTACCGACGCCCCCGCAGCCCCGTGCTCCTCCGCCGCTGGGCTCGACAGTGCCACCGGACTCCGCCCGTCGCCATCCCGTGCACGCCTGGTCGTGCATCGCCGCGGCATATAGCTGCCGCCGTCTGTGCCTGCTTCGACCGGCTGCGCCCGCCCCACTCCTGCCGTCCGGCTCCGTCGCTCGCCTCCCGCGCCCGCTCGCCCCGCTCCTCGCCCTTGTCGGCGCCCCCGCACTGTCCGCACGCGTGTGACCCCTCGCCTGGCCGCCCGCTCGCTGGCCCGTCCGTGCCTTCCCCTGCTTCGCCCCTCGCCGCCTCTCACCGCGACTGCCGCCCGCAACCACCGCGGCTCGCCGCCGCAGCATCTGGCTCGGTCGCAGCCGCGCGCCATGGCCGCCTGCCCGCCTCGGGTCCAGGCGCCCGCAACCGTAACCCGTACCCGCTACCGCCCACGCCCGTTAGGCCCCTCTGGGTCTATAACGTATAGGCCCCATGCAAAAAAAAGAGTTAAAATGGAAATTAATTAATTAATTTACACAATTAATTAATTAACTTACTAGTACAAATGCCCGTGCGTTGCATCGGGCTTAAAAAGGGACACTACCTGCTACATGTGTCATTGTGCTCCACTTTTTTACACGGCGATCGTATGATTAAACGTGAAAAATTCCTTTCTTTTAAGTAAAAGTTAATCCTTTCGTAAAATTAGAACAATTTTTAAAGAGAAGTTAATGTTTTTATAGAAATTTGAACATTTTCGAAAGAAAAAAAATTGTAACGGTTTTTTAAATAATGTTTTGTTTTACATTTGTAAATGTTCATTTGGGAATTTTTAAGTGTATATTTCTAAATGGTTATTTTTAATAAAATCTTATCATTTTTCGGGGTAGTTTTTAAGTTTTTTTGAGATAGTGTGAACATATTTTTCTTGAAACAAAAATAGTTTAAAATTGTGAACATTTTTAAGCTATATTTACTGTTTCGTGAGTTGCAATAGTTATAAATAAATCTGAGAGTTTGTTTGCTATTCGAGAGTTTACATGTGATGATAAATAATATTGATTTTCCAATTAAATTGGTTGTAAGACTTGTAAGAATCCACTTTATGAAGATCCCATTGTATTCCAAAAGCTCATAATTTTCGTATCTGCTAATAAAACATATTCCTTCAAATTGATCAAAATAAATTGGCTTATGCGTGAGAAAAGATATGATTACCGAAAAGTAAAGAGTTTATAATGCTTGGCGCTCTTTTGTTGACACGTTGCACACAGTAGTAGAAGCACACCCTCCATGCCAACATGACCCCTACTCACATTTTGATCGGGCCTCGATGGGATCAAGATTGGGGTACATAGAGCTACAGATCCCCCCTCCGAGCTGCCGTGCAGGGCGAAATATGACGCGAGTAGGATGCACCGTTGTCCACACTCTATCTACTCTTGGTCCCTCCATCTCTCCTCCCTCTATCACCATGGTCAGGAAGTAATGATGAGCCCCAATATTTTCTCCCTTAAGAAACGGTATCTCTTTCCAATATTTTACTTACTTTTAATTAATATATATCTGATAATATATTCATATGATGTGATAGACATGAATACATTATAACAGTAACATTAAACAATAGAGGTAGCAAGTACTCCTAATTTGGTGTCCAGACGGGAAAAATATATATAATGGATGCACTTACAACAGCATCCAGCAGCTTCCGCTCAGTGCAGACTCACTGCCGCCCACAACCGCCCACTGCGTGCCCCTTCCTTATCCACACACAACACAGATCACCATTCCTCCTCCTCTTCTTCATCCACCCCGATCTCGCGCGCGCCCACGAACAACTTGGCCTACCCTCCCCACCGTGCGCAGCTGTGGTGGCTGGCCGGGGTCAGGGCAGCAACCCCACTGTCGGTGAGGAACCACCAGAGGACATCATGGATGGCGCTTCCATGGCGCTTTGGAACTCCATCGCCCGATCTGGCCGCCGCCAGCCCTGTCTCTGATCCCCGTGCCAGCAACCTTCAGATCCGGCCCGATTCGGACGTCCACAACCTCTGCCACCTGCGCATGCCCCCCCTCCCCCCAGGTCCGGCCGATGATCCCACGCTGCTTCGTCTGCTCGCGTTGACCCCGAGGAGGGCCAACGCCTAGTCCAGCCGGGGCCCACCTACCTAGGCCCGGCCTACGACGACAGCGACGGGCCCGACAGGTTCTGGCAGCGTCGGCCTACTGCGGCACCATCCCCGTGCCGCGGTGGTGGACCTTTCCGGTGGGTGGCTAGGCGACGGGGGTTGCGAGGCCTGCTTGGTGGCTCGTCAGATCTGGCGGGGCATTGATAGGAGATGCCGCGTCGTGTTCGTCGGTCGGTTGCGGCTGCGTGTCGTCCTCGACAGCTGTCTGGCGGGGTGCGTTGTGGTGGTGCCGTGTGCACCTCGGCTGCCGGTGGTATCAATCTTTTTCTGTATCCTCTCTGCTCTATCTCCTTTAGGGATTATTAGAAGGAATGTCAAATTCGCCGCGACCACTGCTTTTTGTTGGATTCATGCGCCTTTTACTCCTTTCGTTGGCTTGTTGATTCTTCCAATTTGGAATGTATATAAGTTGCTAGAATTTGATGTAAAGTGGCGGGGTGATATTATTAATTTGAATCTAATTTTTTAGCACAAACTATGTTTGCTGCAGCGGGAAGGGAGAGGAGGGTAGGTTTGGAACCGGACGAACGAGGCGAAGCCGTGGGGAGCGTTGCGAGCGCAGGCGTGCGGGTGCGGGAGGATGCGGGTGACCCCTTTTCCCCCACGATGACCCGTTATTTTCGGGGCTGACTTATGATGAGAGTGCGGGTTGAATTCCCAGAAATAGAAGGACTTTTATGCAAAAATACCATGACGTACGGGCTGAAACCCAACTTTCTTTATTATTAGGTAAAGAATTAAGACGGTTTAATTAACCTAAACAGTTAGTTATTTAACTCACTGACACACGGATCCCATTGGACCCGTTGACCAGTCAAACATGATGACTGGGTCAGTCCAGTCACTAGCAGGTGGGTCTAGTGGACCCCCTTGACCAGTCAACAGTCCTAGTTGACTGCTGACTAGGCAGTCAACTGGACCCCACCTGTCAGCCTCTTGCACACTATTGGGTACACTTTTCTGTGTACCTGTAGTAGTTTAGGTATTTTAATTTTCGAATTAATTTAAATCAGGAAATTTCAGAATATTATTAAAACTTTGAAAAATCAAATAAAATAAACCGTAACTTGGATGAAAATAATATATTTATGAAAGTAGCTCAGAATGACGAGATGGATCTGAATACGCAGTCTGTTCATTCATCACACGTCCCTAGAATAGCGAAGATGCAACTTTCCCCCCTCCGTTTCATCCGCCCGAAAATGCGAAACACCCGGTATACTTTCCCGGATGTTTCCCCCTTTCGGTAGTATCACCCGGTACTGCGTTAGGCCACACCTAACACTGTTACATGTCATGTCATGCATCGTCATGCATCTGTTTGCATTGTATACATTGTTTCTCCCCCCTCTTCTCTCCGGTAGACTACGAGACCGTCGCTGCTGATGCCCCTATCGACTATGGTGTTGAGGACCCCACCTTCGCTGCCGAGCTTCTAGAGAAGCCCCCCCCCTTGATCAACCTGATATCATCTATTCTTCTCTCTATTGCTTGCATTAGAGTAGTGTAGCATGTTACTGCTTTCGATTGATCCTACTCTGCTACATAGCATGTCATTGTTGCTGCAACTGTTGATACCTTACCTACAATCCTAAATGCTTAGTATAGGATGCTAGTATTCCATCAGTGGCTCTGCACCCTTGTCCATCTGCCTTGCTATTCTATCGTGTCGTGATCACTTTGGGTGTGACCATGGGTATATACTACATACATTATACATGATACATGTTGTGACTACAGTCGGGTCGGCTCGTTGAGTACCCGTGGTTGATTCATGGATTGGAGGCTGAAAGAACATACTTTCCCGACGGCCCCCTGTGTGCATCTTTGTTGTGGCGCGACAGGGCAGGTCACGGCCACCTAGAAGACAGGTGGGCCTGGCCCTGGTCGTTGTTCGTGGTTATTTCATAATAACACGCTTAACGAGTTTGGATATTTGATCTGAGTCTGGCAGTTGGCCTATACGCACTAACCAGCTACATGGGAATATTTATGGGCACTCGACGTCGTGGTATCAGCCAAAGCCTTCTTGACGTCAGCGACTAAGCGGCATGCGCCGGATTGGACTGGAACGCCTACTCTGGTATTAGGAGAGGCTAGGTCTTCTTACCGGCCGCCACGCAACGTGCAGGTGTGCGATGGGCAATGGGCCCGGACCCCAGCGCGCTTAGGACTTAGACCAGCGTGCTGACCTCTCTGTTGTGCTTAGGTAGGGCTGTGACGTGTTGATCTTCCGAGGCCAGGCATGACTCAGGAAACTGTGTGCGGCCAAATGGGATCGAGCGTGTTGGGTTATGTGGTGCACCCCTGTAGGGAAGTTAATCTATTCAGCCATGTCCCTTGGTAAAAGGACGACCTGGAGTTGTATTCCGACCTCATGAAAATTAGAACCGGATACTTGATAAAACACACCCAGATGAGTTCCAGATATAACTCGCTGGTTGCTCTCTCACAGGGTGATGTGCGGGAGGATTGCCATGTAGGATTATGCTATACGATGTTACTTGGTGAACTTACCTTCTACTCTCTTCTACTGCTGCAAAATGGTGGCTGCCAGAAGCGTAGTCTTCGATAAGATTAGCTATCCCCCTCCTATTCTCGCTTTCTGCAGTTCAGTCCATCGATATTATCCCTATCTTTGTTACCATTGCATATGTAGTATAGATCCTTGCTTGCGAGTACTTTGGATGAGTACTCACGGTTGCTTTGCTCCCCCCTTTTCCCCCTTATGTTCCTTCTTCCAGATGATGCAACTAGATGGTGGAGCCCAGGAGCCAGACGCCATCTATGATGACTCCTACTACACCGGAGGCGCCTATTATTATGTGAAGTCTGCCGACGACGACCAGGAGTAGTTTAGGAGGATCCCAGGCAGGAGGCCTGCTCCTCTTTCGATCTGTATCCGAGTTTGTACTAGCCATGTTATGGCAACTTGTTTAACTTTATGTCTGTACTCAGATATTTGTTGCTTGCGCTGACTCGTCTATGATCGAACACTTGTATTCGAGCCCTCGAGGCCCCTGGCTTGTAATATGAAGCGTGTATGACTTATTTTACTTCTAGGGTTGTGTTGTGATATCTACCAGTGAGTCCCTGATCTTGGTCGTACACGTTTGCGTGCATGATTAGTGTACGGTCAAATCGGGGGCGTCACAAGTTGGTATCAGAGCTGATTGCCTGTAGGAATCCCCCTTTCCAACTCCTTGGCCGAAGTTTAGTCTAGTCTTTAAAAACTTTTACTAACTTGGTTGTGTGGGCTTACGGGCCCACGTCGCCATTGGGTGGTATTATGATCTTTTATTCCTATTCTATGCTCTGGGACTCTGATCTCTCTTCCATTCGGGTTAAAAGATTTTACTAACTCTGACTCTAGGTTCTCATAACTATTTCTCCCGGAGAGCCCTCATTTCGGAAGATCGCCTACTTCGTTATAAGATTCTGAGGATATCCCTCGATATTTTCCCGAGACCTTTGTGCTCATCACCTTTGCAATTCACTTCCACCAATATATCCCTATGGATATCTGCATGCACTTGTCATTCTCATGATCATTCCTCGTCGCTCTTGTTGATACAAGATGCCTCGAAATATTCTCCATTGTCCCGAGAATCCTTTGAGTTTACTGTCTTGAGGTTTTATTTCGCATGAAAACCCTTCCGGTTATTTCCTCACATTTATCGAGGATCTATTCTTCTCGATTGTTCATGTGTCTCTCAAAATTCTTTGGAATACTTTTCGTTCTTTCGAAAATCCTCTGCAGCCTGTTACTCTTGAAAGTCTTGCGTGCTCGCATTATGGTTAATTCCATATGACTAGTAGTCTTCGTTAACATCCCTTGTCTTAACCATTTTGAGCCTATTGATTCAATGTGTGTGTATGCACGCAGTCATCAGGTTATCCTATCTAAAATTATCTTTCCGGCTCAGACGTCATTTCGGACATGAGTTGGTTCTCGGCGATTCAAATCTTTATTGATTGTCCAACTAAGTGTTTTCAACTTATCCATCCTTGATCAGAGCGTCTACTTCTGATCCTTCATTTTGGAAACCATAATTTCTTTCTATTTAAGCATCAGACTAATCAGGTGATTCTTGAATCTGATGCCTTTACATTCTTTCTTCCTCTGATTGTGCGTCGATGCTCACATCAGCTCTATTGTGGGCCGTCGGATCCTTTGTTGAATTATCATCCGACAATGCCCTTCATATACTAAACCTTGAGTAGCTATTTATCTATCATGTAATGCCATTGGTAGATCCTATTCTTTGATTGGATAACCATGCTTTGCTTTTGAGCTGGTGATATTTACTTTTGAAATTTGTGGTATATGTTACTAAGATGCCCGATGGGTTTAACCTATGACTTCCCCTAATCCGTGAGAACCCGAAAGTTTTCACAAGTCATACTCTCCCGGTGTTCTACCAGATAAAAATTCCAACACTCTAGTTTTATCAAAGCGAGAGGTGAATGAAATGATATGCATTAAAGAAGTGGGAGTCGACCTTGAACTTTGTGCTCATTCCCATGAAAATGATGTAGACCGTCTCGGAAGCTTCTTGTAAAATTATTATCCAGTTGTATGATTCCTTCGGTATTCTTGAATTGATTCCTTACAGTTATGGTTCCGACCATGCTGTCCTGATCTGATATATCTGATGGGAATTCATTCCAGTGCCTCGTCTATTTTTGGCAAGGTTGAAGTATCTACTGTCATAGGGCAATGACCTGGTTCTACTTCTATCATGTTCTACCTTCGAGTATTACCCCCTGGTATCTCGAAGATGTCAGCCATTGCACCACATCTTACTAACTTTGTTGAAGTAATGTATTTCCTTGTCATAATCACTCTATAGGTTCTGGGTAGTTGTCAACTGAGGACACCAATTAGTGAAATTATTTCGCCCTACAAATCAAATACCCCTAGTATTTTTACTGGGAAATTCTGAACTCAATCTGGTCATTCCTAGACTATCGGGTGCATCCTGGTCTTGCTATCTTTGACTGTGCTACCTCGTCCTTCTCTGGTGCACGAATTCTTCAATGTGTGAGGACGACTTACATCGAGCTTTCAACATCATGTTGCTTGTCTTGAAAGGAAACTTTGGTTCCGAGCTTGCATCTTATATATTGATCCTATAACTTGCCACTTCGGCATTCCCTTGCTTGTTGCCGTTGTTGTTTGATTGCATCCTCTTGAAACCTCCCGACAAATGTGTCGGGTCACCTTCAACACTTTGACTTCTTTTGAGATGTCAACTATTTCATTGTGAGAAATACCATCCTTGCCCTCATGATTTTTATTATCATCGACAACACCCTTGACTTCCTTTCATCGCGAGCATGTCCACATTATGAATACAACTTGCTCTCCAGCTAGTGTTGTGTTCTGCCTTGAAGTATTATTGTCTCTTATGCCGAGAATGTTGTGGGGATTGCTCCACTTCTTAGAAATTCTTGGTATGATGATACTTCTCACCGTCACCATTCTTCCTTGGTCCTCGTGTTGTTTTTAACCGGGATACCAATATGCTAACGTTGATGCTTGAGTTCTGCACTTCTAGCAACCCTATTGCTTTGAAGTTAACGTTCGACAGTTCGTTCTTAACTGTTGGTTATTGAATCGTCACTCTAACATTGATCTTGCTTCCTAAGTTCATATTTCAGGCACACCTTTCAACTAATGATTAATGGTGTATGTTTTCCTCGAGCATACAGTATTATATCATTTAAATTGACAAGTGTCATCTTCTTGTTCACATTATTGTGGAAATCCATATGTTTGGAATTCTCGATGAATTGTCGCTGAGCTCATCAGGCACCTCCTCATCATGTCCTCGGTTTAATGATCAACTATTGTTTCGGGAACCCGCTTCCATAATTCATTTCCCGAGAATCTTGCAATGTCATTTCGTTGATTTGTGTTGCACCTTTTTCTTCTCGAACATCCTGAGTTTGAGGTATCATGACACCAATTGGATCTGAATCTCGGTCAGATATGATAGTTGGGACAACTTTCCAGGAGTTATAATGTTGGTCCTTTGATGACTCGGTAATATGATGTCATGCCTAGCACCCCTGGCTGGAGGACCTATCATTATAATTTCTTTTGCAAGGATAACCATTTTTCCAGGAGGAAATTGTAAGACTTATTTTATAAGTTGCTCCTGATGGATCATTTGTGTATCCAAAGTATGGCCCTTGATTGAAACACCATATCATTGCTACCTCGAAGCATGACCATGATACCCCGCTCATCAACTGGAACATTGGAGGCGCGATGCTAAGTGTTTCTTGGTTAGTTATCCAAACACCGTTGTATGGGTACATCTTAATTAATCCTTGCCTCTTTATCTAAATGGTTGGGTACTTGCTCTTCTACCCTGTACGCCATGTTCTGCTTGCCCATGGGAAGGATATACTCCTAATAATTGTGTATAATCACAGTTTTCCTTTCCATTGTTCTGTTTAACCTTCTTGATCTATATGATCTAAGCAATAATAATTCTCTGCATATGTAAACACCTCATTGTACAACTCTGTGAGTAAGACCTTGATTCTATTGTTGATAACATTCCGGTACTGCCGGTGGACGAGAACTTTGCCTATTGGTGTACCTCATTTCAACTAGTGGGAAAATGGTTCTCTTCGTTCCTCGTCCTTGGTACAGACATTGTTGCCGACATAGCTGACAAGCTATCCACTGACATGCCTCCCTGTTGCGGCTCTGCAAGATGTCACCACCCTTCCTATTTCAACCCACATGGTGGGCCCATAACCCACAGGTCCACTGGATCGAAACCTGACTCTTCTTTACAACTCGGATTCTAATGTATCCTTTGCACCTGGCTTCGTATGTGATTCACGAGCTAAATTCTATACCATTATTCATCCTGGAATCAAACGCCATGTTATTCTCATTGTTCAAGCCCCCATTCTAGCTTCTGTCTAGGCATCTAATGATTGCCTACCCATTTGAAACTTTGGTACCATCGTATATATTACTTAACGAATTCACTAAAATACAACTCATGGGGTACGTCATGTATTTCCCATTGAGTTCATTGTCAGATGCCCAGCTTTGTGGAGATGCGTTCTTCTAGAGTTTTTTCCCTAGTCGCCTCCGTAGGACGATGGAGACCCCGAAGAAAGGATGACGACTTGATCACGATGACTTGAAGTAGAGAAATGAAGACATCGATGTAAGGGATCGACCTCTTGGAGAAGAGCAACCAGCATCGAGAAGACTCGTTAGAATTTTGGAACCAACCCTTCCCCCTTACCCCACCTCCTAAATCCTAGGACGAGATTTCTCGTAGTGGAGGAGAATTGTGGCGCCCAGATAATCAAACTACAGTAACCCTCTACTAATGGTGCCATGTCACGACGGTTAATGTTGTTAATCTCACATTGATTCAATCCAGTTCAAATTCAAATCTAAAATAAAGTTAAACGATAAAAGTTTTCGAATATCAAAACTAAAATGTTCAAGTTGTAGCAAATAAATCATAAATGATATTGGTGTGGAAACCACATTTCTGTAAAGTGTTTAAATGCATTGAAGTAATTTAAACAACAGCAAAACATTTAATTAAATACCTTTTTCAAATTAATACAATATTAAACTATTTTATTTAGCTGTCCAAATTAATATGGCAGTGGCATAACTGGTAACATCAATTTAGGTGTCACTTGGTATGTTATTGAAGCTATAATAAATAGGAACTAAGAGAAACAGAAAAGTAATAGGATAAGAAAAAGAAAACAAAAACAAAAACAAAAACAAAAACAAAAGCTAAAAAAGAAAAGGAACCCCACCACCACTGGACCAGTCGGCCCAGCTCACAGGCCAGGTCGGCCCACCCCGCCTCCCTTATTCCCCACTCCCTCTCGAAACCCTAACCGGTCGCTCCACTCCGCCCACTCACTCGATCCACCTCTCCCCTTCTCTGCCCCCGATTGGATCGGAGGGATGGACGCGCTGCCGCCGCCGGAACCACGTCACCACGCCCCACCCTTGTCGTTGCTACCTCCTCATCCTGCCGTCGAGATCCGTCGCGGGATCGACCGAGGCCGCCCAGATGTCACGCCTCGACCCCTTCGACGCTCGTCACCATCAGTCGGCCGACGCTACCTCGTCGCAACCACGTCGCCGGCGCCCGACCTCGACTCCTCCCCGAGCCAACCTCGCTCGACTACAGGGCTCGATGAGCCCCGACTTCCTCACTCCCTTCTCTGCTCTGATGTGCCCCAGTCGTACTCACCCCGGCCATGCGCCCTGACCACGTGCACTCCCTCTTCGCATCCCGCTACTGCCCTACCGACGCCCCCGCAGCCCCATGCTCCTCCGCCGCTGGGTTCGACAGCGCCGCCGGACGCCGCCCATCGCCACCCCGTGCACGCCCGGTCGTGCATCGCCGCGGCCTATAGTTGCCGCCGTTCGTGCCTACTTCGACCGGCTGCACCCGCCCCACTCCTGCCGTCTGCCTCCGTCGCTCGCCTCCAACGCCCGCTCGCCCCGCTCCTCGCCCTCGCCGGCGCCCCCGCACTGTCCGCGCGCGCGTGACTGATGTCTACTACACAACCTTCTACTTGTAGACGTTGTTGGGCCTCCAAGTGCAGAGGTTTGTAGGACAGTAGCAAATTTCCCTCAAGTGGATGACCTAAGGTTTATCAATCCGTGGGAGGCATAGGATGAAGATGGTCTCTCTCAAGCAACCCTGCAACCAAATAACAAAGAGTCTCTTGTGTCCCCAACACACCCAATACAATGGTAAATTGTATAGGTGCACTAGTTCGGCGAAGAGATGGTGATACAAGTGCAATATGGATGGTAGATATAGGTTGTTATAATAAGAAAATATAAAAACAGCAAGGTAGCAAGTGGTAAACGTGAGCATAAATGGTGTTGCAATGATAAGAAACAAGGCTTAGGGTTCATACTTTCACTAGTGCAAGTTCTCTCAACAAGGATAACATAATTGGATCATATTACTAGCCCTCAACATGCAACAAAGAGTCACTCCAAAGTAAGTAATAGCGGAGAACAAACGAAGAGATTATGGTAGGGTACGAAACCACCTCAAAGTTATTCTTTCTTATCGATCTATTCAAGAGTCCGTAGTAACGTTCAATCTATCATAGAGTTCGTACTAGAATAACACCTTAAGACACAAATCAACCAAAACCCTAATGTCACCTAGATGCTCCATTGTCACCTCAAGTATCCATGGGCATGATTATACGATATGCATTACACAATCTCAGAAACATCTATTCAACCAACACATAGAACTTCAAAGAGTTCCCCAAAGTTTCTACCGGAAAGTCAAGACGAAAACGTGTACCAACCCCCATGCATAGGTTCCCAAGGTCACGGAACCCGCAAGTTGATCACCAAAACATACATCAAGTAGATCACATGATATACCATTGTCACCACAGATAAACACGTGCAAGACATACATCAAGTGTTCCCAAATCCTTAAAGACTCAATCCGATAAGATAACTTCAAAGGGAAAACTCAATCCATTACAAGAGAGTAGAGGGGGAGAAGCATCATCAGATCCAACTATAATAGCAAAGCTCGCGATACATCAAGATCGTGCCATCTCAAGAACACGAGAGAGAGAGAGAGATCAAACACATAGCTACTGGTACATACCCTCAGCCCCGAGGGTGGACTACTCCCTCCTCGTCATGGAGAGGGCCGGGATGATGAAGATGGCCACCGGTGAGGGTTCCCCCACTCCGGCAGGGTGCCGGAATGGGGTCTAGATTGGTTTTTGGTGGCTATAGAGGCTTTCGGCGGCCGAACTCCCGTTCTAGGTTAATTTCCGAACGTTTTAGTATTTGTAGGATTTTTTGGCGTAGGGCACAAGTCAGGGGGCCTCTCGGCTCTCCACGAGATAGGAGGGCGTGCCCCCTGCCCAGGGCGCGCCCCCTACCCTCGTGGGCAGCCCGTGGCTCTCTTGGCCCAACTCTTTTACATCGGGGGTTTCTTTTGGTCCAGAAAAAATCATCAAAAATTGGCACGTCAATTAGACTCCGTTTGATATTACTTTTCTGTAAAACTCAAAAACAAGGAAAAAATAGAAACTGGCACTGGGCTCTAGGTTAATAGGTTAGTCCCAAAAATCATATAAAAGTGTATAATAAATCCCATAAAACATCCTAGAAGGATAATATAATAGCATGGAACAATCAAAAATTATAGATACGTTGGAGACGTATCAAGCATCCCCAAGCTTAATTCGTGCTCGTCCTCGAGTAGGTAAATGATAAAAACAGAATTTTTGATGTGGAATGCTCACCAACATAGTTTTCCAATGTAATTCTCTTAATTGTGGCATGAATGTTCAGATCTGAAAGTTCAAGACAAAAGTTTAATATTGACATAAGAATAATAATACTTCAAGCATACTAACAAAGCAATCATGTCTTCTCAAAATACCATGGCTAAAGAAAGTTATCCCTACAAAATCATATAGTCTGGCTATTCTCCCTCTTCATCACACAAAATATTCATATCATGCACAACCCTGATTTCAGCCAAGCACTTTTTTTCATACTCTATTCTTTCAAACCTTTCAACTTTCACGCAATACATGAGCGTGTGCCATGGACATAGCACTATGGGTGGAATAGAGGTGGTTGTGGAGAAGACAAAAAGGAGGGAGATGTTCTCACATCGACTAGGCGTATCAACGGGCTATGGAGATGCCCATCAATAGATATCAATGTGAGTGAGTAGGGATTTCCATGCAACGGATGCACTAGAGCTAAAAAATGTATGAAATCTCAACAAAATAAACTAGTGGGTGTGCATCCAACTTGCTTGCTCATGAAGACCTATGGCATTTGAGGAAGCCCATCGTTGGAATATACAAGCCAAGTTCTATAATGAAAATTCCCACTAGTATATGAAAGTGACTAAGCATGAGACTCTCTATCATTAAGAACATGGTGCTACTTTGAAGCACAAGTGTGGAAAAAGATAGTAGCAATTGTCCCTTTTTTTGGGCCTTTCTTTTTTTCTTTGGCCTTTTTTTCTTTCTTTTTTTGCGATGGGGCTCTATTGATTTAGCCTTTCCTCCCATGGGACAATGCTCTAATAATGATGATCATTACACTTTCATTACAACTCGATACTACAACAAAGTATGACTCTATATGAATGCCTCCGGCGGTGTACCGGGATGTGCAATGAAACAAGAGTGACATGTATGAAAAGTGATGCATGGCGGCCTTGCCACAAATACGATGTCAACTACATGATCATGCATGGAAATATGACAATATGATGCGTGTCATATGAACGGAACGGTGGAAAGTTGCATGGCAATATATCTCAGAATGGCTATGGAAATGCCATGATAGGTAGATATGGTGACTGTTTTGAGGAAGGATATATAGTGGGTGTATGGTACCGGCGAAAGTTGCACGGTACAAGAGAGGCTAGTAATGGTGGAAGGGTGAGAGTGCGTATAATCCATGGACTCAACATGAGTCAGAAGAACTCATATACTTATTGCAAAAATTTACGAGTCATAAAAACAAAGCAATGAACGCATGCTCCTAGGGGGGAGGTTGGTAGGAGTTAACCATCGCGCGTCCCCGACCTCCACACAAAGGTTGACACTTTACAAATACCTCATGCTCTAACTTCGTCACATAGCGGTTCACCATACGTGCATGCTACGGGAATCACTAACCTTAACACAAGCATTTCTCAATTTCATAATAACTCCACTAGCATGACTCTAATATCACTATCCTCACATCTCAAAACAATTATCAAGCATCCAACTTCTCATCATATTCAATGCACTTAGTGTGGAAGTTTTTACTACATCAATCTTGGATGCCTATCATGCGAAGACTAATTTTATAGCCTAAACACATTACCATGCTGTTTTAATAGACTCTAAAATAGATATAAGTGAAGCAAGAGAGTTCATCTATTTCTTCAAAATAAAACCACCGCCGTGCTCTAAAAGATATAAGTGAAGCACTAGAGCAATAACAAACTACTCCGAAGGATATAAGTGAAGATCAATGAGTAGTTGAATAATTATTTAACTATGTGAAGACTCTCTAACATTTAAGAATTTCAGATCTTGTGATATTATCCAAACAGCAAGCAAAACAAACTAAAATAAAATGATGCTCCAAGAAAAACACATATGATGTGGTGAATAAAAATATAGCTCCGAGTATAGTTACCGATGGATGAAGACGAAAGAGGGGATGCCTTCCCGGGGCATCCCCAAGCTTAGGCTTTTGGATGTACTTGAATTTTACCTTGGGGTGCCTTGGTCATCCCCAAGCTTAGGCTCTTGCCACTCTTTGTTCCATAGTCCATCAAAGCAATACTCAAAACTTGAAAACTTCACAACACAAAACTTAGACAAAAATCTCGTGAGCTCCGTTAGTATAAGAAAGCAAACCGCTACTCAAAGGTACTGCAATGAATTCATTCTTTGTTTATATTGGTGTTAAAACTATTGTATTCCCACTTCTCTATGGTTCATACCTCCCAATACTACTCATAGATGCATTGAAATAAGCAGACAACACACGAAAAATAGAATCTGTCAAAAACAGAATAGTCTGTAGTAATCTACAGGTTTCGCATTCTTCTGTAACTCCAAAAAATTCAAACTAAATTGGTAAACGTGAGGAATTTGTCTATTAATCATCTGCAAAAAGAATCAACTACATAGAACGCTCCAGTAAAATCTGATGACCATTCTAGCGAGCGCTAACGATTCTGTTTTTCACAGCAAGATCATATAAACTTCACACAAGTCTTCCCAAAGGTTCTACTTGGCACAAACACTAATTAAAACACAAAACCACATCTAAACAGAAGCTAGATTCAATATTTGTTCCTAAAATGAACCAAAAGAAAAGAAAATAAAATAAAGTTGGGTTGCTTCCCAACAAGCGCTATCGTTTAACGCCCCTATCTAGGCATGATGATTTCAATGATGCTCGCATAAAAGATAAGAATTGAAACATAAGGGGAGCATCATGAAGAATATGGCTAGCACATTTAAGTCTAACCCAGTTCCTATGCATAGGGATTTTGTGAGCAAACAACTTATGGGAACAATAATCAACTAGCATAGGGAAGCAAAACAAGCATAGCTTCAAAACTTTAAGCACATAGAGAGGAAACTTGATATTATTGCAATTCCTACAAGCATATGATCCTCTCTCATAATAATTTTCAGTAGCATCATGAATAAATTCAACAATATAACCAGCACATAAAGCATTGTTTTCATGATCTACTTGCATATAAATTTTACTACACTCCACATAAGCAAATTTATTCTCATCAATAGTAGTGGGAGCAAACTCAATAAAATAACTATCATGTGAAGCATAATCCAATTGAAAACTAAAATCATGATGACAAGTTTCATGGTTATCATTATTCTTAATAGCATACAAGTCATCACAATAGTCATCATAGATAGCAACTTTGTTCTCATAATCAATTGGAACCCCTTCCGAAATAATGGATTCATCACTGAATAAAGTCATGACCTCTCCAAATCCACTTTCATCAATATAATCATCATAAATAGGAGGCATGCTTTCATCATAATAAATTTGCTCATCAAAACTTGGGGGACTAAACATATCATCTTCATCAAATGTAGCTTCCCCAAGCTTGTGGCTTTGCATATCATTAGCATCATGGGTATTCAAAGAATTCATACTAACAACATTGCAATCATGGTCATCATGCACATATTTTATGCCAAGCATTCTATGTAATTCTTCTTCTAGTACTTGAGCACAATTTTCCTTCCCATCATTTTCACAAAAGATATTAAAAAGATGAAGCATATGAAGTAACCTTAATTCCATTTTTTTTCTTTTATAAACTAAACTAGTGATAAAACAAGAAACTAAATGATTCGATTGCAAGATTTAAAGATATACCTTCAAGCACTCACCTCCCCGGCAACGGCGCCAGAAAAGAGCTTGATGTCTACTACACAACCTTCTTCTTGTAGATGTTGTTGGGCCTCCAAGTGCAGAGGTTTGTAGGACAGTAGCAAATTTCCCTCAAGTGAATGACCTAAGGTTTATCAATCTGTGGGAGGCATAGGATGAAGATGTGCTCTCTCAAGCAACCCTGCAACCAAATAACAAAGAGTCACTTGTGTCCCCAACACACCAAATACAATGGTAAATTGTATAGGTGCACTAGTTCGGCGAAGAGATGGTAATACAAGTGCAATATTGATGGTAGATATAGGTTTTTGTAATAAGAAAATATAAAAATAGCAAGGTAGCAAGTGGTAAACGTGAGCATAAACGGTGTTGCAATGATAGGAAACAAGGCCTAGGGTTCATACTTTCACTAATGCAAGTTCTCTCAACAAGGATAACATAATTGGATCATATTACTAGCCCTCAACATGCAACAAAGAGTCACTCCGAAGTAAGTAATAGCGGAAAAACAAACGAAGAGATTATGGTAGGGTACGAAACCACCTCAAAGTTATTCTTTCTGATTGATCTATTCAATAATCCGTAGTAATGTTCAATCTATCATAGAGTTCGTACTAGAATAACACCTTAAGACACAAATCAACCAAAACCCTAATGTCACCTAGATACTCCATTGTCACCTCAAGTATCCGTGGGCATGATTATATGATATGCATCACACAATCTGTAACATCCCAAAATTCTAAATTTTGAAATGTTATAATAAATAGATAGATTTGATTGCTTGCTGATTGTGCTCTGTGAAATTGAGTGGAATTTGAAACTTTTGAAAGTTAAATGAGAGAGAATAAAATGACTTTCCCCAAAACTTTCACTTTGCATTTTGATCTCCGGGAATTCAAATTCTTTTCATCACAAAACCCTGGAGCGAAGATAATATGACTTCTTCCATTTATTAAATGAAAAAGGGTTTTGAAAGCATTTTGAATTTCATTCTCGAAATATTTAAATTCAGAAACTTTATGCAACTCAATAATTTTCCAGAGAGAAGATAAAATGACTTCTTCAAATTATAGGAAATATGAGTTGGAAGTTGTTCTGAAATTTTCGGCAACTCAATTTCAAATATTGAGTTATTGGGTTTTATTCAAATTATTTTTCTCCAAAAATACAATATATAGAAAATAGGGTAACATGATTGCCTACAGCAAAAAAATGGAGAGAAATAATTTTGAAATCATTTTGGTATTTTTAAAATGATTTTTATTGGTTTTTATTGCTTCAGTAGCACTATTTGATTTATTTGAATTTGTGAGGATTTTATTTGACTGTAGAAAAATGTTCATGTTGTGGGAATTCTTTTTATGCAAATCTTGATATATAATATGCCTATATAAATGTTTTCTATGTTTTCGTTATTTAGTTTTTCTTCTTTGTCTCTACTAAAAAAGAAAACTGTGGGTGCGCCTTTGTTTATCTGCCGCCCACGTGCGGAGCTTAGTAGCAGCGGACATCACTTTTTTTTCCTTTCCTCCTTATGGCCAAGCCCAGCAGTTTTTTTCCAGTTTTCTTTTTTTTTTCTTTTTTCCCACTTCGGCCGAATTTGAAAGAAAAAAAACAGCAGCTATGCGTGCGTGCGTGCGGCCGGCCCATTAGCTTTTAGCCCGTGCAATACCTTCTATTTTAATCGTTCGTGTACGTTTAGTCCCACATTGCCTAGCCTTTAACCCCTAAGCCTTTTTTCCGCCTATAAATATAGACCCGTAGGGCCTCCAAAATTCATCTGATTCGGGTTAAATCAATATATTGGTTTGACTAGATTCACTTAAAAAATATTTCTTCTCTTCGGCGGAAAATCTGGAAGTCGTCTCGTCTCTACGAAGTCATCTTTTCTCTACCTTATAAAGGTACCTTTCTTCGGGTTTTTTATATACTCCCGTAGCTTATTATTTTTAGACTAGTACGGTAGAATAATTAGATTTATAAATTAGTCTATGTATTTATACATTAGACCTAGAATTCTTTTAGCCGTATTTATTTTTCTTCTTTTGTAAAACAACTTGGCCCTGATTTTTCAAATAGTCATAACTTTTTACTCGTTCTTTCAAATGAGATGAAACCAGCACCCATAGTTTCGTTTTGATTCCACCTATCCAGTGAATCTATCAAATATACTTTTTACAACTTTTCAAATTTCGAAATTTGTTCAAATTCATATTCAAACTTCTTTTAATCATATCTTTTTTACCTTAACTCCGATTTAGTTGATTCTTTTTGCAAATCGAAGCTCTTGACCTAACCGTTCTGATAAGGCCAAATTCACATAATTTTGGTACTGTTAGAAATTGGTTTCTATTTCAAGAGTCATTCGCTTGTTTTCGAAGTTTTCCGAAGTGTTTCCTCCGTTCTTTCCGATCTTATGAGTGATTGCTTATGTGTGGTGACTATTGTTTGCTTACGATAGATTGATCGGAGTGTGACGAGTAGATCTATCACGAGTTCTGAGTGCGAATCTTCTACATTGTCAATACAAGGCAAGTTCACACTTTGATCATACTTTCTAATACCCAGTTTTCATTGCATTAGAACAATCCTCAAACACTTGCATGACTAGGACTTGTTTAATATGTGGGTTCTGGGAAGTAGATGAGGTAGTACCTATTACCTGCATTATATTCAAACCCTTGGGAGTTACTTCTACATTTACTGTTATGCCATGCTATGCTAGTAGACGTGGATTGGGTCAGTGTATCCATGACAGATGTGAGATTGTTAACTTAATGGTTCAACTTAACGTGGCTACTTAAACACACATCTGGGTGGATTGAGGCACCTGGGTATTCCAGCGATTGCCTGTTTTCTTTATGGACCGCCACCCGGGCTCAAAGGGATCATGAGGTATTTCATACTAGAAACTTCCGTGTGCAACCACAAGCTATTATGGGCTCTAGCATAGTTGACTAAGTCGTGCGAACTTTTACAGTGGTAGACTAGCGGATGTAGGGGATGTAGGTTGGTACAATCTACCCGATCGTAAGGTGCTAGCACTTCTGAAAGACTATGTCTCGGTCATCCGTTTCTCAAACATCATGTAGTGCGAGAATCCCAACGAAGGAGATCGAGTCTTGTGGGGAAAAGTGCACAAACCTCTGCAGAGTGTACAAACTAATCATGATTAGTCGTGTCCCCGGTTATGGGCGTTTTGAGTATCTAGTACTTGGATTATCATGTGAATCTCATCATGTGACTTTAATTAATTTTGTTGGATTTTAATGATGATGCTTAATTGGGATTGAGAGGGTGTGTACACTCTCAATGTTTAACAACCACCATGATAGTTAAATTAAAATTTATTCCTTTCCAGTAGGGAAAAATTGGCTTTTCGCAAAACATATTAACCATAGAGCTTTTCCACCAGCCATATATGCATGTAGTGATAGCCATTATTCATCATTGCTCTATAGTGTGAATTTGCCAGTACATTCAATGTGCTGACCCTTTGTGGCTGCAACGTCTCACGTTGCAGGATTATCTTACGACGAGTAAGTGATACGTTAGGGTTATGATTTCTACACTCAACTTTGCCGTTGGTGTTGATGGGAATCCACAACCTTGTTACTTCCGCTATTTTGGATTGAGGTAATAGTTTTTGCGTTACTTTATACATGTGATTTACCTCTGTTATAAATCCTCGAGTACTGTGTGTGTCAGCATACCGATCCAGGGATGACACTTAAGCACAGGGACTTGATCCATTCGGGTCGGGTCGCTACAAGATGGTATCAGAGCACATGTTGACTGTAGGACGTGACCCTAGAAACTAGCAAGCCCATAGGAAATGATTTCTCTAAAAATTTATTTTCAAACAGATTCTTACCTCTCTTCTTTTTCGAGTTTTGCCAAATATTTCCTTTTACCTTAAATAGTTAGACAATACCCTTTACCACTTGGACCACGTTGGAGTAAAGAGGATTTTACCATGCATTGGAAGTGTTGAAGCTACAACAATGGATACTCCACAGATTTGAAGAGTTAACGACTTTGAGGAGATGTTGACCTTTAGAAGACTAAACTCCTGTTATGTACTTACGTTAGATGTGATGTTTGTGAGCCGTCAATTGTTTGATGTTTTTCCAACGGCCACAACATAAAATTCGTCTTTTCAAAAACTTTTGTTTGTATTGAGTGTATCTCTCTCCCCACATCCTAAATCTCACCCCAAAATCCTTGGACCAATAGAGGATGATTGAAGATAGACTTGAAGTCCCTGGACCGATGACCAAGCCAGAGGTAGAGCTCTGGATACAAAACATGGAGGGTCACTTCAGGAAAAAAATTTGGTTGCAAGGAAGTATGAGGTTCAATACGCTCTTCAGTACTTTACAAAAAGTGCCGCAACATGGTGGAAAATGCATCAAGCCATACAAGGATGTAATGGAGCTGAAAGTTGGGAGGAATTCAAGAAGACTCTGTTAAGATCCCGTATCATCCGAGAGCGTGGTGACAACCCGAAGAAGAAGCCTTGTGCCCGTAGGATTTGTGGAGAAATCGGACACACCCAGGAGGAGCACAAGGATGAATGCCCAAATTGTGAAGGAAGTCACCTAGCTGAAGAATTCCCAACTAGGCAGATTACTTGTTTCTTGTGTGAAGGGACCACCCACTACCCTGCTGAGTGTCACCTTTACCCCATGGTACAACGAACTATCCAGCAGAAGAAAGAAGCAATGAAAGAAGTTCTCGAGGAAACCTTAAGGGGATACACGATGGAGGAAGATATTGACGACCCTGATGGAGAAGGACTAGACAGATATTACTCACGTGCTTGCTACTCATGTGGGAAAAATGGACATCTTTCACAGTATTGCACGAAGGAAAGCCATGAGAATCTGGGAGACTTCCCGACAGAAGAAGTGGAGTTTGATCCACAAAAGATAGAAGAATTGATAGGAACGAAGAAAACAAAGAAGAGAAAGAGCATGTATCCCCAGAACAACCCAATTTCGGTGAAAAAGGACCTGAGTCACCTCACATGTTTTAGGTGCAAGGATTTAGGTCATTATGCTAGCAAGTGCCCAACTAGGAAGCGAAGAACCCAGTGAACCAGGACAGCCACCATGAAGTCCTTAGATTGGTCTTATGCCATTAGTTGACGCTGTAAGGAAGTAGGGCATTTTGCCAAGAGAACGTTCAGACCAGAGGAAAGGTTGAACAGAGTAGTTGAGATTTTGATATTGAAATGAAGCATGTGGAATACATTTTATTACGATGTTGAGTTGAGTTATGGAATGACATTGTAAAGACTGGTGAAGAAATAAAAGTTGATATTTTTGGAATCCAAGAAGGAAATGTTGCGAGTTGCTGGATGATTGTGAGTGCCCCTCACCCAGACCAAAACCTAGAACCCATGGACCAGTTGACCCCAAACCTTTGTCGGATAAACAACCCCATTTTACCCAAGGATGTCTGTATGTTGTCCTGAGAACCCCTTCTGTCTTATGCCTACAGATGACAACCCTTTAAGAGTCTTTTCTCAAAGGCCCAAAAACAATCATGATGCTGACTAGCGATCAGGATTATCCAAAGATCCTGAAGGACATGTTGAAGCATATTCACCTTGAAGGAGATGCAGTTTACAAGGGTTATCCCTTCATGGAGAATGGAGTTGAACTTTGGTACGTGGAGGTACACCTCCGTCGTGTGAAAGGAGATTGCCAAAAGACTATGGGTCAATACTTTTTCGTCTCCCGAGTACCACGATCTACATTCTTCGGCTATGTTCGTGAAGCTGCTATGGAGGCCATACGTCAGATTGGAGAAATACTTGAAGCAAGACTTCGTCATGCTCAGGAATGCCTGAGTGGTGTGCATGCAGAGATGATGAAGATAAAGCACACGACCAATAGGACGAAGCGAAAGATTGATGATTTCAAGAATCACATTGCACAATTCCAGTGGGACTGAAGCGTCCTTAGCTAGGATAAAGGAATAAAGATGGGAGGAATGTTTGACCATACCCAACTATGTGGATGGCAACATTCGTAGTGAAGCACCTTTGTAACTAGAATGTTGAATAGTGGTTCAAGAAGTAATAAAAGATTGATATGAGGAGATTGTGGATTATGGATGTACCGGTGCATTTTGTTTAGGGTGATACTTTTCTGAGTAAACCCTAGACAAATAGGAAGGAAACTGTTGCCCAAAATAGTGGAGTTCGCACAAATAGTTGGAGTTATGTTTGATATGATGCTCACCCCAAAAGTATGAAGGAAGTAAGTACAAATTGGATTTAAAGAGGGAGTAATGCTGGAGTGTGGAGCAATAGCTACTCCAAGGATGAGTTAAGGATATACAAGTTCTGAAGTGGACCCAAGCCGAGGACCTAAGGAGGCTACGTAAACACAAGGGAACCACGAGACTTGTCAGAAGTAATATGTTCCTAGTGTAATAAAGCAATGCACTATGCCAGAAATTGTCCCAAGGAGAAGGAGACTTATGCTAAAGTAGTTGAGTTGAATCATGCAATGGAAATGCGGTAGATTGTAGTAAGTTGAGAATCTATGAAGTTAGGATCATGATGTTGGTTTTGGATTTTAATGAGTTGTTACTTTATAGGCATGAATGAAATCATGATGCATAGAATGAGATTTTGAGGGAACTGCTGAGATTCATTTTAAGTGTGGTAGAATCCAATACCGTTACCCGAATACACTAGCTAGTGGTTAGTTATGTCATACTTGGAATGGTTGGCCCAAGGATGAGTGTGAGTAATCACACTCAGTTTTGAACCAAGAGAAGTAAGGGATAATTGGATGGATTCCCGAAAACCAAGGAAGTTGGATGTTGGAAGTATGACCAGAGGCAACCCGATGATGAGACCAAGTGTTACTAGTGACAAGTTGGAGATGAGCCATAACCCACAGGCCCCAGGACCTGTCAAGAAAGCAAGCACACTCTTGCGGAAGGAAAACCCCTGGTAGAAGTTACGACTTCGCCAACATACGATCTTATAGGTGGTTACGTTAAACCCGATGGTTGTGAAGAAACGATAGATGTTTGTTTGGCTTGCAGAATCAATGGATTTATCCGAAATTAGTTCGTTGACAAGAGAAAATTCTGCAATGCTTGTGAGGATGACCGAGTGTTAGAATTCGAGATTCACTAAACCATATACAAGGTAATGATTTGGGTGCAGGATGGATTGATCACCATACCGAATTACTCTTATTATTCGCCTCTGTTATACGGGATGGTAAATCTGAGTGACTTACCTATAGTTGAGAGATGACGATGTCAAAACTTTGTTTAACCCTTAGAATGGAATAGGAAATTTTTCCCTTGTACACGGCATGCTGTTACCAACCGTAGGATATACGGTGAGGATGAAGCCCAGAGCCATTTCTACAGGGACCCAATCAAATTATTGGAAGACCACCATGAGATATCGATATTTGTTTAGTATTGGCGCCAGACCTGTCAGCTAGGAAGAACCAGTCTCAAAAGAACCTTACGAGGTTGAAAGGATACAAGAATTGAGGACAAAGGTTATGCCACTACCGAAAGAGCCCAGAAAAGGAGTTACCCTGAAGATCTGAGAAGACCGACACCGTTAAACCAAAGAATGGAGTGTTTGCGTTTTGACGGGACCGTAATTATGCCTTTAAGTGTGGTAGCACATTAGACCATACTAATCAATGCATTGATAGAGACCCCCAAACCCTAACCTATTTCTTGCTAGCCTCTCCGAATCTCGAGGACGCGATTCATTTTAAGTGTGGTAGGTTTGTAACATCCCAAAATTCTAAATTTTGGAATGTTATAATAAATATATAGATTTGATTGCTTGCTGATTGTGCTGTGTGAAATTGAGTGGAATTTGAAACTTTTGAAAGTTAAATGAGAGGGAATAAAATGACTTTCCCCAAAACTTTCACTTTGCATTTTGATCTCCGGGAATTCAAATTCTTTTCATCACAAAACCCTGGAGCGAAGATAATATGACTTCTTCCATTTATTAAATGAAAAAGGGTTTTGAAAGGATTTTGAATTTCATTCTCGAAATATTTAAATTCAGAAACTTTATGCAACTCAATGATTTTCCAGAGAGAAGATAAAATGACTTCTTCAAATTATAGGAAATATGAGTTGAAAGTTGTTCTGCAATTTTCGGCAACTCAATTTCAAATATTGAGTTATTGGGTTTTATTCAAATTATTTTTCTCCAACAATACAATATATAGAAAATAGGGTAACATGATTGCCTACAGCAAAAAATGGAGAGAAATAATTTTGAAATCATTTTGGTATTTTTAAAATAATTTTTATTGGTTTTTATTGCTTCAGTAGCACTATTTGGTTTATTCGAATCTGTAAGGATTTTATTTGAGTGTAGAAAAATGTTCAAGTTGTGGGAATTATTTTAATGCAAATTTTGATATATAATATGCCTATATAAATGTTTTCTATGTTTTTTTATTTAGTTTCTCTTCTCTGTTTCTACTAAAAAAGAAAACTGCGCGTGCGCCTTTGTTTATCTGTCGCCCACGTGCGCAGCTTAGTAGCAGCGGACGTCACTTTTTTTTCCTTTCCTCCTTATGGGCCAAGCCCAGCAGTTTTTTTTTCAATTTTGTTTTTTTCCTTTTTTCCCACTTCGGCCGAATTTAAAAAAAAAAACAGCAGTTGTGCGTGCGTGCGTGCGGCCAGCCCATTAGCTTTTAGCCCGTTCGATTCCTTCTATTTTAATCGTACGTGTACGTTTAGTCCCACATTGCCTAGACTTTAACCCTAAGCCTCTTTTCCACCTATAAATATAGACCCATAGGGCCTCAGAAATTCATCTGATTCGGATTAAATTAATATTTTGGTTTGACTAGATTCACTTAAAAAATATTTCTTCTCTCCGGCGAAAATTCTGGAAGTCGTCTCCTCTCTACGAAGTCATCTTTTCTCTACCTTATAAAGGTACCTTTCTTCGGTTTTTTTATATACTCCCGTAGCTTATTATTTTTACATTAGTACGGTAGAATAATTAGATTTATAAATTAGTCTATGTATTTATACATTAGACCTAGAATTCTTTTAGCTGTAATTATTTTTCTTCTTTCGTAAAATAGCTTGGCCCTGATTTTTCAAATAGCCATAACTTTTTACTCGTTCGTCCAAATGAATGAAACCAGCGCCCACAGTTTCGTTTTGATTCCACCTATCCAATGAATCTATCAAATATACTTTTTACAACTTTTCAAATTTCGAAATTTGTTCAAATTCATATTCAAACTTCTTGTAATCATATCTTTTTAATCGTAACTCCGATTTAGTTGATTCTTTTTGCAAATCGAAGCTCTTGACCTAACCGTTCTGATAAGGCCAAATTCACATAATTTTGGTACTGTTAGAAATTGGTTTCTGTTTGAAGAGTCATTCGCTTGTTTTCGAAGTTTTCCGAAGTGTTTCCTCTGTTCTTTCCGATCTTATGAGTGATTGCTTATGTGTGGTGACTATTGTTTGCTTACGATAGATTGATCAGAGTGTGATGAGTAGATCTATCACGAGTTCTGAGTGCGAATCTTCTACATCGTCAATACAAGGCAAGTTCACACTTTGATCATACTTTCCAATACCCAGATTTCATTGCATTAGAACAATCCTCAAACACTTGCATGACTAGGACTTGTTTAATATGTGGGTTCTGGGAAGTAGATGAGGTAGTATCTATTACCTGCATTATATTCAAACCCTTGGGAGTTACTTCTACGTTTACTGTTATGCCATGCTATGCTAGTAGACGTGGATTAAGTGAGTGTATCCATGACAGATGTGAGATTGTTAACTTAATGGTTCAACTTAACGTGGCTACTTAAACACACATATGGGTGAATTGAGCCACCTGGGTATTCCATCGATTGCCTGTTTTCTTTATGGACTGCCACCCGGGCTCAAAGGGATCATGAGGTATTTCGTACTAGAAACTTCCGTGTGCAGCCACAAGCTATTATGAGCTCTAGCATAGTTGACTAAGTCATGTGAACTCTTAAACTGGTAGACTAACGGATGTAGGGGATGTAGGTTGGTATGGTCTACCCGATCGTAAGGTGCTAGCACTTCTGAAAGACTATGTCTCGGTCATCCGTTTCTCAAACATCATATAGTGCGAGAATCCCAACGGAGGAGATCGAGTCTTGTGGGGAAAAGTGCACAAACCTCTACAGAGTGTACAAACTAATCATGATTAGCCGTGTCCCCGGTTATGGACGTTTTGAGTATCTAGTACTTGGATTATCATGTGAATCTCATCATGTGACTTTAATTAATTTTGTTGGGTTTTAATGATGATGCTTAATTGGGATTGAGAGGGTGTCTACACTCTCAATGTTTAACAACCACCATGATAGTTAAATAAAAATTTATTCCTTTGCAGTAGGAAAAAATTGGCTTTTCGTAAAACATATTAACCATAGAGCTTTTCCACCAGCCATATATGCATGCAGTGATAGCCATTATTCATCATTGCTCTACAGTGTGAATTTGCCAGTACATTCAATGTGCTGACCCTTTGTGGCTGCAACGTCTCATGTTGCAGGATTATCTTACGACGAGTAAGTGATACGTTAGGGTTATGATTTCTACACTCAACTTTGCCATTGATGTTGATGGGAATCCACAACCTTGTTAATTCCGCTATTTTGGATTGAGGTAATAGTATTTACGTTACTTTATACATGTGATTTACCTCTGTTATAAATCCTCGAGTACTGTGTGTGTCAGCATACCGATCCAGGGATGACACTTAAGCACAGAGACTTGATCCATTCGGGTCGGGTCGCCACACAATCTCAGAAACATCTATTCAACCAACACATAGAACTTCAAAGAGTGCCCCAAAGTTTCTCCCAAAAAGTCAAGACGAAAACGTGTGCCAACCCCTATGCATAGGTTCCCAAGGTCACGGAACCCGTAAGTTGATCACCAAAACATACATCAAGTAGATCACATGATATCCCATTATCACCACAGATAAACACGTGCAAGACATACATCAAGTGTTCTCAAATCCTTAAAGACTCAATCCGATAAGATAACTTTGAAGGGAAAACTCAATCCATTACAAGAGAGTAGAGGGGGAGAAGCATCATAAGATCCAACTATAATAGCAAAGCTCGCCATACATCAAGATCGCGTCATCTCAAGAACACGAGAGAGAGAGAGAGAGAGAGAGAGAGAGAGATAAAAAACATAGCTACTCGTACATACCCTTAGCCCCGAGGGTGGACTACTCCCTCCTCGTCATGGAGAGCGCCGAGATGATGAAGATGGCCACCGATGAGGGTTCACCCCTTCGGCAGGGTGCTGGAACGGGGTCTAGATTGGTTTTTGGTGGCTACAGAGGCTTTCGGCGGCGAAACTCCCGATCCAGGTTAATTTCCGAAGGTTTCAGTATTTATAGGATTTTTTGGCGTAGGGCACAAGTCAGGGGGGCCTCTGGGCTGTCCACGAGATAGGAGGGCGCGCCCCCACCCTCGTGGGCAGCCGTGGCTCTCCTGGCCCAATTCTTTTACATCGAGGGCTTCTTTTGGTCCTAGAAAAAATCATCAAAAATTGGCACGTCAATTGGACTCCGTTTGATATTTCTTTTCTATAAAACTCAAAAACAAGGAAAAATAGAAACTGGCACTGGGCTCTAGGTTAATAGTTTAGTCCCAAAAATCATATAAAAGTGTATAATAAAGCCCATAAAACATCCTAGAAGGATAATATAATAGCATGGAACAATAAAAAATTATAGATACGTTCGAGACGTATCAGTGACCCCTCGCCTGGCCGCCCGCTCGCTGGCCCGTCCGTGCCTTCCCCCGCTTCGCCCCTCGCCGCCTCTCACTGTGACTGTCGCCTGCAACCACCGCGCCTTGCCGCCTCAACTTATGGCTCGGCCACCGCCGTGCGCCATGGCCGCCTACCCGCCCCGGGTCCAAGCGCCCGCAACCGCAACCCGTACCCGCTACCATCCACGCCCGTTAGGCCCCTCTGGGTCTATGACATATAGGCCCCACACAAAAAAAATTAAAAAGGGAAATTAATTAATTAATTAACACAATTAATTAATTAACTTAATTAAGACGGTTTAATTAACCTAAACAGTTAGTTATTTAACTAACTGACACACGGGTCCCACTGGACCCGTTGACCAGTCAAACATGCCGACCGGGTGAGTCCAGTTACTAGCAGGTGGGTCTAGTGGACCCCCTTGACCAGTCAATGGTCCCAGTTGACTGTTGACTAGGCAGTCAACTAGACCCCACCTGTCAGCCTCTTGCACACTATTGGGTACACTTTTCTGTGTACCCGTAGCTATTTAGGTATTTTAATTTTCGAATTAATTTAAATCGGAAAATTTCAGAATATTATTAAAACTTTGAAAAATCAAATAAAATAAACCGTAACTCGGATGAAAATAATTTATATATGAAAGTTGCTCAGAACGACGAGACGAAACCGAATATGCACTCCGTTCATTCACCACACGTTCCTAGCATAGCGAACATGCAACTTTCCCCCCTCAGTTTCATCTGCCCGAAAACGCGAAACACCGGGAAAACTTTCCCGGATGTTTCCCCCCTTCGCCAGTATCACCCGGTACTGCGTTAGGGCACACCTAACACGGTTACATGTCATGTCATGCATCGTCATGCATCTGTTTGCATTGTATTCATTGTTTCTCCTCCTCTTCTTTCCGGTAGACTACAAGACCGACACTGCTGCTACCCCGATCGACTACGGTGTTGACGACCCCACCTTCGTTGCCGAGCTTCCAGGCAAGCCGCCCCCCTTGATCAACCTGATATCATCTATTCTTCTCTCTACTACTTGCATTAGAGTAGTGTAGCATGTTACTGCTTTCGATTGATCCTAATTTGTTGCATAGCCTGTCATTGTTGCTACAATTGTTGATACCTTACCTGCAATCCTAAGCGCTAAGTATAGGATGCTAGTATTCCATCAGTGGCCCTACACCCTTGTCCGTCTGCCCTGCTATTCTATCGGGCCGTGATCACTTTGGGTGTGATCACGGGTATATACTACATACATTATACATGATACATGTTGTGACTAAAGTCGGGTCGGCTCGTTGAGTACCCGCGGTTGATTCACGGATTGGGGGCTGAAAGGACATACTTTCCCGATGGCCCTCTGTGTGGATATTTGTTACGGAGCGACAGGGCAGGTCACGGCCACCAAGGAGACAGGTGGGCATGGCCCTAGTCGTTGTCCGCGGTAATTCATAATAACACGCTTAACGAGTTTAGATAGTTGATCTAAGTCTGGCCGATACGCACTAACCAGCTACGTGACATCGTGGTATCAGCCGAAGCCTTCTTGACGTCAGCGACTGAGCGACGCGCGCCGGAATGGACTAGAACGCCTACTCTGGTATTAGGAGAGGCTAGCTCTGCTTACCGGCCGCCCACGCAACGTGCATGTGTGCAATGGGCGATGGGCCCGGACCCCTGCGCGCTTAGGACTTAAACCGGCGTGCTGACCTCTCTGCTGCGCTTAGGTAGGGCTGCGACATGTTGATCTTCCGAGGCCGGGCATGACCCAGGAATGTGTGTCCGGCCAAATGGGATCGAGCGTGTTGGGTTAGTGGTGCACCCATACAGGGAAGTTAATCAATTCGAATAGCCGTGTCCCTCGGTAAAAGGACGATCCGGAGTTGTATTCCAACCTCATGACAACTAGAACCAGATACTTGATAAAACACACCCAGATGAGTTCCAGATATAACTCGGTGGTTGCTCTCTCACAGGGTGATGTGCGGGAGGATCGCCGGGTAGGATTATGCTATACGATGTTACTTGGTGAACTTACCTTCTACTCTCTTCTACTCCTGTAAGATGGAGGCTGCCAGAAGCGTAGTCTTCGATAGATTAGCTATCCCTCTCTTATTCTCGCTTTCTGTAGTTCAGTCCACAGATACTATCCATACCTTTGTTACCATTGCATATGTAGTATAGATCATTGTTTGCGAGTACTTTGGATGAGTACTCACGGTTGCTTTGATCCCCCCCTCTTTTCCCCCTTCTGTTCCTTCTTCTCGGATGATGCAACCAGATGGTGGAGCCGAGGAGCCAGACGCCACCTACGACGACTCCTACTACATCGGAGGCGCCTACTATTACGTGTAGTCTGCCAACGACGACCAGGAGTAGTTTAGGAGGATCCCAGGCAGGAGGCCTGCTCCTCTTTCGATCTGTATCCCAGTTTGTGCTACCCATCTTATGGCAACTTGTTTAACTTTATGTCTGTACTCAGATATTTGTTGCTTCCGCTGACTTGTCTATGATCAAACACTTGTATTCGAACCCTCAAGGCCACTGGCTTGTAATATGAAGCTTGTATGACTTATTTTACTTTTGGAGTTGTGTTGTGATATCTACCAATGAGTCCCTGATCTTGGTCGTACACATTTGCGTGTATGATTAGTGTATGGTCAAATCGGGGGCGTCACAGGCATATACAATATGTGGAAAGAATTCAACTAATTAGGATATTCCTACCTAGTACTTCCTTAACAAAGCTTCTAGCTGAACAGAACTTTGGAAATTTGCTGAGGAATATTTACTAGGAAAATGGAGCTGAATATTGGCATGTGGCAATGATTTGGACATGGAAGATTGCCCAAAAAGTTCAAGGGAAATATGAGCGGTATAGATAGCAATTGCTTTCCAATGTGCTAATCTGGATAAAAAAATAGAAATTGAAGTTGGGTTCACATAGATGATTGGATTGAGCTGAAATACGTAGGAGAATGATAATTGGAGCATATGAAGGCACTGCAAAAAATTTATACCATTTGGATAAAGAAAAATGGTACTTCCTTCATAATGCTCTCCACTGAACAGAAAATTCAGAAAAATATTGAGGGAAATTGGCTAAATTAGATGAGCTAAAATTTGGTGGAGGGAGGTTCTATGGTCAGGTTCATCTCCTGGTAAAATTTCAGAAATTATAAATAAATATTAAATATAGTTGCTTAACAAACTGAAAATATTACCAGAAACAAAGATTGGATGGTGAGGTCACATGGATTCTTAGATGGGGCTCAAATTTTGTGGAGAGCTATGATTTTGGAATATAGAAGATGTGGCAAAAATTCAAATCATTAGGATATTCCTAGCTAGTACTTCCTTCACAAAGTTTCTAGCTGAACATAAACTTTAGAAATTTGCTAAGGAGTATTTACTAGGAAAATGGAGTTGAATTTTTTTCATGAGGCAATGATTTGGATACGAAAGAGTGTCCAAAATTTTCAAGGGCAATCAAGGAAATACAAATAGCACTTCCTTCACAAAGTGCTATTCTGAACAGGTTAGGAAAATGAATATTCTTGAATTATTTTTGAACTAGGCAAGGAAGGGTTTTGACATATTTATGGAATATATGATCCAAAGAATTTATGAGATTTTTCTGGGAATTTTGGGAATGACAGAAATGTAGGCTGCTTCACGACTTAGAGCAGAAATTGACATATGGACATGACACATAGGCAAAACTGATGAAGTGGCGCCTACTCATAGCAATGCACCACAATTTACAAGGCTATGATCATCTATATTGGTCGTGGTCAGCTAGAAATAAGGCGGTGGACCAGTGTTGTCTGCTTTATGAGCATTTTGTGTAAGGAAATTACGACCTTTCTGACCAAAATGGTCGTTATGGTTTAGGGTTTGGAGCCCCCCGAACAACTTCTGACCAATTGGTCTGAAGTGGTCGTAGATTTACGACCATTTCTTTCAGGGTCACTCACATAAGGTCAAAAATTGACATATTTCTTGTAGTGAGTATGATGATCATCATTATTAGACAGTTATCCCATTTGAGGTATATAAAAAAGAGAGGCCAAATGAGCCCAAGACAGAAATGGTCGTAGATTTACGACCATTTCTTCCCGGGTCACTGACATAAGGTCACAATTGACATATTTCTTGTAGTGAGTGCGGTGATCATCATTATTAAACAATTGTCCCATGTGAGGTATATAAAAAAGAGAGGCCAAATGATCCCAAGAAAAAAGAGGCCAAAGTCCCAACAAAAAAAAAGAAAAAAAATAAGAGAAAAAAATGTAACGCCCCGGATACACCCGTCGGTGGTCGTTATTCCTAGCGGGATCTAGACTGGCGTCACAAATCAATACTAGTATATCGAGCGCACTTTGTCCTCACTCGTGCGCACCCGGGACCAACTTCCCGGTGAGTCACCCATCCTGCAATTACTCCAAGCTAAGCACGCTTAACTTTGGAGTTCTGTCCGAATGGGCTCCCAAAAAAGAAGGAATTCCTTATTAATATGAGTAGTCTAACATCACTAATAAGCTAGGCTATCACATACAGCCCCACTCAGAGGAACCGACGTCCTCATCGGGCCACATGAACGTTCTCTCTTGGCACATACGTTTGTGCTTCCAGTCCGGCACATGTGTCATGCCATGTGCCACGACGGGTCACAAACGTCATGCACAACATGACCAGGAACCTGTCCGCAAACATCCAAGTGACTGCGAGGGTCGGCTTTGATACCAACTGGTAACGCCCCAGACACACTCGTCGGTGGTCGTTACTCCTGGCGAGATCTAGACTGGCCCCACAGATCAATAATAGTATTTCCTGTGCACTTTGTCCTCACTCATGCGCACCCGGGACCAACTTCCCGGTCGGTCACCCATCCTGAAATTACTCCAAGCTAAGCACACTTAACTTTGGAGTTATGTCCGAAAGGGCTTACGTAAGGAATTCCTTATTGATATGAGTAGTCTAACATCCCTAATAAGCCAGGCTATCACAAAAATGAGAGAAGAAGAGAAGGGACAATGATACTATTCGTTTCCACACTTGTGCTTCAAAGTAGCACCATGTTCTTCATGATAGAGAGTCTCTTATGTTATCACTTTCATGTATTACAAGTGGGATTTTTTTTTATTATAGAACTTGACTTGTATATTCCAATGATGGGGCTTCCTCAAATGCCCGAGGTCTTCATGAGCAAGCAAGTTGGATGCACGCACACTTAGTTTTATTTGGGCCTTTCATACACTTATAGCTCTAGAGCATCCATTGCATGGAAATCCCTACTCACTCACATTGATATCAATTGATGGGCATCTCCATAGTCCGTTAATTTTCCTAGTTTTTGTGAGATTTTCTCCTTTCTTTTTTGTCTACTACCTCCTTCTATTCCACTTATAGTGCTATATCCATGGCTCACACTCATGTATTGCATGAAGAGTTGAAAAAGCCGAAGCACGTTAAAAAGTATGAACCAATTGCTAGGCTAACACCGGGATAGTACATGATTTATACTTTGTGTTGAGAAGAGGGAGCATAACAAGACTATATGATTTTGTTGGGATAACTCTCTTTAGCCTTGATATTTTGAAAAGTCATGATTGCTTTTTAGTATGCTTGAAGTATTACCGTTTTTATGTCAATGTTAAACTTTTGTTTAGAATCTTATGGATCTCAATATTCATGCCACATAAAAGAATAATTACATGATAAACATGTTAGGTAGCATTCCACATCAAACATTTTGTTTTTATCATTTAACTGCCCGAGGACGAGCGGGAATTAAGCTTGGTGATGCTTGATACGTCTCCAACGTATCTATAATTTTTTATTGTTCCATGCTATTATATTATCAATCTTGGATGTTTTATATCCATTATTATGCTACTTTATATCATTTTGGGGACTAACCTATTAACCAAGTGCCCAGTGCCAGTTGTTTTTCCCTTGTTTTTGTCTTTACAGAAAATCAATACCAAATAGAGTCCAAATGGAACGAAACTTTTTGACGAGTTTTCTTGGACCACAAGACACCTAGGAAGCTTCGGGAAGAGACCTGGAGGGCCACGGGGTGGCCACAAGCTCATAGGGAGCACCCCAGGGGGGGCCCTCCAAGCTTGTGGGCCCCATGGGAGTCGTCCAACCCTAATTCTTCTTCTATAAATTCCCTAATATTCCCCAAAGACCAGAGGGCACACCAAAAATATTTTTCCGCTGTGGCAAGTTTCTGTCCTCGTGAGATCCCATCCGGGGACCTTTTTTGGTACTTTGCCGGAGAGGGACTCGATCACGAAGGGCATCTACATCAACCTTGCTGATGCGTGAGTAGTTTACCACAGACATATGGGTCCATAGGTAGTAGTTAGATGGATTCTTCTCTCTCTTTGATCTTCAATACAGTGTTCTCCTTGATGTTCTTGGAGATCTATTCGATGTAATCTTCTTTTGCGGTGTGTTTGTTGAGATCCGATGAATTGCGCGTTTATGATCAGATTATCTTTGAATATTGTTTGAGTTTTTGCTAAACTCTTTTATGCATGATTGTTATAGCTTTGTATTTCTCTCTGATCTATTGATTTGGTTTGGCCAACCAGATTGATTTTCTTGCAATGGGAGAGGTGCTTTGTAATGGGTTCAATCTTGTGGTGCTTAATCCCAGTGACAGAACGGGACATGATACGTATTTGTATTGTTGCCATTAAGGATAAAAAGATGGGGTTTATTCGTATTGATTGGATATATGCCTCTACATCATGTCATCTTGCTTAAGGCATTACTCCGTTCTTGTTAACTTAATACACTAGATGCATGCTGGATAGCGGTCGATGTGTGGAGTAATAGTAGTAGATGTAGGCAGGAGTCGGTCTACTTGCCTCGGACATGATGCCTATATACATGAGCATTGCCTTGGATATTATCATAACTATGGGCTTTCCAATTTGCTCAACAGTAGTTTGGTCACCCACCGTATGATTTCTTCGAGAGAGAAGCCTCTAGTGAAAACTATGGCCCTGGGGTCTATCTTTTATCATATTGTTCTCAGATCTATAAGATGGAAAACACAAAAATACCTTGCTGCAATTTATGTACCTTTATTTTATTTTGCACTTTTACTTATCTTCTATATCCATCACTATCAGATCTCATCCTTGCAAGTAATCGTGAAGGGATTGACAACCCCTTTAGCGCGTTGGTGCTAGTATTTGTTTGTTTGTGTATGTGTAGTTATTGGAGACTTGCGTGTTCCTCCTACTGGATTGATACCTTGGTTCCCAATTGAGGGAAATACTTATCTCTACTTTGCTGCATCACTCTTTCCTCATCAAGGAAAAAACCAATGCAAGCTCAAGAAGTAGCAGACTTCTTTCCATTGTGTCGCCTTGGACGGAGGGCATCTTTTGAGATGTGAACCCAGTTTAGATGTTTCATTTGCAAAACTGCAGAGAGAAACACTAGGCTTCCATTGTGTAGAAGAGACAAACGAGGATAAATCAGTACCGAGCTTGTTCTGGATAGGCTCACTGTGCAAGGTGAATTATGTCATGTACGGTGAGCAGATGTCCTTCAAAACGACCTTCTCTACAAGTTTTTATGGTTTGCCATGTGCACTAATCGTAGGGGTTAACAACGATCAGTCAATCGTCCTATGCAATGTTGGACGTCTAAAGGACAAGACAACAAAGTCATTTAAATGGCATATAACCACATTTTTTGAGGCAACTGGTCGAGAGGAACCAAAATGCACAATGTCGTACCAAGATACGACAATGAACTAGGAAATATAGGAGGAAATTCCGAACAACGGGCATATGAGGAAGAATACGAGGACAATAATGCAACATAGTTTGCACAGACTGAATGGGTCAACTGTCATATTCGATCTTGGACTTCAAAATGAAGAGACAATGAAGTCATTTAAATTGCTCATAACCTAATTTGTGGAGGCAATGAGGGGAGAGGAACCAAATGCATAATGATGGACTAAAACAAGGCAATGAAAAAGGCAATAAAGGAGGCACTTCCAAACACTAGGCATAACATGAAGAAATATGAGTGAGAATAATGCACAGTCTTTGCACGAAATGAAGGAACATCTAAAGACCTCAATTTATTAACCAATAATATTTGTTTTGTATGCCTCCTAGGACTTTTAACGTCGCGGCTTCCCGGATTGTGTCTTTTCCATGCATGCACGACCTTCGGCACTACGGCCTGGCCGTGTGGCTTCCACACTTCCATGTTCACCAATGACACTCTTCCCCGGCACTTAAATCGTCTGGTCGGTTTGCTTGTTTCTTTCTGATCATGTGGCCGTGGGTGGAAATGCTCGGCTGACTTCGGAATGAGGCAAGAAAAACATATCACATCATAATAAATGCATTGTCATAAATAATTAAATTGGTAAATAAAACGAGCATTACATGGAGCATGCTAAGAAATCAAGATAGCTCGCTCCAGCTAGTGTGCACTGGGCGAGTCCATGCATGATTATTTCTTTGGCTGCTCGGTTTGATGGTCGCGCTATGCGTGCAGTCATCGACTGATTTCATTTGCATGTGAACGAACTTCGTACTTAACCCATTTCCATTGTTGTACCTGCCTGGCAGTCATGTCTTTGAATGCTTGGCCTACTTTTGGATGCCGCTGGTGGGTCTGCCCTGGTATCATGCTTTGGGACATCCCATGTTTTGGACGTCCCGTGACCTGGTCAACTCGGTTTGCGGTCTTTCTGTCCTTCGTTGCTCGATCGGTGTAGGTCCACAATGTGATCTGTGGGTCCCATTAGCGGTTGGTGTTGAAGCTACACATTTATTTCTATGATGGTTTGCTTCATTCCTTGCTAGTGCGCTTGTGAACATGTGAGGCTCCGGTCGTTTCGTAAGGTTGTCGTATGGTGTGTGGGCCGTTAATAGCTGGTTTGGTAGTTCTTTGTGGTCGCTTTGCTTCTTCCTGCCTATTCTTCTATTTGTTCGTGGTAGCCATATGCACGTGCGGTGGCTTGCTTCCTGATTTTTTCCTTGGGTAGAGAGACTCATGAGTGTTACTACTCAAGGGTTCATTGGTCGACGCGGTGGCGTGGGGCAGTGCATCGGTGCACACTCTAGGCGTGTTGTGTCTTATTGTATGCACTGGCAGATAAATGCATTCGTGTTGGCCATTGGACAGCTGGAGGTTCGATTCGTCGCGATAGTGGCGTGCATTAGTTGGGGCGCCAAGAGCGTGGGGTGCTATCGTCTACCGCTTTAAATGTGGTTTCGTGTTTGAGCCGACAGGTGGGCCACTGAACCGCACTTATCAGCGTGTCTTGGGGTGTGGTGATGAGTGGGCATGGTATAGACGGTGGGCATCTCCTTATGTTTGATACTATCGGTGTGCCATATGGACCGACGAGAGGCAAGATGTACATTTATAATAACTTCATTGTCTTCTCCAAATGGCTTAAATGTCAAGCATTTATCGAAGGTTATGCAAGTTTGGAGCACCCATGGCAAAGGAAGCATGCCAACTTGATGGCAGTTGCCGCGCGCCAACTGCCCATGCATACCACGCCACGTATCCTTGGCATCTTTCGCACTTCACCTGATCGATGGCCATTGGCCGTGCTTATAAAATGCCGGTCGTCAGGCATGAATACGCAAGTGCATTCAATGCACATGCTCTGTACTTATCATTCTTAGAGTTTGCCAGTTGCATTTGGTCTTTTCGTTTGAACCCCCACGCTTTCGTAATTGTGTGTGCAAGTACTGATCATTGATTGTAATCACTTAGCTCATATTGGTTCGATAAACATTAAGGTCACTTAAGGAAAACTGTTGCATGCTACAAAGCCCTATACATTGGGACCAACAACTTCCTGGTAGAGAAGAAGCAACACCCTCTGAAAAAAGATTGACACATGTCCACAATGTGTTGGGCAACTGAACCAAGTGTAAAAGTGTTAACTTCCACGACTAACTTGAAAAGCATGGTGATTAGCACTATGGGACGGAATTGTGTAATACAGTCCACATCTTGCACCTTAGGGATTGTAGAAGACAAAACGTTAAGACCCACAATATGAACCATCCCTAAGGAAAAGCCATTAACAATCTCACTAGCTAATGGTTTAAGAAAGCCCCTTTTTTGAAGAAAAAAACACACTAAGATCCCTTTTTGGCCCAGGAGCAGTGTCCTTCCAATAGATCTAAAGTCGCCTTTGTTTCCTCGCCGAAAGGGAAGAATAAGGGTCTAGTTCTGTCTTCCTGAAATAGTTTGGCACCCCATCCAGAATTAGGAGCTAACTAGCCCATCCGGGCGAGGCGAGAAGCTAAATATAGAAGGTGTAAATGTCATCCTGAAATTCGGACTGAGATGTGAGTCCCCCTAATCACAAATCAATTTCAGATTTTTTTTTTGTTTACAACTGTGGCAATTGCGTGGAAGTTTGTGACGATAGCATCCCTTTTAAGCAGCCAAGACTCATGCATGGCAGCGGATTTTCTCGTCTTTGCAGAGGCTGTTGATTTTATCTTCTAATGCACATCTGCATTGCCACTCAGGCTTTGACAAAACCATCAGCATCAGCCTTGTGGTTGAGTGAGACAATCTCTTCGAAGAAGAATCTAGGGTCATGCTTGACCATTTCTCCTCCATGATACAAATAAATACTTAAAAATCTACCTGCATTTATTTTCATTTCTGTTACAAATTTCTTATTGAACGGGCATTGATACAGCAATAAATGACACCTCCAATTGCAATCCAAAAGGTGTTGGTCGAAAATCTTCAGGTTTGCATCTGAGTAGTGTAGTACCAATTCTGGGCCTTTAATTCATTGCCATATTTCTCTTTCGCGAATTAATTAATTGAAATATGAGGTGCCAAATATGCAATCGCCATTCTTTAGTAGCGGGATAAATGCCTCAAATTTCCTAAAAGATCTTTGTGTCAAACTGGCGATAAATAAAGAAAGGATAAACGGGGGACGGGAAAACCCGAAGCATTTCCGGCTGACCCCATTGACCAGCGTCGTTTCCTCTCCCAAGCCCTACGATACGGGCGGAGCAGCAGACGGGGACAAGTATTTTCCGCGACAACAGCAACCGCCGCAACCTTGCCATGCAGCAGCAGCAGCAGCAGCAGCAGCTCACGCCGCAGGGCTTCGGCGGCGGCCCGGCATTGTCGCCGATGCAGGGGATCGGCGCGTCATCGTCGTCGTCGTCGTCGCAGGCGGCGGCGACGGCGACGGCGGCGGCGGCGGCGGCGGATGCGGCGAGGGCGCGCGCGGCGGAGCAGATGGCGTACGAGGACGCGTGGAAGGCCTGCAACCCGGACTTCAACACGCCCTTCGCCTCCGTCGAGGACGCCGTCACCAGGTGCGTCGATTTCGATCCTCCCCTTCATAGCCGTCGTCTTCGTGCCCGTGTGTGTGGCGCGCGTTTCCCTCGCCTTCTAGAATCTTCCATCGGTACGCCGTGCGTTTCTTTCTTATTACTCGGTTCTTTGTGAGCACGGCCGCGATTGATTCTGGTCGCGACTTAGGAGCTCTGCGGCGAGATTAATTTGGTGCAGATTGCGATTTCAATGGAGAATGGATGATATTTTCTGGAATCAAAATGGAAGCAAATGATTCTTTAGCGTGCCGTTGTTCGACACGGTATGGCAGGTTGATTGAAACCATTGTAAACACGAAAAATTGCTGGATCAATAATTTTCCCTGTGAATTGTCAAGAAAAAACTGTACTAAGCAGGGAAAAGGACCGATAGAAAATTGCCCCCCTTTTGTTCTGTTTACTCTTTTATGTTCCCGGACAAAATCTTCAGAAACATGTTCGTGTTTGCCTGAATTCTCTACCAATTGTTGAAGATATCCGTGCATGTATGAAAAAAATGGCTGATTATTTGCCCCTCAACAATTAATAGGCTCATGTCAGATGATCCTTGATCAAGATAAACCACTAGCAGATATAAATTTCTGAAACCAATGTTTTAGCATGTTAAATTTATCTGTTCAATATGCTCTTCGAACCTGCTAAATCAGACCATATCGTCAGATACATTGCATTGCTCTGATCTAGTACTTCGTTGTAGAAATGCTTGTCTTCCTTGCATACATTTATGTCTTTCTTTTAAAATCATGTCGAACATGTCAGTTTGTCATTTCGAAGACTTAACATATATAGTACAGTGTATCTGTATTGAAATGTTAATTGTTCTCAGGGGCTCAGGTTCCTTGATACTAGTATAGTATATACCTACTACTTATGTTCGATCGGAAAACTGGTGAATGTAGGGAGGAAATCACTCCGAGTCAGTGTGTTGCGATGTTTATAACTTTATATTGCCCATTTTTTCGCAATTGCTTGCATGCATTATGCTACCTCTCCATAGAATATCTTAGACCTGTTCGCTTGCCCTCTTGTAGTTGAGCTGTGATATTATTCTTCGTAACGCAAAGGATCTTAGACCATTGCGGATAAAAAATACAGTACTACTCTAGAGAAATGTGCTAAACAGTGTGATCTTCCTCTCATGCGTGGCATGTCAGGCTGCTCCCGTACCATGTCTTCGCGGATTACGATGAGGAGGACACCTACATCGACGCCGCCGGGACGGAGAAGTCGAGTGCGGAGAGGTGGGACAACGACGTCGCAGCCACCATGATGAAGCAGATCGCGGAGTTCGAGAAGCACGTGCTGACCTTCAACGTCATGGCCCGGCAGCGCGCCGAAGGCACCATGCGCGGCGAGGAGCAGCTCCTGCTGGAGCGAGCGCTCATCCAGGACGAGTTCCGCGCGTCGGACCACGTGCGCGTCGCGCACATCCAGCAGCAGCAGCAGCAGCAGGAGGAGGCTGCGCGCGCGTCGCGCCTGGCACTCGCTCAGGCGCAGGCGCAGGTCGCGAGCGCGTGGCCGCTGGTGCAGCCCACCAACCCGTCCGGTTGGCAGCAGGCGCTTGCTGCGGCAGTGGCGGCGCGCGGCGACGGGGTGCCCGCGCAGATGGCGACGGCTCAGGGCGTGACAATGCTTCCGCAGCTTGATCCTTCCGCGGCCGGCGCGTGGCTGATGATGCAGCAGCAGCAGCAACAACAACAGCACCACCAACAGCAGCAGCACCAGCAGCTGGGCCCGGGCGTGTGGCCAACGTTTGCCGCTCTGCACGGCGTGGGCAGCTCAAATGGGCAGGCGGGGCCGCCGGCCTTGTGGCAGGAGCAGGCTGCTGGGGAACAGACGACGAGCGGCACGGCGGTTGGCGGGATGGCGCAGCCGTGGTGGGCGGGTGGTGCACAAAGGAGAGAGCAGTAGGGCTTAGTATCATCAGACTGAGTGATATATATTTTGTATTGTAGCGTTCGTGCATGTGTTCTGTGAACTCTGATTGGATGTAAGAGCACCGAACAAACAGTCGATTATCATAACAGATCATGTTGTTCATCCCCGCAAATGGTTTGCTAAGGGCATCTCAAACGGCTCCCAATCGCCCTTAAACGTTGACGTTCTCCTTTTTTGCCACCCAACGCCATATGTGGCAAACCTTCATGGACACGTCAATGGCAAACCTTACTCCTCTGTCCAGGACGATCGATGCACCTCCCCTTTCTTTCCTCCTCCAATGACAACTGTGGACGGCCACGAGTGATAGAGTGTGGTGGAAGCGCCTCTCGCCGGGGCAATGACACGAGATCACGGACATCGTGAACAACAGGTAGAGGCCGGTCTGTTTCTAGGTCGCCGGAGGAGAGCACGCAAGACGACGGAGCAGGCGTTTGACGACGAGCCCGCACCCGCGCTTGTCGGCTGGTTCACCATGGCGCAACACAGGTGCACTTCGACGCTGTCATGGCGGAGGCGTGAAAGCACATTTGCTCTCTTGGTAGTTTTGGCAATTCATGTCAACATACATGTTATTGGACTAATGTTTCCCTTAAGTATATTTCAGGAAAAGTTAACCTAGGCAAGTAGATGGATGGAGATGTAGACCCCTCAAGCTACTAAGGAATAGTGTTGGCAAAGCTCCAAGACTTTGCGTCTTTGGTTAAGTGATCAAATATCACATTGAGTCCATAGAAAAACCAATACTGTTAAAACGGGATGAGGTTCTGATCATGTGTCATTTGCTCAAATACTTAGAGACATTGTTGCAAAAACCCTCAACACACCCTCATATTCCTATCTGTCCAAAACCCTAAAGTCAATCTTGGTTCCATTGATATCCATCCACCTGGACCCACCGAGATAGACTTGACAGAGCCACTACATAAACCCTAGAAACTCAGTCTCACCAAGATGACATTCGATCCCACCAAAGTGCGCGTGCCAACCTTCCGTAATCCATTGTTTTCATCTCGGAATTCCGAGTGAAATCGATCTGTGTCAGCGAAGCGAGGAAAGTGCTTAGGTCATCATCAATCAGTCCCTTTAGTTGTTTCATCTAGTCTCGTCAAAATGTCTAACATCCTAACCTTTTGCACTCGTCGGTCTCACTGAGTGGTTTCATCTGGCCCCGCTGAGTTATGCATAAAGGTGTGTAGCGGTTAATTTTTTGGTGATGGTTATATATACCCACCCGCACCACCTACTCTCAGAGAGGGGAACCAGGACGAAGCTACCACTTCCCATGTCATTTCTCTAAGAGAGAACCACCTACACTTGTGTTAAAATCAAGGGGATTCCACTCCAACATTTGACCCTTAATTTCTAGCCCATCAAATTGCTTTCTACTCCAATCATTTTACCACCACCATACCAAATCTATGAGAGAGTGATTGAGTGTTGAGGAGACTATCTTTTGAAGCACAAGAGCAATGAGTTCATCATTAACAAGAACATCTATTACTTTTGGAGAGTGGTGTCTCCTAGATTGGTTAGGTGTCAGCTGTGAGCTTCCAAATCTTGTGGAGTTGAACCAAGGAGTTTGTAAGGGCAAGAAGATCGCCTACTTCATGAATATCTACTCGAGTGAGGCTAGTCCTTCGTGGGCGGAAATCATGATGGCATATACAAGGTTGCTTCTTCGTGGGCCCTTTGTGGGTGGATCCCTCCATGTACTGGCGCAGCCGTTACCCTTTGTGGGTTGAAATCATCATCAACGGGGATGTACAATAGCACAACCTATTGGAACCATGCCAAAAATCACTATGTCTTCATTGCGTTTGATCTTCTGAACTCTACCTCCCTTTACTTTCTCGCACTTGCATGTGGTCCCTTATACGATGCCTATACTCTAGATATGCATGTGTGGATTGTATTGGTTGTCATTAACTTGTGCTAAACTATTCCTAAGTTCCAAGAAAATTAAAAACTTTAACTTTGCCTTGTTAATTGTCCATTCACCCCCTCTAGACCTATGTTCTCGATCCCTCAAGGCGTTGTCGAAGCAGCACACCACCTTGCCGGTCTCCACATATTGGATGTTTGCAGGAGAAGCGATGGTATAACCTCCACCTCCTTGAGCAACATTGGCTCACGGAGGGCCAGATCACCGGTGAGTAGGGGAACAAGGATGCCATTGTGGCCATGGTCATAGAGAATCTGAGCATTGTGGAGGAGCAGCGGGTGATGTACGAGTCCATGTGCATCACCTATGCCATCTGTGAGTGGTGGCGGTGCGTGACAACAAAGCGGAGTGCAAACGCATGTACGAGGAGATCGCAGTGGATGCGGACACAAAGGAGGAACATGCGATTGCGGACATGAACGCTGGCAACGTCGGCAGCTTTGCCTCGTTCGCGTCGGGCTGCAACGACCACAAGGCCGGACCATCCACATCAATCATTAGCCTCACCTCCACTGACGAAGTCTACGACCAGGTGCGGACTCCGGCGAAGAATAGGACATGGGATGCGGAACCACCCATGTCCGACAAGGGGTAGGACATGGGATAGAGACATGCAAAGAATAGGACGCGAAACACGCACGTGCCCACGCTTGAAAAAGAGTAGACTAGGCTAGTTTTACATATCTATGCCCGTGGATGAGTCCAGGAACATTTCGTGTGTCTGATTTAGTGTACACTGTTGAAGATACTCTCATGCTATCAAGGGCTCATCAGGCATACGTTTGCATGGAAAAACAATCATGCGAGGCATGAGACAACAAAGGTCAAGGTGGTACATGATTTCACAAGCGGATATGCACATACATGTTATCTTTTTTGTTGTAATATAGTAAACATCTTCTAAGAAGAAAAACACACGATTAGTTTGAGAGGAGAAATCTCATCACAGGAGCAAGATAATGTATGATGTCAAAAAAATGACAAAACAAAAACTAGGAACATTCCAAGAAATCAAATCAGATTGGCATAAAACTGTAGGAAGAAAGACATGTAGAAACACAACAAGCTTAAGTAAATCCTAAAATGCCGCATCATTGTAATTGTACTATAACTATGACATGACAAGTGAATTTATAAACAGCTATGTTACCTGGCTAACGTTCGCCGGGAACAGATGTCATTTCGAACAATTTTGATGGGAATTTAGTTGTGTGTGGGGTGACAGTTTCTGTAGAGCGACATGACATTTTTTGGGAACATGGCAGTATTCAGACTTCATCCCAGAAAATGACATATCACTCCGAAGAAACTATCACCCCACATACAACTAAAAATGCCATCAAAATTGTTTAAAATTCCACCTGTTCTTGAAGAACGTTCGCGAGATATGAGTGTCCTTTATAAAAGCCCAAGCTTTCTACGGTACGCTCAATGAATTGGGTTGTTTATCACATAAAGTAATAGTGAAGAACTACTAGTAATAAGCCTAGTAGTGGTGCGGGGGTTAAAGCCTAGCAATAGAGCACGCGGGAGGGGGAGGGGGGGCTACAACTAACTGCTTAGTAATGGGGCGGGCCTTGCCCCGCACTACTACTACTTACGTTAGGAGCAGTGCGGGGTTTGCCCTGTGTTACTACGAACCAGCCATAACGCTGGCTTGTACCCAACGCCGCTATTAAATTTGTTTATTTTGTTTCTACATATTTATAATGTACTTATACAATTTTTTATATACTAGCATTGATCATGATATAACAACTCATCACCATCGTAGTGATCTAACAACTCAACATCATCGTAGTGATATAACCATGTCTCACCATCATCATCATAAGTTAACCACTACTAGCTAATTGTTTTCATCCTATGTAAATAACTTCCGAGCACATGACAAGTACTAGGAACTACTCCTCTCTCTTACCTTAAATGGTATAACAAAAGAAGACGAAAAACCTCCATCTCCATTATGGAGCATAGAGATCCATCAGTCTCCAATTTGTGGCATGCGCTCATTCACTATTTGTCTCCATCATTTGATTTTGAGGCATCCATTTGTATGACGTTCAGTCGAGAATGCATATTGGAAACTGGTCCATGGATGTACGCAAACAATTGTCACCTCACCTTCGACATGCATCAGTGGAGGCACAACATCATTTGGGAGCTTCTGTTGAATAACATAATAGTAACATAGTTAGCAATGTAGTTTACTTAAGAAGAATGTATGAAAAAGATGGACTAGTGACACAATAGTAAAAAAATCTTGCCATGATATTTGTAAAAACGTTACCATTGCTCAACTCGTGGAGTAGTGGCACGTATCACGTATAATTATGGCCAGCTCCATAAATGCTCTAAAAAGTCAGAACATCATTAACAATGGAGACAAGAGAATTTACTATCTTCCGTGTATCTCTCGAAGAAATTAAATAAGTTGTCAATTATAAATAAACAAGTTAAGTAGGGGTGAATAACAACTATTTAAAAATAAGAAATATTGATTATTTAACAAACTCACACAAAGGTAGAATTGGAATCATGTCTAGATCCACCCAAATGCCTTAATCATGTTCAGGATCATCTTGAGGAATGTTAATATCGAAGTTTATTTTCATGCCCTTCTCAAATCCACAGGCCTTGCATAATCCTCTCCAATTTGAACAACCAAAATGGGTGTGACCTACTTCATTAGATCTTAACCTGGAAAATGAAACCATGTTTCGTCTCAGTTACGGCGAGCTTTCTTCGTATCGGCCTTGTGCATCTCACCAAAAGAGCTTCTCTAGGACCTAAGGTCTTGCATAGCAGGGATGCACTAGTCAAATTATAAAAAAAAAACCCGGAAATTACAGGTTAAAGCAAAAATCTTAAGTCATGCTTAATTAAGAAGAGATATGTGGTGCTGAAGTTATATATGTTTGAAAGGCTTCTTAAGCGTGAGGAAGAAGCACCTATCTTTTTCCAAGTGAGGGTTGTCGCACATAACCCCGTCGTTGGTACAATCATCGCACTCGGGGATCCCATTGTCGTCATCCATGAAGCGACCCCCAAGACAACAGTTAGGATCCTTCCTTCAAGAACATCGATCTCTAGTGGTGTATATGTTGGTTAAATCTCAGTCTATCGAGTCTCCCTTAAACAACTCTCAATTCTGGTGTTGTATATGGTGGACACCCCCTCACTGATATTTCTACTGTCGGTGATGGTCGCGCCTCTCCTTCCCTTCGTGCATTACAAAGGTCTAGCACAAGGACAAGACGGGGAAGTGACCCCCACGACAACAGTCGGGATCCTTCCCTCAAGAACATCAATCTATCACATAGGGAGCCCCATGAGACTGAAAGTCAACCCTAAGCATCGATCACCATTACATACAATAGAATGCACACAAAACAAAATCGCATACTAGAACTACTCCTAGTTACTCCTAGGTTAGGACACTCAATATTTCCTACTTAAGAGCACAAGTCATGTCAAAATCCACAACAATAATTGACACGACCTTTGCTTAAATAGGACATATCAAGCACCTGAAATTTGCCGGAACATAAATGAATCAACATTATGGCAAAACATAGGCTACTCGGAGGTCCCTTCCAAACAAGAACATCAAGAAACAAGCTTTGCATGTTCATCATCGACAATCACAACACATCATCATCGACATTGCTGACATGGGGGACTATCCTTGCATTTCAACAAAAAGAGAACAAATACAAAGTCCTCGACATAGGGACATTTTCCTCTGTGCATGTTCGTCATCGACATTCACAACACATCATCATCGACATCAACTACATGGGGGTTTGGCTGGGCTCATCTCGAGGTCGGAGGGGTCGGTGCTGGGGACGGTGACAATGACGAGGCATGGGCAAATACTTGATTTCTGCAGAAATGAAATATAACAAAAACATTATCATGCTGATTGTAGGACTTAGTTAAAAACAAAGGTCTATATAAACAGAAACATTATCATGCATATAGCATAAATGGGAATGGCATGAAAGTTCACATGATGTAGTTCAAAACTCATGTAGGAGTTCAAAGTGTCAACAGACAAGAATATTACCATAGGTAATTTACATGCTCAAAACGATACTTTTTTTAGAGATGATGAAAAGGACATGGACATATAGTACACATAACATAGAGAAAATGACATGAATTTATTTGATGCATGGTTATTTAGCTATGAAGTTTACAAAATGCCAAGTTTTACATAAACAAGGAAAAAAATACTGATTAACATTAAGTTGACTACTTTGAGCAGATCAAACCGTGGCTAAACATGATAAAATCATCAAATTGGCATGTGGATGTAGTATTCACAAATCTTAACAAAACATCTTTACCACATACATCCAAAAGAGCCACAAAAAATCTAGAAATTCCAGCACCAAAGGGCTAAACAGATTCGAATTCAGACTTGGCAAAACATTAGTATCATCATGTAAAATTTAGCAATGAATTAACATGTTACCATCACATATTAATACTACTACATGCCAACATTTGAAAAAAAATACTACAAGACAACATTTGGAAAAAAATAATACTACAAGCCAACATTTGGAGAAAAAAAGGTGAAGATGAAAATTGCTACTTGTGAGCTGCATTTGTATTTTCCCCGAAGAGGAAGGGTGAAGCAATATAGTAGCGGATAGTATTTCCCTCAATGGAGAACCAAGTTTATCAAACCAATAGGTGATTCACACAAACGTGATGGGGAACGTTGCATGGGAAACAAAAATTTTTCCTACGCTCACCAAGATCAATCTAGGAGATGCATTTACGAGGGGAGAGTTGGATCCACATACCCTTGTAGATCGCTAAGCGGAAGCGTTCAAGAACGCGGTTGATGGAGTCGTACTCGCCGCGATTCAGATCGCTGAAGATCCTAGCACCGAACGGACGGTGCCTCCGCGTTCTTCACACGTGCAGCTCGGGGACGTCTCCTCCTTCTTGATCCAGCAAGGGGGAAGGAGAGGTTGATGGAGAAATCAGCAGCACGACGGCGTGGTGGTGATGGTGGTGGAGGAATTCCAGCAGGGCTTCGCCAAGCACTGCGGAATTGACGAAGATGTTTGTGGGAGAGGGAGGGCAGCGCCGAGGCACGAACGTGTGTGGCTGCCCTCCCTCTGCCTCTCTTTATATAGGGGGAAGAGAGGGGAGGGGGCGCCCTAGGGTTTACCCCTAGGGGCGGCGGCCAAGGGGA
>LR738710.1:553882124-553892149 GCA_902687465.1 Secale cereale
GGGGGGGGGCGGCGGCCAGGGCTGCGGCCAGGGCTAGGGTTTCCCCCCCCCCCAAGGCGCCTTGCCCCCCAAGACTAGGGGTGCGGCAGCCCTAGGGGGGAACCAGCCCCCATGCGCAGGTGGGAGGGCCCAAGGGGGGGCGCACAGCCCCAAGAGGGCTGTTGCGTCTCCCACTTATGGCCCATAGGGCCCGCAACACTTGCCGGGACCCCCCGAAACCCCTTTCGGTCATCCGACGACTCCCCGATACTCCCCGGAACACTTCCGGACTCCGATCACTCTTATCCTATATATCAATCTTCGTCCCCGGACCATTCCGGAGACCCTCGTCACGTCCGGGATCTCATCCGGGACTCCGAACAACCTTCGGTAACCATGCACTGTTCTCACTAACAACCCTAGCGTCACCGAACCTTAAGTGTGTAGACCCTGCGGGTTCGGAAACTATGCAGACATGACCGAGACACTCCCAGGTCAATAACCAATAGCGGGATCTGGATACCCATATTGGTTCCCGCACGTTCCTCGATGATCTCATCGGATGAACCACGATGTCAAGGATTCAGGCAATCCCGTATACAGTTCCCTTTGTCTCGTCGGTATGTTACTTGCCCGAGATTCGATCGTCGACATCTCTATACCTAGTTCAATCTCGTTACCGGCAAGTCTCTTTACTCGTTCCGTAATACATAATCCCGTGACTAACTACTTAGTCACTTTGAGCTCATTGAGATGACGTATTACCGAGTGGGCCCGGAGATACCTCTCCATCACACGGAGTGACAAATCCCAGTCTCGATCCATGTCAACTCAACAGACACCTTCGGAGATACCTGTAGAGCACCTTTATAGTCACCCAGTTACGTTGCGACGTTTGGCACACACAAAGCACTCCTACGGTGTCAGTGAGTTACATGATCTCATGGTCATAGGAACTTATACTTGACATGCAGAAAACTATAGCGATAACTGATACGATCAAAAGCTATGTTTAACGTTTGGGTCTCGTCCATCACATCATTCTCCTAATGATGTGATCCCGTTATCAAATGACAACTCATGTCTATGACCTGGAAACCGCGGTCATCTTTGATCAACGAGCTAGTCCTGAAGAGGCTCACTAGGGACACAAAGTTTGTCTATTTATCCACACATGTATTTAAGTTTCCAATCAATACAATTATAGCATGGATAATAAACGATTATCATGAACAAGGAAATATAATAATAACTCTTTTATTATTGCCTCTAGGGCATATTTCCAACAGTCTCCCACTTGCACTAGAGTCAATAATCTAGCATTACAAGGTAATGAATCTAACACCCATAGAGTCTTGGTGTTGATCGTGCTTAGCCCGTGGAAGAGGCTTAGTCAACGGATCTGCAACATTCAAATCTGTGTGTACTTTGCAAATGTTTATGTCCTCCTCCTTGACTGAATCGCGGATGGAATTGAAGCGTCGCTTTATGTGTCTGGTCCTCTTGTGAAACCTTGGTTCCTTGGCTAGAGCAATGGCACCAGTGTTGTCACAGAACAGAGTCATTGGGTTCAGTGCACTAGGCACAACTCCAAGATCTGTCATGAACTCCTTCATCCAGACACCTTCTTTTGCTGCCTCCAAGGCAGCTATATACTCCGCTTCACATGTAGAATCAGCTACCACGCTCTGCTTGGAACTGCACCAGCTTACCGCTCCCCCGTTGAGAATATATACGTATCCGGTTTGAGACTTAGAGTCATCCGGATCAGTGTCAAAGCTTGCATCGACGTAACCCTTTACGACGAGCTCTTGATCACCTCCATAAACGAGAAACATCTCCTTAGTCCTTTTCAGGTACTTTAGGATATTCTTGACCGCTGTCCAGTGATCCATACCAGGATTACTTTGAAACCTTCCGGCCATACTTATGGCAAGGCTGACATCTGGTCTTGTGCACAGCATTGCATACATGATAGAGCCTATGGCTGAAGCATAGGGGACGACACTCATCTTTTCTCTATCTTCCGCAGTCACTGGGCATTGAGTCTTACTCAACTTTGTACCTTGCAATACCGGCAAGAACCCCTTCTTGGATTGATCCATTTTGAACTTCTTCAAAACTTTATCAAGGTATGTACTTTGTGAAAGTCCTATCAAGCGTCTCGATCTATCTCTATAGATCTTGATGCCTAATATGAAAGCAGCTTCACCGAGGTCCTTCATCGAAAAACTCTTGTTCAAATACCCCTTCACGCTATCCAAAAGTTCTATATTGTTTCCAATTAGCAATATGTCATCCACATATAATATCAGAAACGCTATAGAGCTCCCACTCACTTTCTTGTAAATACAAGCTTCTCCGTAAACTTGTACAAACCCAAACGCTTTGATCACCTCATCAAAGCGAAGATTCCAACTCCGAGATGCTTGCACCAGCCCATAAATGGAACGCTGGAGTTTGCAAACTTTGTCAGCATTCTCTGGATTGACAAAACCTTCCGGTTGTATCATATACAACTCTTCCTTAAGATAACCGTTAAGGAACGCCGTTTTGACATCCATCTGCCAAATTTCATAATCGAAATATGCAGCTATTGCTAACATGATTCGGACGGATTTAAGCATCGCTACGGGTGAGAAAGTCTCATCGTAGTCAACTCCTTGAACTTGTGAAAAACCCTTTGCCACAAGTCGAGCTTTATACACGGTGACATTACCGTCAGCGTCCGTCTTCCTCTTAAAAATCCATTTATTCTGAATGGCCTTCCGCCCTTCAGGTAATACTTCCAAAGTCCATACTTTGTTTTCATACATGGATCCCATCTCGGATTTCATGGCCTCTAACCATTTGTCGGAATCCGGGCCCACCATCGCTTCTCCATAGCTCGTAGGTTCACTGTTGTCCAACAACATGACCTCCAAGACAGGGTTACCATACCACTCAGGTGCAGTGCGTACCCTTGTCGACCTACGAGGTTCGGTAGTAACTTGATCATAAGCTTCTTGATCATCATCATTGGCTTCCTCTTCAACCGTTGCAGGCTCCACAAAAACTTCTTTCTGTGTTGCGCTACTCTCTGGTTGAAGTAGAGGTTCAATAACCTCATCAAGTTCTACCTTCCTCCCACTCAATTCTTTCGAGAGAAACTCTTTCTCGAGAAAGGACCCGTTCTTAGCGACAAACACTTTGCCCTCGGATCTGAGATAGAGGGTGTACCCAACCGTCTCTTTTGGGTATCCTATGAAGACACATTTGTCCACATTTGTCCGCTTTCGAGAGAAGCCTTTTGACATAAGCATCGCAACCCCAAACTTTGAGAAAAGACAACTTAGGTTTCTTACCAAACCATAGTTCATACGGTGTTGTCTCAACGGACTTAGATGGAGCCCTATTTAAAGTGAATGCAGCTGTCTCTAACGCATATCCCCAGAACGATAGTGGCAAATCGGCAAGAGACATCATAGAACGCACCATATCTAATAGGGTTCTGTTACGACGTTCGGACACACCATTACGCTGTGGTGTTCCAGGTGGCGTCAACTGTGAAACAATTCCACATTTTCTTAAGTGATTGCCAAACTCATAACTCAGATACTCTCCCCCTCGATCAGATCGTAGGAACTTGATCTTCTTGTTACGATGATTCTCAACTTCACTCTGAAATTGCTTGAACTTTTCAAACGTTTCAGACTTATGCTTCATCAAGTAAATATACCCATATCTACTTAAGTCGTCAGTGAAGGTGAGAAAATAACGATATCCACCGCGCGCCGTGACACTCATCGGGCCACACACATCAGTATGTATGATTTCCAACAAGTCACTTGCCCGTTCCATTGTTCCTGAAAACGGGGTCTTAGTCATCTTGCCCATGAGGCACGGCTCGCATGTGTCAAGTGATTCAAAATCAAGAGACTCCAAAAGTCCATCAGCATGGAGCTTCCTCATGCGTTTCACGCCGATATGACCCAGACGGCAGTGCCACAAGAAAGTGGTACTATCGTTATCAACTCTACATCTTTTGGCATCAATGTTATGAACATGTGTATCATCACTATCGAGATTCAATAAGAATAAACCCCTTACTTCGGGTGCATGACCATAAAAGATATTACCCATATAAATAGAACAACCTTTATTCTCTGATTTAAATGAGTAACCGTCTCGCATTAAACAAGATCCAGATATAATATTCATGCTCAACGCAGGCACTAAATAACAATTATTCAGGTTCATAACTAATCCCGATGGTAATCGAAGAGCGAGCGTGCCGACGGCGATCACATCAACCTTGGAACCATTCCCCACGCGCATCGTCACTTCGTCCTTCGCCAGCCTCCGTTTATTCCGTAGTTCCTGTTTAGAGTTGCAAATGTGAGCAACCGAACCGGTATCAAATACCCAGGCACTACAACGAGAGTTGGTAAGGTACACATCAATAACATGTATATCACATATACCTTGCTTGTTGTTGTTGTTGGCCCCCTTCTTGTCTGCCAGATACTTGGGGCAGTTCCGCTTCCAGTGGCCATTCCCCTTGCAATAGAAACACTCAGTCTCTGGCTTGGGCCCAGCCTTGGGTTTCTTCACTGGATGAGCAACTGCCTTGCCACCCTTCTTAGAGTTACCCTTCTTGCCGTTGCCATTTTTCTTGAAACTGGTAGTTTTATTGACCATCAACACTTGATACTCCTTCTGGATGTCTGCCTCAGCGACTTTCAGCATTGAAAACAGCTCGGCGATGGATTTGTTCATCCCTTGCATGTTATACTGCTGCACGAAGCTCTTGTAGCTAGGTGGGAGTGACTGGAGAATTCTGTCAATGATAGCCTCCTCCGGGAACACAAGTCCCAGATCAGCTATGCGGGTATAGTACCCAGACATCTTCAGTAAGTGCTCACTGACAGACGAATTCTCCTCCATCTTGCAAGCAAAGAATTTATCGGTGGTCTCATACCTCTCGATCTTGGCATTCTTTTCAAAGATGAACTTCAACTCCTGGAACATCTCATATGCTCCATGACGTTCAAAACGCCTTTGAAGTCCTCCTTCCAAGCTATACAACATGGCACACTGCACTACTGAGTAGTCATCCGAACGCATCTGCCAGGCGTTCATAACGTCCACAGAGGCCGGAGCGGGGGGTTCACCTAGTGGTGCACTTAGGACATAAACCTTTTGGGCAGCTGTGAGGATGATCCTCAGATTGCGGAGCCAGTCCACAAAGTTCCTCCCATCATCTTTCAGCTTAGTTTTCTCTAGGAACGCATTAAAATTCAGGGGAGCTACTGCGCGAGCCATCTACAACAAAAAGATTTGCAAAGACATCTTAGACTATTGTTCATGATAAGTGAGTTTTTAACTAATCAAATTACTTATAACTCCCACTCAAATTGACATCCCTCTGGTCATCCGAGCGTGACATGATCCAAATCCACCAACCCAAGTCCGATCATCACGTGAGATGAGGTGGCATCAATGGTGAACATCTTCATGTTGATCATATCTACTATATGACTCATGCTCGACCTTTCGGTCTTCCGTGTTCCGAGGCCATGTCTGTACATGCTAGGCTCGTCAAGTCTAACCCGAGTGTTCTGCATGTGCAAAACTGGCTTGCACCCGTTGTATGCGAACGTAGAGTCTATCACACCCGATCATCACGTGGTGCTTCGAAACGACGAACCTTCGCAACGGCGCACACTCGGGGGGAACACAATTTTATCTTGAAATTTTAGTGAGGGATCATCTTATAATGCTACCGTCGTCCTAAGCAAAATAAGATGCATAAAAGGATTAACATCACATGCAAATCATAAGTGACATGATATGGCCATCAACTCGTGCTTTTGATCTCCATCTCCAAAGCACCGGCATGATCTCCATCGTCACCGGCGCAACACCATGATCCCCATCATCATGATCTCCATCATCGTGTCGCCATCGGGGTTGTCGCGCGCCCACCATGCTCTTACTACTATTGCTACCGTTTAGCGATAAAGTAAAGCATTACATAGCGCTTAATGATTGACACACAGGTCATACAAAAATTAAAGACAACCCTATGGCTCCTGCCGGTTGCCGTATACATCGACATGCAAGTCGATATTAACTATTACAACATGATCATCTCATACATCAAATATATCTCATCATGTCATTGGCCATATCATATCACATACATACCCTGCAAAAACAAGTTAGACGTCCTCTAATTTGTTGTTGCATGTTTTACGTGGCTGCTATGGGTATCTAGCAAGAACGCTTCTTACCTACGCAAAGCCACAACGGTGATATTCAAGTTGTTATTTAACCTTCTACAAGGACCGCCTTGTTCTATTCCGATTCAACTAAGATAGGAGAGACAGACACCCGCCAGCCATCTTATGCAACAAAAGTCACATGTCTGTCGATGGAACCGGTCTCATGTACGTGGACATGTAAAGTTGGTCCGGGCCGCTTCATCCCATAATACCGCTGAATCAAGAAAGACTAAGGAGGGCAGCAATTTAAACATCAACGCCCACAAACCCTTTTGTGTTCTACTCGAGAAAGCATCTACGCAAGATCCTAGCTCATGATGCCACTGTTGGGGAACGTTGCATGGAAAACAAAATTTTTTCTCTACGTTCACCAAGATCAATCTAGTAGATGCAACTACGAGGGGAGAGTAGGATCCACATACCCTTGTAGATCGCTAAGCGGAAGCGTTAAGAACGCGGTTGATGGAGTCGTACTCGCCGCGATTCAGATCGCTGAAGATCCAAGCACCGAAGCAACGGTGCCTCCGCGTTCTTCACACGTACGGCTCGGGGACGTCTCCTCCTTCTTGATCCAGCAAGGGGTGGAGGAGAGGTTGATGGAGAACCGGCAGCACGACGGCGTGGTGGTGATGGTGGAGAAGAACTCCAGCAGGGCTTCGCCTAAGCACCGCGGGAGAAGATGTTATGGGAGAGGGAGGGCAGCACCGAGGCACGAACTTGTGTTGGCTGCCCTCCCTTTGCCTCACTATATATAGGGGGGCGGAGAGGGGAGGGGCGCCCTAGGGTTTCCCCTAGGGGCGGCGGCCAGGGCAAGGGGGAAGGGGGCGGCGCCCCCTGGGGTTAGGGTTTCCCCCCCAGGTGCCTTGCCCCCCAAGGCTAAGGGGGTGCGGCCACCCTAGGGGGGTCCACCTCCCTTGGCGCACAAGGAGAGGGCCCAGGGGGGGCGCACAGCCCTATGAAGGCTGTTGTGTCCCCCCTTGTGGCCCATTAGGCCCAGAAACACTTCCGGGACCCCCGAAACCCTTTCCGGTACTCCGCCGATTTCCCGATGCTCCCCGGAACACTTCCGGACTCCGAAACCTATCATCCTATATATCAATCTTCGTCTCCGGACCATTCCGGAGACCCTCGTCATGTCCGGGATCTCATCCGGGGCTCCGAACAACCTTCGGTAACCATGCACTATTCTCACTAACAACCCTAGCGTCACCGAACCTTAAGTGTGTAGACCCTGCGGGTTCGGAAACCATGTAGACATGACCGAGACACTCCCAGGTCAATAACCAATAGCGGGATCTGGATACCCATATTGGTTCCCACATGTTTCTCGATGATCTCATCGGATGAACCACGATGTCAAGGATTCAGGCAATCCCGTATACAGTTCCCTTTGTCTCGTCGGTATGTTACTTGCCCGAGATTCGATCGTCGGTATCTCTATACCTAGTTCAATCTCGTTACCGGCAAGTCTCTTTACTCGTTACCGTAATACATAATCCCGTGACCAACTACTTAGTCACTTTGAGCTCATTGAGATGACGTATTACCGAGTGGGCCCGGAGATACCTCTCCGTCACACGGAGTGACAAATCCCAGTCTTGATCCATGTCAACTCAACCGACACCCTCGGAGATACCTGTAGAGTACCTTTATAGTCACCCAGTTACGTTGTGACGTTTGGTACACACAAAGCACTCCTACGGTGTCAGTGAGTTACATGATCTCATGGTCATAGGAACTTATACTTGACATGCAGAAAACTATAGCGATAACTGACACGATCAAAAGCTATGTTAACGTTTGGGTCTCGTCCATCACATCATTCTCCTAATGATGTGATCCCGTTATCAAATGACAACTCATGTCTATGACCTGGAAACTGCGGTCATCTTTGATCAACGAGCTAGTCCTGTAGAGGCTCACTAGGGACACAAAGTCTGTCTATTCATCCACACGTGTATCTGAGTTTCCAATCAATACAATTATAGCATGGATAATAAACGATTATCATGAACAAGGAAATATAATAATAACTCTTTTATTATTGCCTCTAGGGCATATTTCCAACAATTACTTATAACTCCCACTCAAATTGACATCCCTCTGGTCATCTGAGCGTGACATGATCCAAATCCACCAACCCAAGTCCGATCATCACGTGAGATGAGGTGGTGTTAATGGTGAACATCTTCATGTTGATCATATCTACTATATGACTCATGCTCGACCTTTCGGTCTTCCGTGTTCCGAGGCCATGTCTGTACATGCTAGGCTCGTCAAGTCTAACCCGAGTGTTCTGCATGTGCAAAACTGGCTTGCACCCGTTGTATGCGAACGTAGAGTCTATCACACCCGATCATCACGTGGTGCTTCGAAACGACGAACCTTCGCAACGGCGCACACTCGGGGGGAACACAATTTTATCTTGAAATTTTAGTGAGGGATCATCTTATAATGCTACCGTCGTCCTAAGCAAAATAAGATGCATAAAAGGATTAACATCACATGCAAATCATAAGTGACATGATATGGCCATCAACTCGTGCTTTTGACCTCCATCTCCAAAGCACCGGCATGATCTCCATCGTCACCGGCGTAACACCATGATCCCCATCATCATGATCTCCATCATCGTGTCGCCATCGGGGTTGTCGCGCGCCCACCATGCTCTTACTACTATTGCTACCGTTTAGCGATAAAGTAAAGCATTACATAGCGCTTAATGATTGACACGCAGGTCATACAAAAATTAAAGACAACCCTATGGCTCCTGCCGGTTGCCGTATACATCGACATGCAAGTCGATATTAACTATTACAACATGATCATCTCATACATCGAATATATCTCATCATGTCATTGGCCATATCATATCACATACATACCCTGCAAAAACAAGTTAGACGTCCTCTAATTTGTTGTTGCATGTTTTACGTGGCTGCTATGGGTATCTAGCAAGAACGCTTCTTACCTACGCAAAGCCACAACGGTGATATTTAAGTTGCTATTTAACCTTCTACAAGGACCGCCTTTGTCTATTCCGATTCAACTAAGATAGGAGAGACAGACACCCGCCAGCCATCTTATGCAACAAAGTCGCATGTCTGTCGATGGAACCGGTCTCATGTACGTGGACATGTAAAGTTGGTCCGGGCCGCTTCATCCCATAATACCGCTGAATCAAGAAAGACCAAGGAGGGAAGCAATCTAAACATCAACGCCCACAAACCCTTTTGTGTTCTACTCGTGAAAGCATCTACGCAAGAACCTAGCTCATGATGCCACTGATGGGGAACGTTGCATGGGAAACAAAAATTTTTCCTACGCTCACCAAGATCAATCTAGGAGATGCATTTACGAGGGGAGAGTTGGATCCACATACCCTTGTAGATCGCTAAGCGGAAGCGTTCAAGAACGCGGTTGATGGAGTCGTACTCGCCGCGATTCAGATCGCTGAAGATCCTAGCACCGAACGGATGGTGCCTCCGCGTTCTTCACACGTGCAGCTCGGGGACGTCTCCTCCTTCTTGATCCAGCAAGGGGGAAGGAGAGGTTGATGGAGAAATCAGCAGCACGACGGCGTGGTGGTGATGGTGGTGGAGGAATTCCAGCAGGGCTTCGCCAAGCACTGCGGAATTGACGAAGATGTTTGTGGGAGAGGGAGGGCAGCGCCGAGGCACGAACGTGTGTGGCTGCCCTCCCTCTGCCTCTCTTTATATAGGGGGAAGAGAGGGGAGGGGGCGCCCTAGGGTTTACCCCTAGGGGCGGCGGCCAAGGGGA
>LR738710.1:553892186-553986635 GCA_902687465.1 Secale cereale
CTAGGGTTTCCCCCCCAGGCGCCTTGCCCCCCAAGACTAGGGGTGCGGCAGCCCTAGGGGGGAACCAGCCCCCATGCGCAGGTGGGAGGGCCCAAGGGGGGGCGCACAGCCCCAACAGGGCTGTTGCGTCTCCCACTTATGGCCCATAGGGCCCGCAACACTTGCCGGGACCCCCCGAAACCCCTTTCGGTCATCCGACGACTCCTCGATACTCCCCGGAACACTTCCGGACTCCGATCACTCTTATCCTATATATCAATCTTCGTCCCCGGACCATTCCGGAGACCCTCGTCACGTCCGGGATCTCATCCGGGACTCCGAACAACCTTCGGTAACCATGCACTATTCTCACTAACAACCCTAGCGTCACCGAACCTTAAGTGTGTAGACCCTGCGGGTTCGGAAACTATGCAGACATGACCGAGACACTCCCAGGTCAATAACCAATAGCGGGATCTGGATACCCATATTGGTTCCCGCATGTTCCTCGATGATCTCATCGGATGAACCACGATGTCAAGGATTCAGGCAATCCCGTATACAGTTCCCTTTGTCTCGTCGGTATGTTACTTGCCCGAGATTCGATCGTCGGCATCTCTATACCTAGTTCAATCTCGTTACCGGCAAGTCTCTTTACTCGTTCCGTAATACATAATCCCGTGACTAACTACTTAGTCACTTTGAGCTCATTGAGATGACGTATTACCGAGTGGGCCCGGAGATACCTCTCCGTCACACGGAGTGACAAATCCCAGTCTCGATCCATGTCAACTCAACAGACACCTTCGGAGATACCTGTAGAGCACCTTTATAGTCACCCAGTTACATTGCGACGTTTGGCACACACAAAGCACTCCTACGGTGTCAGTGAGTTACATGATCTCATGGTCATAGGAACTTATACTTGACATGCAGAAAACTATAGCGATAACTGATACGATCAAAAGCTATGTTTAACGTTTGGGTCTCGTCCATCACATCATTCTCCTAATGATGTGATCCCGTTATCAAATGACAACTCATGTCTATGACCTGGAAACCGCGGTCATCTTTGATCAACGAGCTAGTCCTGAAGAGGCTCACTAGGGACACAAAGTTTGTCTATTTATCCACACATGTATTTAAGTTTCCAATCAATACAATTATAGCATGGATAATAAACGATTATCATGAACAAGGAAATATAATAATAACTCTTTTATTATTGCCTCTAGGGCATATTTCCAACAAAACGAACGTCGGTAGTCCCTACACACACAAGAGCAAATACTTGCACCCAACACGGTCAAGAGGGTTGCCATTCCCCTTGTACTCGTTAATTGCAAGGGTCAAATCTGATAGTAGTAGATAGATACATTGCAAAGTAGAAAAATTTAACAAATTGCAGCAAGTTATTTTTGGTTTTAGCAATATAATCAAAATAGACCCTCGGGCTATAGTTTCCACTAGAGGCATCTCTCTCGTAGAAATAACATACGGTGGTAGAAAAATTATTGTTGGGGGATTGATAGAAATGGGCATAGTTACGACTTTATGCATGGCATGATAATGTACATAGGAATTACATCTGTGACAAGCAAACCTACTCTTTCCTGCATCTACTACTATTACTCCACGAGCGCTTCTATGCTTGCCTCTCTAGGTATTAAGTTCAAAACAAACAAAGTAATGCTTGGAGCATGACGAGACAATGTAGACAGAATAAGACCAAGCAATATAATTGAACCCCATTGTTTTCCCATTAGTACCAATAATACAGATATGTGCCTCGCTACCCCTTCTGTCGGTGCTGGGGACGGTGACAATGACGAGGCATGGGCAAATACTTGATTTCTGCAGAAATGAAATATAACAAAAACATTATCATGCTGATTGTAGGACTTAGTTAAAAACAAAGGTCTATATAAACAGAAACATTATCATGCATATAGCATAAATGGGAATGGCATGAAAGTTCACATGATGTAGTTAAAAACTCATGTAGGAGTTCAAAGTGTCAACAGACAAGAATATTACCATAGGTAATTTACATGCTCAAAACAATACTTTTTTTTAGAGATGATGAAAAGGACATGGACATATAGTACACATAACATAGAGAAAATGACATGAATTTATTTGATGCATGGTTATTTAGCTATGAAGTTTACAAAATGCCAAGTTTTACATAAACAAGGAAAAAAATACTGATTAACATTAAGTTGACTACTTTGAGCAGATCAAACCGTGGCTAAACATGATAAAATCATCAAATTGGCATGTGGATGTAGTATTCACAAATCTTAACAAAACATCTTTACCACATACATCCAAAAGAGCCACAAAAAATCTAGAAATTCCAGCACCAAAGGGCTAAACAGATTCGAATTCAGACTTGGCAAAACATTAGTATCATCATGTAAAATTTAGCAATGAATTAACATGTTACCATCACATATTAATACTACTACATGCCAACATTTGAAAAAAATACTACAAGACAACATTTGGAAAAAAATAATACTACAAGCCAACATTTGGAGAAAAAAAGGTGAAGATGAAAATTGCTACTTGTGAGCTGCATTTGTATTTTCCCCGAAGAGGAAGGGTGAAGCAATATAGTAGCGGATAGTATTTCCCTCAATGGAGAACCAAGTTTATCAAACCAATAGGTGATTCACACAAACGAACGTCGGTAGTCCCTACACACACAAGAGCAAATACTTGCACCCAACACGGTCAAGAGGGTTGCCATTCCCCTTGTACTCGTTAATTGCAAGGGTCAAATCTGATAGTAGTAGATAGATACATTGCAAAGTAGAAAAATTTAACAAATTGCAGCAAGTTATTTTTGGTTTTAGCAATATAATCAAAATAGACCCTCGGGCTATAGTTTCCACTAGAGGCATCTCTCTCGTAGAAATAACATACGGTGGTAGAAAAATTATTGTTGGGGGATTGATAGAAATGGGCATAGTTACGACTTTATGCATGGCATGATAATGTACATAGGAATTACATCTGTGACAAGCAAACCTACTCTTTCCTGCATCTACTACTATTACTCCACGAGCGCTTCTATGCTTGCCTCTCTAGGTATTAAGTTCAAAACAAACAAAGTAATGCTTGGAGCATGACGAGACAATGTAGACAGAATAAGACCAAGCAATATAATTGAACCCCATTGTTTTCCCATTAGTACCAATAATACAGATATGTGCCTCGCTACCCCTTCTGTCATGAGGTAAGGACACCACAAGATTGAACCTACTACTATGCACCACTTCCACTAAAGGTCTACTCATCAACTTGGCCAAAGAACACTCATAGACCAGAAAGAATTACATAGCTATAAAAATCACACATAATAAAGTTCAAAAAGGACTCTATTACTTTCAATGAATAATCGGATTATAAACCGACAATTCATCGGATCCCAACAAACACAACACAAAAGAAGATTACGTGAAATAGAAGATTAGAGAAAGAGAGAGAGAGAGAGAGAGAGAGAGAGAGAGAGCCATCTAGCTAATCACTATGGGCTCGTAGGTCTATGGTAAACTACTCACACATCATTAGAGGTGCAACAATGTTGATGTAGAATCCCTCCATGATCGATTCCCCCTCTAGTAGAGTACCGACGGAGGCCTCCAGATGAGATAGCGGAAGAAGAAAGGCTTGCAACGGCGGAATAATTGTTTTGGGTCTTGCTCAGGCGGTTTTGGGATTTTAGGGAATTTATAGAAGTGGAATTAGGTCAACCGGAGCTACAAGGGGCCCACAAGCTCAGGTGGCACCCCCTGGGGCATGTAGTGTGAGCTTGTGGCCCTCTCGTATATCTTTTGGCCTCCTCCCGAAGCTTCCAGGGTCCCTTCTGGTCCTGAAAAAATCATCGTAAATTTTCATCGTGTTTGGACTTCATTTGGTAATGTTTTTATGCAAAACAATAAAATAGGCAAAAAACTGGAACTAGCACTGTGCACTAGGTTAATATGTTAGTTCCCAAAAATGATATAAAATTGCATATAAGGCATACATAATTGATAACATAATAGCATGAAACAATCAAAAATTATAGATACATTGAAGACATATCAGCATCCTCAAGCTTAATTCGTGCTCGTCCTCGTGTAGGTAAATGATAAAACATTAATGTTGAATGGTACCTAGCATGTCTATCATGTAATATTTTACGATATGAATACTAGGAAACGATGAAGTAATTGATATCAACATAATAATATCCATGAATACTTGAACATAATAATTACTTTTCAAAATATATGATGCTTAACGAATGTTATCTCTACTCATTGAATTATGTATGCATGGCATGACTCTGTCTTCATCACAAAAATATAAATTATGAGCAACCCGGTGTCAAATCAAGCAACTGTATCATACTTTTTCTCGCTTCAACATTTTAAACTTCACTCAACACATGAGTTTGAGTCATGGACTTAGCACTACGGGTGGAATGGAATATGTTGGTTGAGATATAAGGGAAGAAAAAAGTGGACAAAGTCTCGCATCAACTTGGTGGATCAGTAGGAAATGGAGAGGCCTTTCAATCAATATTCATGCAAGGACTAGGGATTGACATGCAACAGATGCACTAGAGCTATAAGTGTATGAAAGACCACTATGGAAACTAAGTGGGTGTGCATCCAAGTTGATTGCTTATGAAGGCCTCAGGCATTTTAGGAAACCCGTCATTGGGATATACAACCCAAGTTCTATAATGTAAAAATTCCCACTAGTATATGAAAATGATAAATCAGGAGACTCTCTATGTGAAGATCATGGTGCTACTTTGAAGCACAAGTGTGGTAAAAGGATACTAGCATTGTCCTTTCTCTCTTTTTATCTCATTGTTTTTCCTTTTCTTTCATTTTTTTAGAACAATATCATGAACCTCATCCCCACATTTTGGAGGACTCACCAGTCTCCATCATTCCTTAATTCACTGGGACAATGCTGTAATAATGATGATGATCACACTTTTTGTACTTACAACTCGATAAACTGAAACAATATGAGTCTATATGAATGCCTCTCATAGTATGCCAGGATGTGTAATGATCTATCATAACATGTATAACAATGATGAATGGTGGCTTTGCAAGAAATATCATGTCAGCTCTATATGATCATGCAAAACAATATGATAATGAACATACATGTGATGTGACGGAACGATGGAAGTTGCATGGCAATATATCTCGGAATGGCCATGGAAATGCCATGATAGGTAGGTATAGTTATGGTGTCTATTTTGAGGAAGGATTTATGAGGCTTCTGTGTGATAGAGCGAGTCATACGGTTTGGATGCATTGCCTAAGTGCACCAACCCTCGAGGTGAGAAAGGGCATTGCGCGGTACCAGAGAGCTAGCAAGATGTGGATAGGTGGGAGTGATGTATCAGTCCATGAACTCACATTAGTCATAAAGAACTCATATACTTATTGTGGAAGTTTTATTAGTCCTCGAAGCAAAGTACTATTCGCATGCCCCTAGGGAGTAGGTTGGTAAGAGTTAACCATCGCGCTCCCCTGATTCAAATAGTACAAAGGATTTCAATCAGAAATAAAAATTCTCTAACATCCCCGCCATGCCATGACTGACATTTTAAATGAGTAATACATAACAAGCTTTAATATCGATATCTTTACTAACTAATGATCATGAACCAATAACCTTTCATGTTACTATATTAATATAACTAAGTCACATGTTTCGTATTTAGTGTTCTACATGAAATTTTTATTGTACCCCTCTTGTATACCTACCATTTTTAGACTAGTCTCATAGCCCGTGCACATTACCACTTCCTACTTAAGAGACTCTCAAAAAGATTTAAGTGAAGCATGAGAGTGCAAATGATTTCTATAAAATATAACCACCACCATGCTCTAACGATATAACTGAAGCACGTGAGCAACTGCATAGCTCAAAAGATGTAAGCGAAGCATATAGAGTATTCTAACAAATCATGATGAATGCGTGTCTCTGTCAACAGGTGGGTCCAGCAAACATTGATTGTGGCAAACTAACAAGCAAAAAAAATAAAGCTACGGCACAAGACGCTCTAGTAAAACTCATATCATGTGATGAATAAAATATAGCTCCAAGTAACATACTGATGAATTGTGGACAAAAGAGGGGATGCCATCTAGGTTATCCCCAAGCTTAGGCGCTTGGGTCTTCCTTGAATATTACCTTGGGGTTCCTTGAGCATCCCTAAGCTTAGGGTCTTTCCGCTCCTTATTCCTTCATCGTGATCTCACCCAAAACTTGAAAACTTCAGCACACAAAACTCAACAAAAACTTTGTAAGATCCGTTAGTATAATCGGTGAACCGTACACTTAGGTACTTTTGTGAATTGATTCATAATTATTCTTGCATAATACCTACTATATTCTAACTTATCCATGACTTATACCCCCTCCGATACCCCGATATAATCCATTGCATTATCCAAATAACCACACTATGCAACAAAAACAGAATCCGTCTAAAACAGAACAATTTGTAATGATCTGGAAAAAAACTATACTTTTAAACTCCAAAATTCAGAAACATTAGGAAAAGATAAAAAATTGTATCTTAAAGTCGTGTACAAAATTGAGAATTTTACCACGTTCCAGTAAAAAAATAATTCATGCATTGGGCGCAAAAGTTTTTATTCTTGCACATAAATTCAATTATCATCCCAAAGGCTTTACTTGGCACAAACACTAATTAAAAAGATAAATACACAGTCATTACAGTAGCAATAATCATGTAATCACACCCAAACAGAAGTAGAAAGCAAAATTTAAGATAACTATTGGGTTGGCTCTCAACAAGCACTCTTATTTTATGCCCCTAGTTAGGAATAATGCATAGTTTCAATTTTTTATCATAACCATAAGGGAGATCATCCATTTTCATCCCGTACCCACTTCTCTGAGTGGCATGATTTCTAACATGTAGGCAAAAATAATTAAAATGCTAAATTTCATAGGATCGGGATCAGTAAGATCAAGTTTAGGCGGAGGAGGTTCTTCTTAGGCCCTTTGTAGGTGATAGCTATTTCTTCATTGTATCGATTCCTATACATATATTCTTGTATTCTTTCTTTAAGCACACATTCTAGCCCATTATTACCTATAGCAAATTAATCATTATGTTCAAAAAGTTTATCAATCAAGATAGGTGGGGGAACCTTTTCTCTAACATTCTCATTATAAGCAGCATAGTTTGTTGATTTTAACTTTCTTATCTCTTCTTGATTGTAAAGAATTTATTCTATAGAAGGGCAATCAATATTTATTCTATAGTAATCAAATATATTTCTTGCCTCTTTCATGATGTGGCTAAATTCATGAACTAGAAATATCATGGCTAAACACTTAACAAAAGGATCATTAATGTTGGAAATTCTAGAAGTACCCATTGTATAGTAGGATGCATGTGCACAAATTTTCTCTCGGATTCAACTATAAGAAAATATATGGTATCCGTGAGACTAGTAGTTCTAGCAAGAATTGATCCTCCTATCATAGCTAACGAGCCAACACAAGTAAAAAAGTATTGAATAATACTTTCTCGAATAATATTACTACTAGCTATATAGAGCTTTTTTCATGTGCATAGTGGTGGTTTCTTCTTTCTTATTAGGATTGTCATCAACAAGATTATCACTTATTTCTTCATTAGCAACTTCATCAAAGCTTCTTTTAGTATTTTCATTTCTCATCAGATTTAACAGTATATCTTGATGATCATAAGGTACCGCACTAGTGGCGGGAGCATCATTAACTTTCCCAAAATCAAACATGATAGCAACTTTAACCAAGCAAGCAAAATAAAATATTTTTGTGTTTATGAAGGGACCTTGAGTTGTTTGATAGTACCACCCCGGTGACGGTGCCAGAAATTCTTTTTGCTACTTGTGAGCTGTGTTGGGATTTCCCCCGAAGAGGAAGGTGTTGGAAATATGCCCTAGAGGCAATAATAAAAGGATTATTGTTATATTTCCTTGTTCATGATAATTGTCTGTTATTCATGCTTGAATTGTATTGTACGGAAATAGCGATACATGTGTGAATACATAGACCACAACGTGTCCCTGGTAAGCCTCTAGTTACTAGCTCGTTGATCAACAAATGGTCATGGTTTCCTGACCATGGACATAGGATGTCGTTGATAACGGGATCACATCATTAGGAGAATGATGTGATGGACAAGACCCAATCCTAAGCCTAGCACGAGATCGTATAGTTCGTAATGCTTAAGCTTTTCCAGTGTCAAGTATTTATTCCTTAGACCATGAGGTTGTGCAACTCCCGGATACCGTAGGAATACTTTGGGTGTGCCAAACGTCACAACGTAACTGGGTGGCTATAAAGGAACGCAACGGGTATCTCCGAAAGTGTCTGTTGAGTTGGTACGAACCGAGACTGGGATATTGTCACTCCGTATGACTGAGAGGTATCTCTGGGCCCACTCGGTAAGACATCATCATAATGAGCTCAAAGTGACTAAGGAGTTAGTCACATGATGATGGATTGCGGAACAAGTAAAGAGACTTGCCATGACGAGATTGAACAAGGTATCGGGCATACCGACGATCGAATCTCGGGCAAGTACCATACCGATAGACAAAGGGAATAACATGCGGGATTGAGTGAATCCTTGACATAGTGGTTCATCCGATGATATCATCGAGGAACACGTGGGAACCAACATGGGTATCGAGATCCCGCTGTTGGTTATTGACCAGAGAGTCATCTCGGTCATGTCTGCATGTTTCCCGAACCCGTAGGGTCTACACACTTAAGGTTCGGTGACGCTAGGGTTGTAGAGATACATGCACGTGGAAACCCGAATGTTGTTTGGAGTCCCGGATGAGATCCCGGACGTCACGAGGAGTTCCGGAATGGTCCGGAGGTAAAGAATGATATATAGGAAGTCCAGTTTCGGCCATCGGGTGAATTCCGGGGGTCACCGGAGGGGTCCCGGGGGTCCACCGGGTGGGGCCACCCACCCCGGAGGGCCCCGTAGGCCGCAAGGGGGAGGGCGCCAGCCCCTGGTGGGCTGGCGCACCCACATGGGCCCCCTCCATGCACCTAGGGTTGAAACCCTAGGGGGAGGGGGCGCCCCCTATGCCTTCGGGGGCAAGTCTCCCCCCTCTGGCCGCCGCCCCCCTAGGAGATTGCATCTCCTAGGGCCGGCGCCCCCCTGGCCCCCTATATATAGTGAGGGGGGGAGAGGGCAGCTGCACCCCAAGCCTCTGGCGCCTCTCCCCCCTCCCGTCACACCTCCAACTCCTCCCGCAGGGCGCCGGCGAAGCCCTGCAGCTTTTCTTGTTGCATCCACCACCACGCCGTCGTGCTGCTGGATCTCCGACAACCTCTCCTCCGCCCTTGCTGGATCAAGAAGGAGGAGACTTCGCTGTACCGTACGTGTGTTGAACGCAGAGGTGCCGTCCGTTCGGCGCTGGGATTATCGGTGACGAGGATCGCGAAGAGTACGACTACTTCATCCATGTTCCTTCGAACGCTTCCGCACGCGATCTACAAAGGGTATGTAGATGCACTCCTTTATGCTCGTTGCTAGATGACTCCTTAGATTGATCTTGGTGAAGCGTAGGAATTTTTTTGAATTCTGCTACGTTCTCCAACAGTGGCATCTGAGCTTGGTCTTTGCGTAGCATCTTGCACGAGTAGAACACAAACAAGTTGTGGGCATTGAGTTTGCTCAATTTTCTTGCCGTTACTAGTCCAATCTTGATTCAACGGCATCGTGGGATGAAGCGGCCCGGACCGACCTTACACGTACGCTTATGTGAGACTGGTTCCACCGACAGACATGCACTAGTTGCATAAGGTGGCTAGCGGGTGTCTGTCTCTCCCACTTTAGTCAGATCGGATTCGATGAACATGGTCCTTATGAAGGGTAAATAGAAATTGACAAATCACGTTGTGGTTTTGGCGTAGGTAAGAAACGTTCTTGCTAGAAAACCTATAGAAGCCACGTAAAACTTGCAACAACAATTAGAGGTCGTCTAACTTGTTCTTGCAGCATGTGCTATGTGATATGGTATGGCCAAGAAGATGTGATGAATGATATATGTGATGTATGAGATTGATCATGTTCTTGTAATAGGAAATCATGACTTGCATGTCGATGAAAATGACAACCGGCAGGAGCCATAGGAGTTGTCTTAATTATTGTATGACCTGCGTGTCACTGAATAACGCCATGTAATTACTTTACTTTATTGCTAAACGTTAGCCATAGTAGTAGAAGTAATAGTTGGCGTGACGACTTCATGAAGACACGATGATGGAGATCATGATGATGGAGATCATGGTGTCGAGCCGGTGACAAAGATGATCATGGTGCCCCAAAGATGGAGATCGAAGGAGCAAGATGATATTGGCCATATCATGTCACTTTATTTGATTGCATGTGATGTTTATCATGTTTATGCATCTTGTTTACTTAGAACGACGGTAGTAAATAAGATGATCTCTCACTAAAATTTTCAAGAATTGTGTTCCCCCTAACTGTGCACGTTGCTAAGGATCGTTGTTCCGAAGCACCACGTGATGATCGGGTGTGATAGGCTCTAACGTTCGCATACAACGAGTGTAAGCCAGATTTACACACGCAATACACTTAGGGTTCACTTGACGAGCCTAGCATATACAGACATGGCCTCGGAACACGGAAGACCGAAAGGTCGAACATGAGTAGTATAGAAGATACGATCAACATGAAGATGTTCACCATTGATGACTAGTCCGTCTCACGTGATGATTGAACACGGGCTAGTCGATTCGGATCATGTATCACTTAGAAGACTGGAGAGATGTCAATCTAAGTGGGAGTTCATTAAAATTTGATTAGATGAACTTAATTATCATGAACTTAGTCTAAATTCTTTACAATATGTCTTGTAGATCAAATGGCCCACGCTCATGTCACCCTCAACTTCAAACGCGTTCCTAGAGAAATCCAAGCTCAAAGACGATGGTAGCAACTATACGGACTGGGTCCGTAACCTGAGGATCATCCTCATAGCTGCCAAGAAAACTTATGTCCTAGAAGCACCGCTAGGTGACGCTCCCGCCCCGGCAAACAAAGATGTTATGAATGCTTGGCAGTTGCGCTGTGATGGTTACTCCCTGGTTCAGTGCGGCATGCTCTAGAGCTTAGAATCGGGGCTCCAAAAGCGTTTTGAGCACCATGGGGCATATGAGATGTTCCAAGAGCTAAAAATGGTTTTCCAGGCTCATGCCCGAGTTGAGAGATATGATGTCTCCAACGCATTCTACAACTGTAAGATGGAGGAAAATAGTTGTGTCAGTGAGCACATACTCAAGATTTCTGGGTTGCACAACCGCTTGTCTCAGCTGGGAATGAATCTCCCAGACGAAGCGGTCGTCGACAGAATCCTCCAGTCGCTCCCAGCTAGCTACAAGAGCTTCGTGTTGAACTTCAATATGCAAGGGATGGAGAAGTCCATTCCCGAGGTGTATTCAATGCTGAAATCAGCGGAGGTGGAGATCAAGAAAGAGCATCAAGTGCTGATGGTCAATAAAACCACTAAGTTCAAGAAGGGCAAGGGTAAGAAGAACTTCAAGAAGGACGGCAAGGGAGTTGCCGCGCCCGGTAAACCAGTTGCCGGGAAGAAGCCAAAGTATGGACCCCAGCCTGAGACTGAGTGCTTTTATTGCAAGGGAACGGGTCATTGGAAGCGGAACTGCCCCAAATACTTAGCGGACAAGAAGGCCGGCAACGTCAAAGGTATATGTGATATACATGTTATTGATGTGTACCTTACCAGCGCTCGTAGTAGCTCCTGGGTATTTGATACCGGTGCAGTTGCTCATATTTGTAACTCAAAGCAGGAGCTGTGGAATAAGCGGAGACTGGCAAAGGACGAGGTGACGATGCGCGTCGGGAATGGTTCCAAGGTCGATGTGATCGCCGTCTGCACGCTGCCTCTACATCTACCCTCAGGATTAGTTTTAAACCTTAATAATTGTTATTTAGTACCAGCTTTGAGCATGAACAATGTATCTGGATCTCGTTTGATGCGAGATGGCTACTCATTTAAATCCGAGAATAATGGTTGTTCTATTTATTTGAGAGATATGTTTTATGGTCATGCCCCGCTGGTCAATGGTTTATTTTTGATGAATCTCGATCGTGATGATACATATATTCATAGTGTGAATGCCAAAAGATGTAAAGTTGACAATGATAGTCCCACATACTTGTGGCATTGCCGCCTTGGTCATATTGGTGTCAAACGTATGAAGAAGCTTCATGCAGATGGACTTCTGGAGTCTCTTGATTATGAATCATTTGACACATGCGAACCATGCCTCTTGGGCAAGATGACCTAGACTCCGTTCTCCGGAACAATGGAGCGAGCAACCAACTTATTGGAAATCATACATACCGATGTGTGCGGTCCAATGAGTGTTGAGGCTCGCGGAGGCTATCGTTATGTTCTCACCCTCACAGATGACTTGAGTAGATATGGGTATATCTACTTGATGAAGCACAAGTCTGAGACCTTTGAAAAGTTCAAGGAATTTCAAAATGAGGTTGAGAATCAACGTGACAGAAAAATAATGTTCTTGCGATCGGATCGTGGGGGTGAATATTTAAGTCATGAATTTGGCACGCACCTTAGGAACTGTGGAATTGTTTCACAATTGACACCGCCCGGAACACCTCAGCGTAACGGTGTGTCCGAATGTCGAAATCATACTCTGTTGGACATGGTGCGATCTATGATGTCTCTCACCGACTTACCGCTATCTTTTTGGGGTTATGCTTTAGAGACTGCCGCATTCACTTTAAATAGGGCTCCGTCGAAATCCGTTGAAACGACACCGTATGAACTTTGGTTTGGCAAGAAACCTAAGTTGTCGTTTCTAAAAGTTTGGGGTTGCGATGCTTATGTCAAGAAACTTCAACCTGAAAAGCTCGAACCCAATCGGAGAAATGCGTCTTCATAGGATACCCAAAGGAAACGATTGGGTACACCTTCTACCACAGATCCGAAGGCAAGGTCTTTGTTGCCAAGAATGGATCCTTTCTGGAGAAAGAGTTTCTCTCGAAAGAAGTGAGTGGGAGGAAAGTAGAACTTGATGAGGTGACAGTCACCCCTCTCGAACCGGAAAGTAGCGCAGCGCAGGAAATTGTTCCTGAGGTGCCTGCACCGACAAGGGAGGAAGTTAATGATGATGATCATGAAGATACAGATCAAGTTACTACTGAACTTCGAAGGTCCACAAGGACACGTTCCGCACCAGAGTGGTACGGCAACCCTGTCATGGAAATCATGTTGTTAGACAATGGTGAACCTTCGAACTATGAAGAAGCAATGGCGGGCCCAGATTCCAATAAATGGCTTGGAGCCATGAAATCCGAGATAGAATCCATGTATGAAAACAAAGTATGGACTTTGGTGGACTTGCCCGATGATAGGCACGCCATAGAAAATAAATGGATATTTAAGAAGAAGACAGACGTGGATGGTAATGTGACCATCTATAAGGCTCGACTTGTCGCTAAGGGTTATCGACAAGTTCAAGGTATTGACTACGACGAGACTTTCTCTCTCGTAGCGATGCTGAAGTCAGTCCGAATCATGTTAGCAATTGCCGCATTCTATGATTATGATATATGGCAAATGGACGTCAAAACGGCATTCCTTAATGGTTTCCTAAAGGAAGAACTGTATATGATACAACCGGAAGGTTTTGTCGATCCAGAGAATGCTAACAAGGTATGCAAGCTCCAGCGCTCGATATACGGGCTGGTGCAAGCATCTCGGAGTTGGAATATTCGCTTTAATGATGTGATCAAAGCGTTTGGCTTTATACAGACTTGGGGAGAAGCCTGTATCTACAAGAAAGTGAGTGGGAGCTCTGTAGCATTTCTCATATTATATGTGGATGACATATTGCTGATGGGAAATGATATAGAACACTTGGAAAGTATAAAGGCCTACTTGAATAAGAGTTTTTCAATGAAGGACCTTGGATAAGCTGCTTACATATTAGGCATCAAAATCTATAGAGATAGATCAAGACGCCTCATTGGTCTTTCACAAAGCACATACCTTGACAAGATATTGAAGAAGTTCAATATGGATCAGTCCAAGAAGGGTTTCTTGCCTGTTTTGCAAGGTATGAGATTGAGCAAGGCTCGGTCCCCGACCATGACAGATGATAGAGAAAAGATGAGTGTCATTCCCTATGCCTCGGCCATAGGTTCTATCATGTATGCCATGCTGTGTACCAGACCTGATGTGAACCTTGCCATAAGTTTGGTAGGGAGGTACCAAAGTGATCCCGGTATGGAACACTGGACAACGGTCAAGAACATCCTAAAGTACCTGAAGAGGACTAAGGATATGTTTCTCGTTTATGGAGGTGACGAAGAGCTCGTCGTAAAGGGTTACGTCGATGCTAGCTTCAACATAGATCTGGATGACTCTAAGTCACAAACCGGATACATGTATATCTTGAATGGTGGAGTAGTCAGCTGGTGCAGTTGCAAGCAGAGCGTCGTGGCGCATTCTACATGTGAAGCGGAGTACATAGCTGCTTGCGAAGCAGCGCAAGAAGGAGTCTGGATGAAGGAGTTCATCACCGACCTAGGAGTCATTCCAAGCGCGTCAAGCCCGATGACTCTCTTCTGTGACAACACTGGAGTTATTGCCATTACCAATGAGCCCAGGTTTCACAAGAAGACCAAGCACATCAAGCGTCGTTTCAACTCCATCCGGAATTATGTTCAAGATGGAGATATAGATATTTGTAAAGTGCATACAGATCTGAGTGTCGCAGACCCGTTGACTAAACCTCTTCCACGGGCAAAACATGATCAACACCAGAAATCTATGGGTGTTCGATTCATCACAATGTAACTAGATTATTGACTCTAGTGCAAGTGGGAGACTGTTGGAAATATGCCCTAGAGGTAATAATAAAAGGATTATTGTTATATTTCCTTGTTCATGATAATTGTCTGTTATTCATGCTTGAATTGTATTGTACGGAAACAGCGATACATGTGTGAATACATAGACCACAACGTGTCCCTGGTAAGCCTCTAGTTACTAGCTCGTTGATCAACAGATGGTCACGGTTTCCTGACCATGGACATAGGATGTCGTTGATAACAGGATCACATCATTAGGAGAATGATGTGATGGACAAGACCCAATCCTAAGCCTAGCACGAGATCGTATAGTTCGTAATGCTTAAGCTTTTCCAGTGTCAAGTATTTATTCCTTAGACCATGAGGTTGTGCAACTCCCGGATACCGTAGGAATACTTTGGGTGTGCCAAACGTCACAACGTAACTGGGTGGCTATAAAGGAATGCAACAGGTATCTCCGAAAGTGTCTGTTGAGTTGGTACGAACCGAGACTGGGATATTGTCACTCCGTATGACGGAGAGGTATCTCTGGGCCCACTCGGTAAGACATCATCATAATGAGCTCAAAGTGACTAAGGAGTTAGTCACGGGATGATGGATTGCGGAACGAGTAAAGAGACTTGCCATGACGAGATTGAACAAGGTATCGGGCATACCGACGATCGAATCTCGGGCAAGTACCGTACCGATAGACAAAGGGAATAACATGCGGGATTGAGTGAATCCTTGACACAGTGGTTCATCCGATGATATCATCGAGGAACACGTGGGAACCAACATGGGTATCCAGATCCCGCTGTTGGTTATTGACTGGAGAGTCGTCTCGGTCATGTCTGCGTGTTTCCGGAACCCGTAGGGTCTACACACTTAAGGTTCGGTGACGCTAGGGTTGTAGAGATACATGCGCGTGGAAACCCGAATGTTGTTCGGAGTCCCGGATGAGATCCCGGACGCCACGAGGAGTTACGGAATGGTCCGGAGGTAAATAATGATATATAGGAAGTCCAGTTTCGGCCATCGGGTGAATTCCAGGGGTCACCGGTAGTGTCCCGGGACCACCGGAGGGGTCCCGGGGGTCCATCGGGTGGGGCCACCCACCTCGGAGGGCCTCGTAGGCTGCAAGGTGGAGGGAGCCAGCCCCTGGTGGGCTGGCGCACCCACATGGGCCCCCCTCCATGCGCCTAGGGTTGAAACCCTAGGGGGAGGGGGCGCCCCCTATGCCTTGGGGGGCAAGTCTCCCCCTCTGGCCGCCGCCCCCCTAGGAGATTGCATCTTCTAGGGACGGCGCCCCCCTGGCCCCCTATATATAGTGAGGGGGGGGGAGAGGGCAGCCGCACCCTAAGCCTCTGGTGCCTCTCCCCCTCCCGTCACACCTCCAACTCCTCCAGCAGGGCGCCGGCGAAGCCCTGCAGCTTTTCCTGTTGCATCCACCACCACGCCGTCGTGCTGCTGGATCTTCGACAACCTCTCCTATGCCCTTGCTGGATCAAGAAGGAGGAGACGTCGCTGTATCGTACGTGTGTTGAACGCGGAGGTGCCATCCGTTCGGCGCTGGGATCATCGGTGACGAGGATCGCGAAGAGTACGACTACTTCATCCACATTCCTTCGAACGCTTCCGCATGCGATCTACAAAGGGTATGTAGATGCACTCCTTTATGCTCGTTGCTAGATGACTCCTTAGATTGATCTTGGTGAAGCGTAGGAATTTTTTTGAATTCTGCTACGTTCCCCAACAGAAGGGTGAAGCAATATAGTAGCAGATAGTATTTCCCTCAGTAGAGAACCAATGTTATCAAACCAATAGGTGATTTACACAAACGACAGTCGACAGTACCTACACACACAAGAGCAAATAATTCCACCCAACACGGGCAATAGGGTGGTCAACCCCCTTGTACTCGTTAATTTCAAGGATCAAATCTGATAGTAGTAGATAGATAAGTTGCAAAGCAAAATAACAGTAAATAAATTGCAACAAGGTATTTTTGGTTTTAGAAATATGATTAAAATAGACCTGGAGGCCATAGTTTTGACTAGAGGCATCTCTCTCTCTCTCTCTCTCTTTCTCTCTCTCATAGAAATAGCATATGGTGGGTGGACAAATTACTGTTGGGCAGTTGATTGAAAAACACATAATTATGACGTTATCCATGGCATGATCATGTACATAGGCATTACGTCAGTGACAAGTAGACTGGTTCCTGCCTCCATCTACTACTATTACTCCACTTCTAGAGAGCTTCTATGCTTGCATCTCTAGGTATTAAGTTCATAACAAACAAAGTAATGCTTGAAGCATGATGACATAATGTAGACGGAATAAAACAAGCAATATGATTGAACCCCGTTGTTTTCCCCTTAGTAGCTAAAATACAAATATATGTCTCGCTACCCCTTCTGTTGCGAGGTGAGGACATCACAAGATTAAACCTACTACTATGCACCATTTCCACTGAAGATCTGCTCATCAACTTGGCCAAAGAAAACACATAGATCAGAAAGCATTACACAGCTATAAGAATCGCACATAATAAAGTTCAGAAAATACTCAATTAATTTCAATGAATAATCTGATCATATACCGTCAATTCATTAGATCCCAACAAACAGAGTGCAAAACAAGATTACATCGAATAGAACTCCGAGGAAAACATTGTATTGAAGATCAAAGAGAGAGAAGGATCCATCTAGCCAATCACTATGGACTCGTATGTCTGTGGTAAACTACTAACACATCATCGGAGGTGCAACAAGGTTGATGTAGAGGCCCTCCACCCCTCCGGCAGAGTACTGGCGGAGGCCGCCAAATGGTATTGTGGAAGAACAAAGGCTTGCGGTGGCGGATTAATTGTTTCGGGTCTCGCTCTGGTGGTTTTGGGATTTAAGGGAATTTATAGAAGTGGAATTAGGTCAATCGGAGCTACGAGGGGCCCACAAGCTCAGGTGGCGCCCCTTGGGGACGCACCGTGTGAGCATGTGGCCCTCTTATATATCTTCTAGCCTTCTCTAAAAGCTTCCAGAATCCCTTCTGGTCCAGAAAAAATCACCGCAAATATCCTCGCATTTGGTACTATTTTTCTGTGAAACAATAAAATAGGCTAAAGCAGAAACTGGCACTGGGCACTAGGTTAATAGATTATTTCCAAAAAATGATATAAAATTGCATATAAAGCATACAAGATTGATAATATAATAGCATGCAACAATCAAAAGTTATAGATACATTGAAGACCTATCAATGCTCCTCACCTTGCTCCAGCAACGGTGTAGGAGGGAGGGAGAGGGAGGAGGTGGTGTGAGGGATGGAGAGGGTGGCGGCCTCAATGTGGGTTGGAGTGGAGGAAGGAGGGAGGAAGCAAATGAAGAAGGGATGACATAGGAGGGAGGGAGGAGGGACAAGGGAGGATGGGGAAGACGGCGGGTGAAGGCGGCAGCAGAAAGGGAGAGTGAGGAGAGCGAGTGAGAGGATAAGGCGCTCGGCTTAGTAGTAGCGCAGGGTGATAATATTCCAATGAATGCCTACTATTATTTATTATCTTTTGGTTCATTATTTCACTTTATGATGTTGTTCCAATGCATTTTCTCTCTTATTTTGCAAGTTTCACCAAAAGAGATTGTTAGAGATGTTGAAGTCTTTTGTGGTAAGATGAAATACCCTATTGATTTTCTAGTGCTTGGATCACTACAAGATGATTTTTGTCCCATTATATTTGGTAGGACTTTCTTGAATACAGTTAATGGTAAAACTCGTTGTACTAGGGAAACATTTAGTGTTAATTTTGGTGATGTATCTCATGAATGTAATTTCTCTAAGATCCGTAGGCAATCTCATGATAAAAAAATGCCCAATAAATATGAAATTATTGGTCTTGCTTCTATTGTTGTTCCCCCTACTGATCCTTTAGAACAATATTTTCTAGACCATGAAAATGATATCCATATGAATGAACAGATAGATGAAATATTCTTTAGACAAGCACCTATCCTTAAACACAATGTACATCTTGACACTTTGGGAGACCCTCTCCCACCTAAGATTGATCCGCTGTTTGAATTAAAGAAATTACCTAATACATTGAAATATGCTTATTTTGATGAACATGATATATCCTATTATTATCAATGCTAACCTTCCAAAGCCTGGAGAAAAGAGATTACTTAAAACTATGAGGAAGTACCATGATACTATTGGATATACTCTTAATAATCTTAAGGGCATTAGTCCCACCTTATGACAGCACAAAATTAATATGGAGCATGTTGCTAAACCAGGCGTTGACCATCAACACCGCCTGAAAATCCTAAAAAGAAGGATGTGGTAAGAGCTGAAATATTAAATCTTCTGGAGGTAGGTATAATTTATCCTATAGCTGGTAGCAAGGTTTAGGATATCGCTCATAATTAGCGTCTTGGTTAGCTGCGGATTAGATATTAATTGGAAATTGGACGATTAAGCGATTTTATCGGTCAACTATTAATCGGACATTTTTTGCAAATCCCACGTTCCCAACACTAAAATATGTTATGTTCAACACCAAAACGATATTGGACAGAAGTGTTACCTTGATTCCTAGCCTTTGAATCCTTGTATAATGACAAACAAAAAAGGACAATAGTACATATTGTGTAAGAAGGTCCACAAAACGCAAATAAACATATTATTTGCAAACATAGTGCTATGAATAGGCTCGATTTCTCGGCAAATCGCTTGTCATAGCGATAAATCGGCCCAAACGATAAAAAGTGAAGATAAGGCATAATCTTATTGGTCACCCCAAGAGTAGCGATAAATCACTGAATCGGAAGATTTTTTGAACATTGGCTGATAGTAGATGGGTAAGTCACGTTCATTCTGTTCCTCAGAAAGGAGGCATTACTGTTGTTCCTAATGATAAATACGAACTTATCCCACAAAGAATTGTAACTGGTTATAGGATATAATTGATTTTAGCAAATTAAATAAAATACTAGAAAAGATCATTACCCTCTGCCTTTTATATATCTAATGTTAGAAAGATTATATAAGCATACACACATTTGTTTCCTTGATGGATACTCCAGTTTTTCCCAAATACCTATGCCAAAAGAAGATCCAGACTAAATTATGTTTACTTGTCATTTTGGAACTTATGCTTACAGACATGTGAATTTTGGTTTATGCAATGCACCTGCTACCTTTCAAAGATGTATGACTGATATAATTCTCTAGTTTTTGTGAAAGATTGTTGAGGTATTCATGGATGATTTTCTGTTTACAAAACATCTTTTGATGTTTGCTTCAGGAACCTTGATAGAGTTTTGTAGAGGTGTCAGGAAACTAACCTCGTCTTGTCTTGGGAGAAGTGTCACTTTATGGTAATGGAGGTATAGTCCTTGGGCATAAAATCTCTAAAAGAGGTATTGAGGTAGATAAAGCTAAAGTTGATGCAATTTAGAAAATTCCATGTCATAAAGATATCAAAGGTACAAGAAGTTCCCTTGGTCATGCTAGTTTCCATAGGAGGTTCATTAAAGACTTTTTAGGCCTCTTACTAATCTTTTGCAAAAGGGTGTTCCACTTGTTTTTGACGATGATTGTGTAAAAGCCTTTGAAATACTCAAGAAAGCCTTTATTTCTGCACCCATTGTTCAACCATCTGATTGGAACCTATCATTTGAAATTATGTTTGATGCTAGTGTTATGCTATTGGTGTTGTTTTAGGTCAAAGAATTGATAAGAAATTGAATGTTATTCATTATGCTAGTAAGACCCTGGATAGTGCTCAAAGACATTATGCTACTATTGAGAAAGAATTTTTAGCAGTTGTCTTTGCTTGTCATAAATTAAATTCGGATCTTATATTATTGATTCTAAAATTAGTATTCGCGTCGATCATGCCGATACTAAATATCTCATGGAAAAGAAAGATGCTAAACCTAGATTAATTAGGTGCATTCTTTTACTACATGAATTTGACTTACATATTATTGATAGAAAAGGTGATGAAAATCTTGTAGCAGATAACTTGTCTAGAATGGAAAATGATCTTGATTACCCACTGCCCATTGATGATAGTTTTCTGATGAACAATTAGTTGTTATAAATGCTTCTCGTAATAATACTTGGTATGCAGAATATGCCAATTACATTGTTGCTAAATATATACCACCTAGTTACACATACCAATAAAAGAAACAATTCTTTTTTAATTTAAAACATTACTTTTGGGACGACACACATTTATATAAAGGAGTAAATTGTGTTATTAGATTATGTGTACCCGGGCATGAATAGGAACAAATCCTACGGAAGTGTCATTCCTAAGCATATGGAGGGCACCATGTTGGAGACACAACTACACATAAGGTACTATAGTACGGTTTTTATTGGCCTACTCTCTTCAAGGATGCACGTAAGTTTGTCCTTTATTGTGATGATTGTCAAATAATTGGTAATAATCGTAGACGTCGGGAAATGCCTATGAAATACTCTCTTGTTATTGAACCATTTGATGTCTCGGGTTTCGATTATATGGGACATTTTCCTTCCTCTAATGGGTATACTCATATTTTAGTTGTTGCTGACTATGTTACTAAGTGAGTAGAAGTTATTCCAAATAGTAGTGTTGATCATAACACATCTATTAAAATGCTTAATGAAGTTATTTTTCCGAGGTTTGGAGTCCCAAGATATTTAATGACTGATGATGTTCACATTTTATTCATGGTGCATTCCGTAAACTCCTAGCTAAACATGATGTCAACAATAGAGTCCCATCTCCTTATCATTCTCAGGCAATTGGTCAAGTTTAATTGAGGAATAGATAAATAAAGTTAATCTTGTGAAAAACTTTGAATAGATCCAGAAAGAATTGATCTAAGAAATTTGATGATGCATTATGAGCTTATAGAACTACTTATAAAAATCCTATCGGTTTGTCTCGATATAAAATGGTCTATGAAAAAACATGCCATTTAATGCTTGAGTTAGAACATAAAGCCTATTGGGCAATTAAAGAACTTAATTATTGTTTCAAACTTGTAGGTGAAAAGAGGTTATTTGATATTAGCTCTCTTGATGAATGGAGAACACAATCCTACGAATATGCCAAGTTATTTAAAGAAAAGGTTAAAATATGGCATGAGAAAAGAATCCAAAAAGGGGAATATTAAGTTGCTGAACAAGTTCTATTATACAATTCTCGTTCTAGATTCTTTGCAGGAAGGTTTCTCTCTAAATGGGAAGGACTGTACATTATTGAAGAAGTTTATCGCTTTCGATCCATCAAGATCAACAATGCCAAGGGCACTAATCCGAGAGTGGTTAATGGGCAAAGAATTAATCATTATATCTCAGGTATGCCAATTAATATTGAAACTAATATTATTCAAACCATGACACTAGAGGAACGCATAAAAGAGACCTTCTGAAACGCTCCAGAACCCTCGAAAGGTGTAGGTAAGCGATACAGTAAGTAAACTGACTCCAAAAGTTCCATAAAAGCATTTTTTATTCATTTTGGAATATATATATATATATATATATATATATATATATATAATTATGAAAATAATAAACAATCAATAAAGTGTTGGAGGGAGTGCCCTACCCCCGAGGCACGTCGTGTGAACTCGTGGCTCCCCCGTGGAACTTCTCGACTCCATTGTCTCCTAGATTACTTGGTCCGCATGAAAAAGTTAATTATATATTCTTCTTGTGGTTTTGACCACCGTATCACAAGTTTCGCCTATGTTCTTGTTTCGGGCTATATTTCTGACAGATCTAGATCGCTGTGGCACCGCCAAGCTCGTCCAAGGACTAGTTTTTTTAGAAGGTCATCAATCAGTACCTTCCAGATGTGATGAAGCACCCTCAAACCATGGAGTTTTTTGAGGGGGTGCATCACATCCGGGACGTCCAAGGCATGAAGACGGAGGGAAGCGAGAAGGCCATGCTCGAAGTTGTGGAGCAAGATATCTTCAAGTGCCAAGGGATGGTTGAGCATGGACTTAGCGCCAGCCACTCCATGATTACTGAGTTCATTTTGAGTACAAGTGGAACAATAAGGAAATTGGAGACGCCACCTTCAAGCTCAATGCCCGGATCGATCATATCCAAGCCCAAATTTTTTACCTGCAAAACCAAAACTGCGAATATGAGTCCAGGTTTAAGGGCATGAGTTTGTTTGCAAGTTTCAGGATTCCGAAAACGCGTTCGTCTTTGTATGATGGAGAACCTATGCCTTGGAAGATGGAGGACAAGCCTACTACTTCATCACCACCATCACTTAAGAAAGAAACTTGAGTACACGGGTACGGGCACCACCCTTGGCTTGTTCCAAGCGTGGGGGAGATGCTCTGGTATCGTATCACCATCACTTTTTCCATTGTTACCAATCTTATATCGACCCTTATTTATTTGGCTCTTTTACATCTATGTCCCTAACTCGAACCCACTACTCAGATTTGCCCCTAATTTCGAAGTCTGCTCAAATTTGCCCCTTTGCCGTTAGGTTCCATTGTAGAAATGACCTTCCGTGCCGTTTCTTTCCGGTCAAAGGGCTTTGTCCGCTATCTGACCGTTTCTTTGACATTTTTGCCCCTGTGTCCATGTGTCACTTACTGGTGGGCCCACTCTAAAAAAATAAAATGAAAAACACTGTCTCTCACCCCCTCTCTCTCACACACAGTTTCATGTGGGGCCGGTCTAAAAAAAGAAAAAAGACTTCAAATAGATATTGGGCCCACATGTAATTGCCTAATTAATATTTTCTAGAAATATTTTGTTTTAATTAGTGTTTTAATTAATTCTTAATTATGGATTGGGTCGACGGTGGCTGGCGGTGACCAAATCCCTCGGCATGGCTCTACCGCATCCATGGATGTGGTCGTCGGACCATATGGTCGCCGAAGCAAACGGCGGCGACCATTCCCGCGGGGGGTCCAGTTGACGCAAGTGGGGCAGCAACCATGTGAGGGGTAGAGAGAGGGGTACGGTTTGTGTGACAATAGGGAGCACACTTGGAGCACGACGACGACGCCGCTGGGGCTCGGGGGTGACCAAAGCCATGACTTCGACGATGGCGGCTGATACACCTCCAACGTATCTATAATTTTTTATTGTTCCAAGCTATTATATTATCTGTTTTGGATGTTTAATGGGCTTTATTATGCACTTTTATATTATTTTTGGGACTAACCTACTAACCTAAGGCCCAGTGCAAATTGTTGTTTTTTGCCTATTTCAGTGTTTCGCAGAAAAGGAATATCAAACGAAGTCCAAACGGAATGAAAACTTCGCGAGGATCATTTTGTATTATATTATCGATTTTGGATGTTTCATGGGCTTTATTACCAAGAAAGATCAGGTGGCCAAACCAAACTAATAATTCGAATAGACTTGCAAAGATATTCAAATCATGCATATAAGAATTCAGAGAAGAATCAAATATTGTTCATAGATAATCTTGATCATAAACCCACAATTCATTGGATCTCGACAAACACACCGCAAAAAGTATTACATCAAATAGATCTCCAAGATGATCGAGGAGAACTTTGTATTGGGATCCAAAGAGAGAGAAGAAGCCATCTAGCTAATAACTATGGACCCGAAGGTCTGTGGTAAACCACTCACACATCATCGGAGAGGCTATGGTGTTGATGTAGAAGCCCTCTGTGATCGATTCCCCCTCCAGTGGAACTCCAGAAAAGGCCCCAAGATGGGATCTCATGGGTACAGAAGGTTGCGGCGGTGGAAATAGGGTTTCGTGGTGCTCTCGAATGTTTTCAGGGTATATGAGTATATATAGGAGGAAGAAGTACGTCGGTGGAGCTACGAGGGGCCCACGAGGGTGGGGGCGCGCCCTCCTACCTCGTGGACACCTCGTGGCTTCCCAGACGTGTACTCGAAGTCTTCTGGGTTGCGTTTGTTCCAAAAAGATCCTCCCGACGGTTTCATTCCGTTTGGACTCCATTTGATATTCCTTTTCTGCGAAACACTAAAATAGGCAAAAAAACAGCAATTTGCACAGGGCCTTGGGTTAGTTGGTTAGTCCCAGAAATAATATAAAAGTGCATAATAAAGCCCATTAAACATCCAAAACAGATAATATAATAGCATGGAACAATAAAAAATTATAGATACATTGGAGACGTATCAGCTGCCATCGTTGAAGTCATAGCTTCGTTCACCATCGAGCCCCAGCGGTGTCGCCGTCGTGCTCCAAGTGTGCTCCCTATTGTCCCATAGACCGTTCCCCTCTCTCTACCCCTCGCATGGTTGCTGCCCCACTTGCATTGTCTGGAGCCCCCGCGGGAATGGTCACCGTCGTTTGCTCCGGCGACCATATGGTCTGAAGACCACACCCCTGGATGCGGTAGAGCGACGCCGCGGGATTTGGTCTCCGGCGACCATCGTCGACCCAATCCATAGTTAAGAATTAATTAAAGCACTAATTAAAACAAAATATTTCTAGAAAATATTAATTAGGCAATGACATGTGGGCCCCATATCTGTTTGAAAAGTCTTTTTTTTCTTTTTTTAGACTGGCCCCACATGTAAGTGTGTGTGAGAGAGGGTGAGAGAGTGGGACCCACCTGTAAGTGGCACATGGACACAGGGGAAAAATTGTCAAAGAAATGGCCAGATAGCGGTCAAAGCCCTTTGACTGGATGGAAACGACACGTAAGGGTATTTCTGTAATGGCACCTAACGACAGAGGGTCAAATTTGAGCAGGCTTCGAAATTAGGGGCAAATATGAGTAGGTGGTTTGAGTTAGGGACAGAAATGCAAATGGCCCTATTTATTTTGTGAATAGAATAATAATGTTTTAGTATTATGTAGTTTGGAGTGCTTGTTTCATGATCTATATATCTACCTTTGTCATCGAGTGTGAGAGTTATATGATAGAGAGTAGTTTGAGTTTTTCTTTACTTTCTTGTTTCAATCTTAGAAATGAAAATGATACAAATATCATATGATAATCCCATGGGGAGTAATGACTTCACATAAAAGAAGTATAGTTGGTAAAATTTGTTGGGTGTTAACAAACATATATTGCATTGGTCATGGATGCAATTCATGAAAAGTAATAAAGAAAGAGCGGTCACACATATAAATATACTATATTGGACATATTTTATGATTGTGAGACCCCATTAAATATTATATGCATGATCAAATAGTTGACATTGGATAAGGAACACAACATAATGAGTTATGTTTGCTTATAGTCACATAGAAGTTATATTGCCATGTATCCTCCAACATGTGGTGCTTGCTTGGGATCTTTGCTAGCCAAATTCGTACTAAGTAGAGATACTACTTGTGCATCCAAAACCCTTGAACCCAATTTCTTGCCATGAGAGTCCACCATATCTACCTATGGATTGAATAAGATCCTTCAAGTAAGTTGTCATAGGTGCATGAAGCAATAAAAATTGCTCCTAAGTGTGTATGATCTTTTTTTGGAAGGGAAAGTAAGCTTTGTAAGATCTTGTGATGGTAAAGAAATAAAAGTGACGGACTGCATAATAAAGGTTGCTATCACAAGGGGCAATGCAAAGTGACGTTCCTTTCCATTAATAGCTTGGACATCCAAAAACAAATATCCCATGACAACATATACTTCCGTCTACGAAGGACTTATCTTTTAATTTTTTTTGTATTTACTTTTATGAAAGAGTCAATAATGTTCACCCCTATTCCACTCTATTTATTCTTTATTTGTCAAGCATAATGTGGTGGGGAAAGATCAAGTTGAATGTAGGTAATCATGAGTTATTATTGTTGACCTTATCCTCGAGGTAGATAAGTTGGGAGTTGAAAACTATAAACCCCTATCTTCCTATGTGTTTTTCTAAAACAAATTCTCCATAAGTACACCGTGAGTGTTAGCAATCATGGAAGACTAAATTATAGTTGAGTATGTGAACTTGCTAAGAAAAGCTTTTACATAGGCTCCTTCTGAAAGTATGATGAATTGCAATTGCTGCAATGACTGATATTGTAGTTTGTTAGTTTTCAATGAAGTTTATGGTTCATACTTTAGCATGTGAATGAATTTTTACTTTGACATGAGAAGTTTTATGATGATATATTGCCGCTACGATAATGATCATGATACTTTCATGTCGTATTTTATTTTATCGACACCTCTCTCTCTCTAAACATGTGGTCATAATTATCGAGTTCGGCTTTCACTTGAGGACAAGCGAGGTCTAAGTTTGGGGGAGTTGATATGTCCATTTTGCATCATGGTTTCCTACTGTTATTCATTATGTTTTGGTTCATTATTTCACTTTATGATGCTATTCGAATGCATTTTCTCTCGTATTGTGCAAGTTCCGCTTGAAGAAGGAGATTGTCGGCAGCTGGAATTCTGGACCTGAAAAAGCAACAACATAGATGAATATTCTCCAGAGATCTAAATGAGCTGAAAATTTACGGAGAATTATTTTGGAATATATAAAAAATACAGGAGGAAGAATTACCAGAAGGGGGGCCACTGAAGAGCGCCAAACTCAAGGGGCACGCCCACCCCCCCAGGGCGCACCCTATGAGCTCGTGGGTCCCCCAGCTGGCCCCTGTTGCCCATTTTCTGCTATAAGTGGCTATTTTCCATAGAAAAAAATGAAGAATTTAGGGATGAAGCGCCACTGTCTCGAGGCGGAACCTAGGCATGAGCACTTTTGCTCTCCGACAGTGTGATTCCGTCGGGGAAACTTCCCTCTTGGAGGGGAAAATCGAAGCCATCGACATCACCAAAAATCCTCTCATCGTAAGAGGGCTAATCTTCATCAACGTCTTCACCTACACCATCTCCTCTCAAACCCTAGTTCATCTCTTGTATTCAATCTTTGTCCCAGAACCTCAGTTTGGAATTTGTGGGTTGCTAGTAGTGTTGATTACATCTTATACTTGATGCTAGTTGGTTTATTTGGTGGAAGATTAAATGTTTAGATCCTTAAGCATATTCAATACTCCTCTAATCTTGAACATGAATATGTTTTGTGCATGGTTACATTTGTTCTTGAGGACATGGGAGAAGTCTTGTTATAAGTAATCACGTGAATTTTGATGATATGCATGTTGTTCTTCCTCTGGTGGTGTCATGTGAATGTCTACTACATGACACTTCACCATATTTGGTCCTAGGGGAAGGCGTTGGGGAGTATAGGTAGATGATGGGTTGCGAGAGCGACAGAAGCTTAAACCCTAGTTTATGCGTTATTTCGTAAGGGGCTGATTTGGATCCATATGTTTCATGCTATTGTTAGATCTATATAATTCTTATTTTCGTAGTTGCAGATGCTTGCGAGAGTGGGTAATAATAAGACGGTTGCTTGTTCAAGTAAGTACAACACCCGAGCACCGGTCCACCCACATATCAAATTACGAAAGTAGTGAACTCATCAACTAAACATGATGAACATGACTAGACAATAATTCACATAAGAGGGTTGCTTTGCTTTATGTATGAGAACATTTCGGCTTCTGCTTTGCTATGAAAAGGATTGGGTCACCTTGCCGCATCTTTGTTAATATTACTACTTGTAACTTCTTATGAATTATCCTACCACAATACTATCTGTTACCGCTACTTTCAGTACTTAAAGAGAATACCTTGCCGAAAACCACTTATCATTTCCTTTTGCTCCTCGTTTAGTTCAACATTCTTACTTATCGAACAAACTATGATTGATCCCCGATACTTGTGGGCCATCACGGGGCACGTGCTACTACTAAGCCCATAAGTTTTAGAGTGGGACAGAAGGGCCTTGCTGCCACTAAGTTGGGCCCACCAGCTTTACCCGTGTAATCATAACAGCAGGTCGGGTCCAGGGCCCGTGTTGCTACTATCCTATTAGTTTTAGCATGTGCCCTGGACTTGATGCTGCTGTTGCGGCATGTCCCATGGGGCACTATGGGACCGCTTATCGGTAGTGCGGGTTGAGTCGGCCCGAGCTACGGCTATAGCTTACCTATAATGCGGTCTTTTAGCCCATGTGTCAGTGTGAAATCCGATAGACCTTGCGGTAGGGGGTCCCGAGCTATGGATCTCTGGTCGATGGTAACAGGAACAAGGGAGACAATGTTTACCTAGGTTCGGGCCCTCTTAATGGAGGTAAAACCCTACGACATGCTCTTGTTTATATTGATGGAGATGGGTCAAGTACATAGTTGATCTACCCCGAGATCATAAGTTGTACTCTACCTCTAAGGCTAGGCGAAAGTAATTGTGATTCTGTCTCCCCTACGGGCTAAACCCCTTGGCTTATATACACGCCGGGTAGGGTATCTAGGGATACATGGTCGGTATCCAGGAGATCACATGGAGGCGGTTGGAGATGCCTTGGACTATACTTCAAGTCTTCGGTAGAGGTAGTCTTGATCACGCTTAGGCTCATAGCCTATGTATTCCAACTTGAAGAGAACGAGGGCCCATTGGCCCATCCAAGGCCTACGGGCCGGGTAGGTTAGTACCCCCATATCCAGGACACCATCAGTAGCCCGTGAACTGGTCTTCGACGCCGAGGACGATACTCTAGAACTTCAGTTCCAGTGTCTTGGCTCGACACACGAGTTCCTTCTCGGTACCTTTTTTTAGCTCGACTTTGAGGTCATCAGTCCCGTCGAAGATCCTGCTCGAAGCCTGGTCCCATGACACGTGGCGCAAAATCCAAGTCCTCGATCACCATGCGCCTCTGGAAAACTGGGTCGCTTTACGACAGAGTGATGATGTGTCAGTTACCTTTCTTTCTTATTTATAACCACCTAATCTAGGGATGGGACAGAGCACGTCTCAACCCTAGCTGCACCAATATTTGCATGCTTATCTCTTCTACTCCTAGATTGAACCCATAGAGCCCAAACAATGGTGAGTGGTGCGGGTTCCTCGAGGCGACCTCACGGTCCTTTCAATGGTGATTGGCGGAGATGCTCCATCCCCCGCTTTCAACTAGAGCGCCTGGCCACCTAGGGCTATTTGCCAGATTCAAATCTAGCCTCCACTCACCCATGATTTATGTCCATGAACAGGCAAGCACACGCAGAAAGCCATCTGAACCCATGCAAGGGAGAATGGGTATGCTTTGTCCCCATTCTCATGTCCGACCAGGGTTTTCCCATTCGCCCCTTCATTCGGGGTTTGCTCGTGTTTTATGGCCCACAACTCCATCACCTCACACCCAACTCCATCTTACACATCACCGTGTTCATAGCCCTATGCGAGATGCACCTCAGATGCAAAGCACACTTTGGGTTCTGGCGGTGGTACTTTTGCATAATGCCCAACTCCCCAACCGAGGTGTTATACAGGGTGGGAGCCGCCGAGGTATGTCAGATTGATGGGACCGACTACCCTCCACGTACTCCTCAGGAAGATATCGAATTCTAGTTGTCCGAGTGGTTCTATATAGATGACGTCCCAATATATGACCTAGTTCGACCCGGGCTCCCTGCTTTTTCTTCGGAACCCTTGAAGAAGTGCTAAAGCTAGAGACCATGGGCTGCTTCTCAAGAGGACGATTCCAATGTGGTCAGCCTGGCAGCCCAAGTAAAACTGCTGACGAATGCCAGCCTCACCATCATAGATGTCATGGCCACAGTGATCAGCTGAAGAGTCCAGCCACTCTGGCAACGCCTACGCTTTATGTGCACGTACAATGGAACTGATGACACCTCCCGATCTGTCTGAGAAAATCTTGGCGATCCGATGGTCCTTGGGGCCACTCTAGCCGGCATATATCATGGATTGGCCGAGGAGTTCGCATGCTAACAGTTCCGGTACGGGCTGTCTTACTACAATCTCGCAGAAATAGTAAGCTTCCTCGGCCCTTCTTGTTCATCAAAGTTGTTTCATAGTTAATTCTTCTGACCAACCATTTAATGAACCTAGACAGAGATGAAGGCGTTGGTTTGAAACCCTAAGCAGCTATGCACCCGAATCGGGTACACACCGTCAGGCGGGCGATCCTCTCTTCAACGAGGACGAGGAACTATCCCTTATATACGAAGGGGGAAATTCTATTTGGAAAGCCTTGACGGCTCAAGGGTCGCCATCACTCCGTATGTGTTGGGAACACGGTCGGCCTGTTCGGTAAAGCCCCCTTCCTCTACTCAAAAGAAAGCGTCTCATCCTGAAGCCCCTAGTCCTCTGACTGCTGCTCCTAAGGGACGACACATAAAACATTCACGTGGAGGAACGAATTCTCGAAGGAGTCCACTGGAGAAGACATTGGGAGCACAAGCACGTACGACGGCCGTGGAGGCAGACCAAAATGTTTCCTCAACACCCAAGTAATATTACTACACTTCTGAAGATAACTTATCATGAATCTTCAGTTCTTTTAATGTTGTTACAATCAACCCACACCCCCTCCGATAGCGGAGGACACAAGGGTTGATGGGACGTTGGCTCTAGATAGTGGCGCCAGACCATACCTACCTTGGGAGCCGCTCCCAAGGTACCTCAGTCACGAGATTAGGAGATCTGTTCGGCTACCACCTCCGAGGTTCAGAGCGCCATGAATCACCAACAGCAGAAAGTATCTTTAAGGGATTCCATTTTTACTAACCAAGAGTTTAATGCTCTTAGCTCGGTGGATGCCTACCTCAGAGCGATCAGTACTATATTTGAAGAAGCAATGGGCGTTTTATCATAGGTGTCGTCGTTTTGTCACGACAGATGCCCTTGTGAAAGGACTTAGGTGCGAGGCCATGGTCATGGTGATTAGCTTGAAGGGGTTGAGCGGGACGAGAGACGGGAATTTACCCAGGTTCGGCCCCTCACCAACGAGGTAAAAGCCTACTCCTGCTTTGTGTTGTATTGATATCGTATCGTACAAGGGAGCGGAATCGCTTAACCTAGCTGTTGATCAATTGTTTTTCTGTCTTCAACCCGCTGTCAGGTCTCGCCTTTATATACACAGGTCGAGGGCCTGACGGCTTACAGGAGTCCAGGTCGGGTCACACAACATAACCGACCCTAGCTCTAACTTGCCTTGCATTGCTATGCAAGCTACCATCAGGCGGCTCACACCTCCGGGTCTTGAGTCGCCTCCGGGTCGTGGGCCTTCAATAGGCCTGCTTGTAAGCCGCCTTCAGTCTTCTCATCTTGTCTTCTTATGCCTAACTGGGCCTTTAAGTATGAGTCGCCAACGGTGTGACCCGGCCCCTCCTGGGTGGGTCATCACTGGGTTATATCCCCAACATTAGGCCCCAGATTGATTTGAACCTATTCATGTCAATCTTGATCCTTCGGTTGGCGAATCCCTTGAACCTTTTAAACACTTCACCTGATAAATTTTCATAAACCGACATGACGGAAGGTGACATCATATCATCAATTTCAGAAAAGAAATCCTATGTTATCATAACGGATCTTTGTATTAACCAGCCATTCCGAGAATTGAGGCATCTTTTCTGTTAAGATAATCATGATACCTCCTCGATTTCTGCTTCTTCCATTCACCATTTCACTTTTTTCCTTTATAAATAGGCACGAGGGACCTACTTTTCACATTTACCCCATCCTCCTTGCTTCTTCGTCTTCCTCGAGCTGCTACTGCGACCAGAGCTCCGGCCACCGTCGTTCTTCACTAGTGACTCCATCACATGCTGCTGCATCAACCTGATCGGACCAGATAACAATGGCACACCCTCGCTCTTCAGTCAAGCATCCAAGTAAAGTTCCTTCCTTGACCTAGATTCACATTAGATTGATCTTGTTCATAGGTTCATCGGAGTTCTTCGTAGATTCAACCTAGTTTGTCCATTTGGTATTTAGGATGCTTAGTCTAGTCCAAAAACCCAGAAAAGTAATGTGGCCATAGTTTTAGCCCTTCATTCATACTCCCTCCGTCCGGAAATACTTGTCATCAAAATGAAAGATGTATCTAGATGTATTTTAGTTTTAGATACATCCCTTTTCGTCCATTTTGATGGTGAGTATTTTCGGACGAAGGGACTATCTTGGATAAATCCCATCTTCTAATAACCATTGTTTAACTTGCCAGTTCTTCCATTATCGCCTTCTAGGGTTAGGAATAATTTTGCTTTTTTGAGCTGCCATAGATTCATAAATGTAGCTGTATCATGTGAAAACTGCTTGTTCAGTACTTAGCAGAATTCCAGCAATTCCAAACTTATAAAACCGCTGACCAGCCATATTGTATACGGTGGCTTACATAATATTCTTGTAACCCGCCAGCCTCTGGCCAGCTTAAATTATCCACCAGTAAAACTACTGTAACTCGTCTTTAACCTTTGAAATAAGACGGCTCATAGTATCTCTCCACTTTATAATGCTCTTATAAACTTGCATACGACCCTGCATTGTAATGTTTAATTTGCCACACTTTATTTCTTTAATAGAACCAATTACCTCCGGCTCATCATGACGAAAGCACCCACAACTTGCGATTGGATCCTCTCCAAAGTCACTGAAAATATCCTCAATGATTATGTGTCCACGGGTGTTTAAGCCGCCAAGGAAATCATCAATTGGTGGGTTCTAGGCTCCGAATGTCCTCCTGAACCTCAAGAGGGTGAGGTCATAGTTGTTTGTGACAACCTGGTTTTTGGCCCTTTTCTTTTTCTTTTTGATTTATTGGGTTTTGCTCTGTTTTTCTTTTTGGAGTGATTCTGTGGCTTTGTCACCTGGGAAATCATCCTCTTTTTTCCTCCCAAGTGGCTCTCATTCTCAAAGCCTTGCCAAGATCATGTCACTCCACTGCTTGACCAAAACCTAATTTCTTTTCTAGGGAATATTCCTTTTTTCTATTAAAGGAATAACACTGTCTGCCCTAGGTTGTAAAGCAACCTATATTTCTGTCACTCCTAAAATTCCCAAATAAATTTTAATAAATTTATTGGGTCATATCTTCATCAAATATGGCAAAACATTTCATTGCCATGTTAAAAAATAATCCTCCAATAATCATTTTTCTATTCTGCCCTAAATGGCACTTTGTGAAGCAAGTGCTATTTATCATTGGCAAATTGACTCCAAACTCCTTGGGCATCTTTTCATGTCCATATCATTGACATGTGCCAATTTTCACACTCATTTGCCTAGTGTATAGTTTTCAATGGTTTTCCAAAGTTTCCGTCCAAAAAGGGACTTTGTGAAGGAAAGTATATTCTAGGAATGTCCAAATGAGATGAAACTTGGTCACATCCTTTATTTGACCAAATCATGAGTCTCCACCAAACTAGAGCTCATGGAAATCATCTATGTGAGCTCAGCTCCAAATCTTGTTTTCTGGTAAAATTTTCACTTTGTGAACCAACCCTATTTTACCTTGCTTCATTTGAGCTGGCAATTTACCAGGGAATTATTACATTTACATCTACTCCCTCCACCAAGTTTTGGCTCAATCCACTTACCCATTTACCCTGAGTAAATTTTCTAAGTTACTGACCAGAATGGAACCTTGTGAAGGAAGTGCCCCTTTGGTAACTCCAAATGGCATGATCTTTTTACAGCAGCTCCATATGATCAAATAATACCTCTACACCAAAATTCAGCTCAAGTGGTTACTCCAAGTGAGTGCTACTTCATCATCTTATTTCTGGACCAGATTTGGCAGTTGCAAAGCAACCATATTAAATCTTGGTCCATTTCCTGCCAAACTCTCCAGTAAGGTAGTTCTTCCTAAGCTAATAACCCCAGACAACTCTTTTGCCTCTAATCCTACCTCAGTTGATCACCATTTCATGATCAAGTTTACTGCATTAAACTTCAGAGGTAGTTTTCCATTTAACAATATCACCTCTCACCAAGTTACCACCGCAGGGTAAACCTAACTTCGATGATCTTACCACTAGGCAACGTCTAGCAAATAGTTTTGCACCGTGTGCACCAGTGCGCGTTGTGACCACTGCCCTGGCATGCAGCCAGCGTGCTCTGGCTCGACCTCGGTGATGTGCTCGTCCGTTCCCTCCTCGTCTCGACCTCCCCACCGTGTCCAGTAGTCTCCCCGTGTTCGTCTGCGTCGCCCTGACCCCTTGCCCCCTCCGTCCGCTTCCCCGTCTGTGCTCGACGCCGCCAGCCCACGAGTGCTCTGTGGCCGACCGAGCTTCAGCGGCGTTCGTCTGTTTCCCTCCTGTGCGCTAGTGTAACGCCCCGGACACACCCGCCGGTGGTCGTTACTCCTGGCGGGATCTAGACTGGCCTCACATATCAATACTAGTCTTTTCTGTGCACTTTGTCCTCACTCGTGCGCACCCGGGAGCAACTTCCCGGTCGGTCATCCATCCTGAAACTACTCCAAGCTGAGCACGCTTAATTTTGGAGTTCTATCCGAATGGGCTCCCGGAAAAGAAGGAATTCCTTATTGATATGAGTAGTCTATCATCCCTAATAAGCCAGGCCATCACAGCTAGGCCCCTCCTACACAGTACGACACTGTGGCTCGTCTGCACCCCCCCTCGTCGTGTTCCTGCCCTCTCCCGTGAGCTCTGTGCGTGCCAGAGCGTCGACCGGACGTGCACGGCGGCACACCCCCTCGGCCATCTCCTCCCCGCATATATATAGGCCTCCCCCGAGCCGTTCGACCTCACCATCGGCCTCCCCTCGCTCCCAGCTCCCTCCCCATATTCTCCATTCGCCTCCAGAGCCCCTCCTCGCCTCCCCTGGCCGCCATGGCTGCAGCCTCGGTCCTCCTAAATTGGAGCCACCCGAGCCTTCCCTCTCCTTTCCAGCACCACCACTAGCTCCCTCACACTCCCACGAGTCGCCCCACCCACTTGCCCCTCGCCGGAGACGCCCGCAGCTCCAAGTACCTCCACCGCCTGAGCCTTCAATCCGCCTTCATCGCCGCGGCCTCCTCTCCTCTCCACCCCACCCCGTCGTCGGCTGGTCCTCTGAATGGGTGCTCTGTCTCCTCGCGCATCCGCCGGTACCCTCTGCCGGGCCAGAGACGGCCGGAGCTAGCCGGCCCGCCCCGACGCCCCAGTTCCTCTGTCCTCCCTCCCATGGTCGTCCCGCTCCTCCCTAGCACTCCCTCTACCTGGGGATGGATGCGGCACGGTCCCGCGAGGCCGCCTGTGCCCTCGCCCTCGCCGGAGATGGCCGGAGTCGGCCAGGCCAGTCGCCGGCCGAGTCATCCCCGCCTCTCCTCTGTTCTCTGTCGAGAGAAAGAAGAAAGAGCCAGTCGAGAGGAAGGAGAAAGAGAATGGATAAGGTGGACCCACCTGGCAGCGACACACGCCCCGGCCCCGCCACTGCCAGCGTGGATAAGTGGAAACGTACTCCGTGGAATACGCTTTCCTTTTAAGTAAGCGTAATATCTTTCTGCTTTCAACCCAGAATGTGTTTTCTTAAACAGAAAGCGTATTTCTAACTTTGCATTTCTGCCTTATCCACCCAGGGACTTGTTTGTGACGATTTTTTGCAGAAAAGTCCCTGAACTTCAACCCTCCATATCTTTTTGCTCACAACTCCAAATGAGGTGAATCCAAAGCCCACTTCTTCGTCTCGTCGAGCCCGTTCTATAGGTAACATTTTCACTATGGTTTGACACTGTGAAAATGACCATTTTGCCCTTGCCGTAAACAGCCCCTCCGAGAGAGAACTGTTTCCGGCGATTCGTTCCGCGGCTTCACCGCACTTCTTCCAGGGTCTCCCTCACTCCCAGGCAAGCCACAACAACCACTTGCATGATAGTAATGCAGTAGCCATGGTTTCCAACTTGAATATTTAATAAAATATTGTTGTTATCTGTCTGCTTGTTTGCTACTATTGTCGTTGTTTCGGTTATGCTCGTGGTTTCATGTTCACTGTCATGCTATGGTCTGATACTTGTTGTTATCCTATACTACTTGTTATTATCATGTTCACTGTTATGCTTGGAAGTATAAGTATTTGCTAGCAGTAGTCTTGATGCATGCTTGTTGTTCCGTGATATGCATGTTCCGTTGCATCTAGCTAGTTAGATGCTTACTTGGTACTGTTCTTGCTATGTTCTTGCATGGTATTTATTCTTGATGCTAGTATGCTCTTGCGTGGTATTTATTGTTGATGCTAGTATGCTCTTGCATGGTATTTATTTATGAGGCTAGTAGTCATGTATGCCATGAGTAGTGTTATACTTGTGATATTCATGCTTGTCAGTATGCCATGTTCATTTGGATATATGATTCACTGTGGTTATGCTCGATGATTATGTGCACCTCCATGTTTATGTCGGAATCATGTTCATGCATTGTAGTTGCATCATGTTATTTTATTATGACTCAGCTTATTGCATTCAAGTTTAACCGGATAATAATGAACTTGAACAATTGTTGGCTGAGTCATGGTGCCACCATATCGAGCTGACCAGTGCAGCCACACTTACCTTTATGGCAAGGTTCTAACTAGGTCTATTGTCATGCCTCTCACCGGTGCCTCCAACGAGGGAAGGTTATGGGCACGCGTTACCCTGATCAGGTAGGCGGACATAACCTTGTGTGCCCGTTGTTGTTGTTGTTTTGAGATCGGGTCTCCGTTTGGGACCATTTACGTTTGGCCACGACGGTGGTCGTTGTGTCTTTGGTAGACACGGGGCCACCCAGGACTTAGCCCAAAGGGCAGTTGGTCGGAGTGGTCGGGAGAGTGTCATGACAATAGATCGGTTTTGTCAGAACACTGTTGGTCCACCTGAACGGGAGAACGAGGCCATGGGTTCTGTGGTGTGGGTACAGTGCGCTACCTCTGCAGAGTGTGTGTGTGTGTCTAAATCTATCGATAACCGTGCCTGCGGATAAGGGCCCAGTTCGTGTCAGTCACACCGTGAGTCAACCGAAATATAAGTAATAATAACTTGATTAATAAACACCAGTTTGATGATGAGAAAGATGTTGGTTGTGATCACCGGAATGATCACTGTGGTATCGAGGATACTGAGTTGTTGGATATTTGTGATGGTTACAGGTAACCCGAGTAGAGTAAGTTGGTGCATGATAGTATCATCATGTTGCATGTAGTATCATCATGCTCGTATGTTCATGCTATGCTTGTTCTAGTGTATCATGTTCAGTTCTGTATGCCATGTTGTTCTATTAGTATCATGCTCATGTCTGATTTAACCTGCTAATGCCATGCTGTTGTTTGTCTTGAATGCTTTTGGTTTATTGTGATCTTGCAGGTACATTCAATGTACTGACCTGGCATGTCATGCCAGTTTGCAGGTAGTGCCTGGATTGCTTGTTTGTTGGGTGCTGTTCCTGTGTTCGGGAGCTAGGATAAACGTTCCAGCCAGAGTTCCTACGGATTGGAGTTCATCATCGCCGTTCGTAGTTCCGCTGCCAGTAGAGGTTCCGCTACCTCATGTTGTTCTGCTGCTTGCATAGGGCAACCGTGGCAGGCGTACTGTCGTCGTGCCAATGCTATTCGTTGTAATATCGGAGACCTTGTATTCGTGTTCATGTAATAAAAGAAAGCTGGTTTGTTCTATGCTAAGAAGTGTCGTATTCCAGAAGACTTCTCCTCGATCTCTGGGCTGGAATACGGGGCGTTCCGGTTTCTCTGAGCCGGGGTGCCACATTTTTACAAATCATCTGCTCCCCAGCTTTTCCCCGCCTGGCTAAAGATTCTTCCGAGACTTTATGCGCTTTTATAACCTTCATCCACAAGATATTGGTCCCAATCCTGTCTCCAACATATGCAATTTCCAAGTTTTCTACGAAGCATACCTTGGTTAAAAGCCTTATGTAGATCTATTCAGAGACTATTATTACATCAACCGCCAAACCGAGATGTCTGATGGGCTTAGTCTTGAGCTCGGAGGCATTTCAATTCAAAGGCGGAGGGATGTGACTTTCCCATCAGCCACCCTGCCGAGTCATCCTAAGGACTGGAATTTTATCTGGTTCTATTGCAAAGACACTTCTCTAGAAGGAGAAAACCCCTGCCAGGTTATCGTCCATACCTGCTCCCCACCAGTGGCCCACTATCAGGCTGAATGACTGCCGCGAAACGTGGTCTTTATGCTTCCACTCTTTTGAAGGTCCGACCTTCTTTGTGAATGGCTTAACCGAAGTTGATCTGGTTTGCTGCTGGGTTTCGTGGAGAATTCTGCCTTTAAGCCGCCGCCCCGACTTAATGTTCAAATATACTGGAGACACGAAAGATCCACTGCGCTACAACCCCACTGAATTAATCGAGAAGGAGATCAATGATACTGCCAAGTCGCTTATTGGCGAATCGTTGGCAAATTGAAGTAAGACAGGTCTAGCTGCTTATTGTTCTCCTAACCCGCCACCAGCTGTAAGTACTCTAGCTGTCGTGGCCCAGGTCGTCCTAAGAAGCCCACGACTCAAGAGCAGTTTGAACTGGACAAGTCAAAGGTAGAACTTGATTCAATTGGTATTATTTTATGCAACTTATTGATGTTGATTCACCTCAGGAGGAAGCGGAGACAAGCTAAGCTGACGTCGTTGACGTAATCCATGTCTCCTCCATCTCAGAAACCTTGCCAAGAGAAAAAACACGGAGGGTCGTCGGGAAAGTAAGGTTTTCCCATCCTCTTGCTCACTTGGATCCCAACTTTATTTTGAATAAACAACAACACGAGTCTAGGCGGAACACTCGAAGCAGCGGTCAAGAAGGGCTTACGGCCGGCTTACCAACACACCGTCTGCTCGCAAACATCGTCATGAGGTGCCTCATAGTCCTACCTTATCTCTCCCACGAGCAGGCCTCATACAACAACCTCTTAACTCTTCTGACTCGGCATATCAAGATACATATCACTCATCTGGAGACTCAACCGGAACACAGCTCCCCGCCTTCGTGGTTAACCTGGCGTAAGTACTAGCACTTGCTTGAATAAACTTCTTGTCATTTCATACTTATCAATTTATGTTATCTTCAATCATAGGGCTAAGGTGAAGACGGGCAAAAAGCTGCCGGCTCTTCCAAAGCTGCATAAAATACTGAATCTGATACACAGGCACGTGAAGCCACTGATATTCCTATTCAAGAATCACAAAATCACACACATCAGCAAGCTGACCCCCCCTTCTTAGGCTGGTCCTGCCATTATTGAGCTGGCCACGGGTATTAAGGATGACCCGACGACTAGTCATAACCCGCCGAGACCTAAGTCGCCATCCCCTACTAAGTCAACTGATGAAATTCCTACTGATGGCCATGCTGAAGAAGTCACTATCACATGATCACGTTTTAAGCCGCCTGGAGCTTCCACAGTGCTCGCCAAGCATTTTGCTAAGGATGAGGCACAAATATCAGAAAGAACAAGTCCCAGCTTGACCTTGAGAAATACTCCAATTTTAGCGCCAGCGAGCTGTATTTTGGTTACCTAAACCGTCTTTATACAAGTGGTGACCTGGAGGCCGACTTGGTTAAGATGATGCGGCAGATATATGAGGTACGAACTCATCCCCTCTTTTTTACTCATGTATATATAGATATCCATCTAGCCCCCAAGTCTTAATCATAGGAACAAACCATTGAGTATGGTTAAGACTTTCAGCAGCATGTAATTTAGATTTCTGGGTCATAACCCCTCAGAACTGGTTTATATAAAAAAGTTCGAACCATGATTTTGTCAATATTCCTCTGTAAAATATCCACTTAGAACCTTCAAGGGCGAGCATATCATGCAAGGATGCGCTGGTTCTTCTATATAATTTGACTTAAAAATTTCAAGTCAAAGCCCTCAAGGAACGGCTTTTCTGAAAAGATGAGCTGGGTCTATCATATTAAACCCATTTTAGAACTGCAACTCATAGCCCTCAAGGGCCGGCTTATCTAAAAAAGATGAGCCCGATCTTCAATAATATGCACTTGTAAAAATAACTTTTTGTAGCTCTCAGGGGCAGGGTCATCTTATGAAGATGACCCGAATCTTATGCATTTAATTTGATAAGAACTTCGTCATACATTAGCCCCCAAGTGCCAAGTATATTGCTTGCAATGTGCTTGGAACTTAAATATCCGTTGCATACCAACTTATATTGTCGGCGTTCTGGGAACGGGGGTACCCAGACTTGCTTGCCTGCGGCCCGTGACATGGCTCCATCGACGGCCTGGCACGGCTCAGCTTCAGCAACCATAGATCTAGACCCTCGCGAGGGGCCAAGCCTCACGAGGCGGATGGCAACAAGACCTCCCTGGGGGCAACCTCTCTAGGCTGGCTCCCGAGGAGCGGAGATATCTATGCAAGGCACACCTCGCGAGGTGCACGTGACATGAGCCATTACAACCAAGGTTAGGCGGCCGCCAGCGGGTGCAGTGTACCAGTTTTCCCTTTGGTGCTAAGGGGGCAAGCGCAGGCGCGGAGTCCCGAGGAATCAAGCAAAGGTTTGCATATCGGTGCAACAAGACCAAGGACCGTCAGGACGACAGAATGGAGGTCATCGTTGTAATGCCCAGGATGGGACTATACCTCCTACGTGTCGAGGCACGACTTAAAGGTATAAGCCCATCCTAGAATGATCTCAAGTTTGGTATCTTTGCACGACTCATGTAAAAGAGGGATTAAAATGCAAAAGAAGATAGTTGGCTTACACTCGCCACTTCACACAATACATTACATAAGCAAAACATCATTCAAAACATCACAACCCGACTACGAGCGAAGATCAAAAGAAAGATACCAAAACAACATAAATCCACAGGCCTAGATCGAATCCTAGTAGAAGAACCACTACTGATCATCGAAACGTCACAAGCATACGGTCAAGCTCTTCATCGAACTCCCGGTGAAGAACTGATCCATCTCCTGCATCAAACTCGGCTGAACCTGCATCTGGTGTGGTGAAGTAACTGTGAGCCACAGAGGACTCAGCAATCCCGTTCCCGGGTAACAAGACTATTTAAGCCTTGGGAGAGGATAAGGCTGAAGAAAAGAATAAGAGGTGAAGGAAAAACAAGAGTCTGCAGCAGCAACTAGCACTAGCTTACGTATACGAGAGCGAGAAGAGAAGGTGCATCGGTCGAGAGATGATCACGAAGTGATCCTAGCTAAAGCACGTCAAACATAACCCCACCGTGTTCAACTCCCGAATCCCTATTCGGAAATTGACAGTCACGGTACACACGCTGGTAGTGTATTGGAACATGGTGTCAAGTTTTCTACAACCGGATATTAACAAGCTCCCATCTGCCACATAACCGCGGGCACGGCTTTCGAAAGTTCATAACCCTGCAGGGGTGTTCCAACTTGGCCCATGACAAGCCCACGATCCGCGGAGTCGCAACTCCAAAGGTGGGAAGACCCGAGTATTCTCGGAATCCCGTGCTCAAGATACTCCGAACTAAGGTAAGGCTAATCCAGCAAATCCTCCCGGCGTGTCGACACCCTGATAGGTAGCCGCGCGTATCTAGTCTCAGGACACGACCGGATGGGTGATGCTACAGGTTTTTACCAGACCTTGAGTTTCCTCGAGGTGGCCCTGCAGGACCCCCAGTTCGGACCAACACTCATGTGGAGCACTGGCCCGGGGTTGTTGAATTAAAATAAAAGGGATAGCTAGTCCCTATGCAAGTTTTATTAGTTATTAGGCGAATAGTACCAATGTTGGGACTTGCTGGAAAAGACTTAGCACTTAGCGATTTATCGAGGGGGTCCCATACACCCCAACCGTGTTAGGAACGCATAATCAAGGAACATAACACCGGTTTAAACGGTTCCTAACGGCATGAGTGGAACAAATCACCAAGCAAAAGGCTTAGCCTTCCACCCTTGCCAATATATAGATGATTTCATTTTAAGCATTTATATAGTGTGATATAACCCAACAAACTTCAACATGAAGCAAGCATCTTCAATCTTCACATGCAACTAGCAATGCTATAAGAGGGGCTAAGCGAGCCTACATATAGCCAATCAATGGTTTGCATAGGTAGGGTGGTAAGACAGGATCATGGTTACAATAGGAGGCTGACAGGAAAACATGGGCATCGAGGCAATATACTAAAGAGCGATACTCTAGCAATAGGCAAAGATAGTAATGGTATCCGGGTTCGGTCATGTCAGGACCCCGATCCTAAGTCACACAGGTCTAGCCTGTAACACATCATATCACTTTGCGGCCTCACGCACGGTATCCCCACGGGTGCCACCTTACCTGGCCCGGGACCGTTTGCGCATTTTAGCACACGTATATGATAGTGTCGCTAGCATCCATATGACAGAGAACCCGGGCCGACATGACCAGTTATAAACCAAAAGTGGCACTAAATTACAGAGACAGGCATACATGACCCAGCAACGAACGTGTCGGTCATCAACGTATGAACCCAAGTCGTAGCAAGCTATAAGGACTTAAAGGAACAACGCGTGACATTTCCCCTAAGGGACAGACACAGGAACGAAGAAGGACACATGCCGGCCAGCCTAAGTGTTCCGGAGCAGTAGCAAGCTACCAAGGCTCAGTGGAAGCACTAGGAGACATTTCCCTGTAAGATAGGCTACCAAAGGTAAACAACTAGGTGTCGGATCCCACACATAGCAATACACATTACACGTACGCATAACATGCAGGTATGTGTTGTACAACATGGCATCACAACATAACTCAACAACTCATATAGATAAGGCCCAGAAGAGCCATCATAGCATTTATTACAATCAGAGGTCACATGACCCAACATACAGAGCATACAGGCAACGGAAGCATTACATGTCTGAGTACAGACATCTACAAATGGAAAAGACTAAGAAGCCTGACTATCTACAAGACCCTCCCAAGGGTTCAGGATCGTAGCTGAGGTAACAAGCTAAACGTCGAAGTCCACGCGGAACCACTAGCGAGACTGAAGTCTCTCTGCAAAAACATAAATTAAGCAAACATGAGTACAAAGGTACTCAGCAAGACTTACATCAGATCTATCCACATATGCATCGGTATCAACAAAGGGGTGGTGGAGTTTGACTGCAGCAAGCCAGCTTTGACTCGGTGGCTATCCTAAACTACGACTGAAAGTAACTCTTTTGAGGTGGCGCACACGAGTCCACATATTCACCAATCAATACACCACTATGGATCCGCTCCCGTCTCCCTACGAGAAGGCCATCCATAGCACTCACGCTTGTCTTGCGCGTTTTAGAGTATCCACTTTCACTTGTCTATGAACTGTAATAGGCAACCCAGAAGTCCATTACCGCGGACACGGCTATTCGAATAGATTATAGTTAACCCTGCAGGGGTGTACTTCTTCACACACGCTCTCACCACTTACCGCCGTTTACACGACATGTACTCGGCAACCTTCAAGCGGCGGCCCAGCGAGGGTGTCGGCCACGACCTGACTAACCACACAAGTCTCTCGTCCAGGTTTATCGCCTATTTGGGTTCCATCCGTGGGGAGATCCGGCCGGGGTGTCGCTCACGGCCCCAAACGATGTGTACAGGGTTCCCGCATCACCAAACGGGCAATCGGTACACCGTGCCACGTACCTGCCGCGTCACAGCCCACCCCGAGGGTCAGCGCTGCGCACGACCTCCAGTAAACTACAAACACCAGAAACTAGTTGCAACTCCTGGACAGAGATCATGTTGATTAATAAGTCGAGAGGGTCCATTGGTTTCGGGCCCAATGCATGGTAGTAACTGGTCATGGATCAACCAACACAGAGCTCAGTTCCTGAGGACGGCTGCAATGAGACAACCCACCATGTACTCCTACATGGCCTCTCATCGCTACCTTTACCAAATCGTGTTCACACACTTAGCTCACACACAGTAGGACATGTTCATCACATTCCAATTCATCCCCGATGAATCAGACCTGACACAACTCTAAGCAATAGCAGGCTTAACCAGAAGCATCAATGAGTAGGCACAACATGGCTCAAACAACTCCTACTCATACTAGTGGGTTTCAACTATTTACTGTGGCAATGACGGGTCATGCAGTGGAAAGGGGTTCAACTACCGCAGCAAGTAACAGTTGAAGCGTTGTTGTCCTAATGCAGTAAAAGAGAGCAAGAGCGAGAGAGTGGGATTGTATTGGAATGCTCAATGGGGTTTTGCTTGCCTGGCACTTCTGAAGATAACATTGAGTCTTCATCGGTGTCATCGATCACATCGTCGGAACACGTCTACTGAAGGGGACAAGCACCGGCAAACAAGAGAGAACACAATCAATGCAATGCGACAATATGATGCATGATCATGACATGGCAATATGCTGTTGATTGAGCTAATGCAACTAGCAACACAATTAAATGAACTTGGTTTGAACCTGAGGTTCAAATTCAAACTTCATATGTGATTATTTAAATGCCATTTAATTGATTTGACCTGATCAGCAGGTTTAACTTGTTCAAACATGCATGAAAATGCCATAAACAGATTCCTTGAATTTTTCTGATCAATTTTCATATATAATATATTTTCATCTAAGTTATAGATTATTTTCTATGATTTTTAGAAGTTTTGGTTATTTTCTAAAATAAATAAATCATTTCTGATTTATTTAAAAACCCAGAAAACAGATACTGCATCAGCATGACGTCACTCTGGCGTCAGCAGGTCAGCGGCTGGTCTAAGTCAAACCTGGCGTGTGGGGTCCACACGTCAGTGACTCAACAGTTAAACATGTTTAATTAAACTTAACAGAAGTTTAAACTAAACTAAATAGGCACTCGGGCCCACTGTCAGTGACTCTAGGTTAATTAAAACTGGTTTAGTAACTAAACTAATTTTGTAGGGCCCTGGGTCCACCTGTCATCGACCCAGGGGGGGGTCATTAGCACTAATTAAAAAGTACCCGCCGGAGTAACTCACCGGCGACCACGATCCGCGGCGGTGTCTCGCCGGAGTAGTTCGGATTTCGCGTACAGGGGATGGTTTCGGGCGCGCTTAGTCCCGTTGGAAAGCTGGCACTCGGCCGCATCTTACGGTGCGAGCCGTTCGTCCTGGGGTGGCCGGAATCATCGCCGGCGTCGAGCGAGGCGGCGGCCGGAGCTCGGGTATCTTCGGGGTAGGTGCTGCGGGGCTCAGGGAAGCGAGCGAAGTGGTGCTACGGGCTCCTGGGGGCTCGGTGAGCACGGTGACGCGCTCAAAAACGGGCGGAGGCGGCTGTGGCCACGACGGCGACGTGCGGTGGCGGCGGCGGGTGCGGCTGAGCTCGGCGCGGTCGCGGTGGTGCACAAGAAGGCAAACGGAGAGGGGGGAGAAGGACGGAGGCTCACAGGGAATCCGTAGGGAAGGCCGGCGTGCTCGGGGGCGTCCTCGACGGCGCGAATCGTCGGCGGCGATCACCGGATTCAGAGGAGGGGAACGACGGCGTTGCGGGTCAGGGGGAGCTCCTGGCGTCGCATGAGATGAAGGAGAGGAAGAGGGGGAGCACGGCGGAGCTCGAGGTCTCATCGGAGGGGCGAGAGGTGGACGGTGGCCGTGGTGGTTCAGGACGGCGGCGACGACGACGTTCGGGTGCTCGCGGGGGAGAGAGACAGAGGAGGGGAAATCGTTCGGGGGAGAGAGGGAGAGGTGCAGGGGGTTCTGGGCGTCTCCGTGGCGTCGTCTAGGTGCGTCGAGGGGAGCCAAGCAAGCAGCTGCGTGCCGGCGTGCGCGGCCGCCGTGCTCGCTCTCGCCTCTGCCAGTAGGCAGAGGTTGAAGACAAGTATGCCCCTGGTGGGCTGGGCTGCTTCTGCTGGTAAGGCCCAGGTACTTCTCTCTCTTATTTCTGTTTCTGTTTTCTATTTTCTTCTTTTGTTTTGATTTAGTTTAGCCACTGTTTTGAAATTTAAACAATTTCAAACAATGCCCAAAAACTCCTCTGAACAATTTTATGTTGCTAGATGGACTTTTCCAAAAGCACATAAAATATTTCAAAGTTATTTGAAAATATATTCTGTATATTATGAATATACTTCCAAATTCAAATACAATAATAATTTAAATTCCATGCCCAAAATATTCCACAGAAATGTCCATTGTTTTTGGTTTGCTGCAAAAGCCTTGCCAAAATATCCAACAAATATTAGGAACATTTTGGAAACATAGAATGCAATTTTTTTCTTCTTGACTGGACCTACTTGGAAATTGAAGTGCTAGGGTTTTGAACAATCCCCATTTCAAGTTAAATGGAAATTAAACATGATGCACACATGAGGCTAGCCTAGAGCATTACCAAAAACTAGGGATGTGACAACTCACCCCTACTAAACAAGAATCTCGTCCCGAGATTCAGGACGTGAGATAAGAAATCAGAGGGGACACTAGCTAACACAATCTTCTTGATCCAGTTCTCCTCCTCGAAATTGTTGATTCGTAGCATCATGTTGATCCTGACATCCTTGATTACTAGATCTTTGTCCAACACAGTGATAACAGAAGAAACTCTGCACTAGTTGATCTTGTGAAAGATCGGGCAACTCAAGATCAACTCTTGGAGTGAGACGTTGAAACATCTCTTGAGCTGAGACACGGAGTACACCTCCAGGGGGATGGGATGAAACAAACGATGAAGATTCACTTGACGGAAATAATTCCACACCTAAGGTGATGGTAACGATACCACAAGACGGGGCACCTTTGAGAAGGTGACTCGTAGAGTTATTTCCTTAAGTGGCAAAAAGAATTACTTCTGATATAGAGAACATTGAAATTCCCTATACCAGCCTGGGGCAAACAAATAGATAGTCTGAAGGAGTTCGAGAGAACGACATACTCCATCTATAATAGATGAGGAGGGACTACCTTGTTGCAGACAACACAACAGATGATTTAGGTTATCATCGGAAATGGATGGGACCCATGGCAAGTGGCACATTGGCGGTGCAAGTTGGGAACAAAATGCAATTGCTGGGGATGATTCTGGTAACTGGGGTAAATCCCAACAGTAGAGAGTAAATCTACTCTTGAGGAGTTATAGCATAACCAAGAGCACTGGGAGCAATCCTGGTGAGTGCCGGTGATAACACCTAGTGTTTGTGCGTGCTCTCAAGAACTTGTGCATTCCCATATTCATCAAGGTTTTACCAATATCCGTGCCAAGGATCCTGGCAACATCACATACTACCATGATGAATAACGATGGACGATGCAGATGCAAAGGAAGATAACACATTCTCAGATTTCACCTTAGCAGAGCCAAGGGGCAAAATCTGGATGATCGACCGAGAGACATTTAGCACTCCGCTTCGAATGTTCTCCTTGACGTGCTAGTGTGAACCATTCATAAGTATGTTTGGTATCGTGAACATCAAGTAAAGGTCGGACTTCGGAAGCACAAGAATCCATAAGGAACAACTAGGGAGTAAATTCTACGAATCCTTATGGGGAGGTGGCCAATTTCTGCAATCAAGATTCTACAACGATAGGACTTCCGGCTGAGTGTGTTGGCCACGACATCCACTTTACCGATAATCGAGAGACCAATATTATAGCTCTTGGGAAATGCACCAACCATCATATCTGCCTGAGATTCAGTTCTGGTTGGTGTCAGGATATTCCAGACTCATCGAGTCTAGAAGGAATGAATGTTTGCAACACAATTCGACGAGACGGTGTTGCGAGATTCTCAGGAATGAACTACGATAGCAGCTCCAAAACATGAGCTGGTTCTGCTACAAAACCTGTGAACACGTTGTCCCAGACAAACGTGACCACATAGTAGTCTTATAATAAAATACTATCGAGTTCAGATTGGGAATCATCATTGGAGATAACGAAGTCTTGTGCATGTCCGTCCGGGCCCTTCGGGAATAGCATTTGAACTTCTTTTCTTTGAACAAATCAATCAGTGGCTTGATGTGCTAGGGATACATACAGAATGAAGATGATCAGTCTATCAAACCATAGAATACTTCGCACGTATGCATGACTGACTTGAGATGACTCCAGAGGAGGTAGAAATATGCTTTCTCGAATTCACGGCGGCAACTTGCATCAAATGCTCATGAATTAGAGGAAGTCACTTCTTTCTTCCGTACATATGCTTCACGAACGGGTCATGAAGATAATGCTTATAAAAGTTTCCAATACTAACTGGATGTTTAACATAGATCGTGGAGAAGATAATAATGTTGCTGATTGGCTCAACAACAATTCATCCAGGTTTCCATATAATTGGAGTTCCATGACAATGTGAACAAAGTGATAGCATTGGTCAGACCCAGAAGATATAACGGTGTATGCTCGAAGGATCAACCATGAGTAAGACAACGTTACGAATATCGTTGGTTCTGATTTGATTCGAGGATAGCCCACACTCAAATCAAAGTTTTGGACAAGATAATAAATCCACAAATGATCACGGGGATCAATTGGAGAAGATATCATCTATCTTCAATACACACACAAGATATCCCTTTGGAGTGAGCTATGTGGGTTAAGCTTTTATCTTCCAACTCTCCAAGTTGTTGTTTAGCTTAACCAACTAGTTCGGGGTATCCAACTCAGATTCTTGGAGAAGTGGTGGTTTATAAGAAACCAACTTGATCACGAGCTCAACATAACAGTCAGGGAACAACCCGGTAATACTTCCGAGAAGATATTCGAAAAATCACGAACCACCGCTATGTTACTAAGCTCGGGAACAATCTTGCTCTTCAAGGCAAGACGATATGATCAAATGAGCAAGGACTTAACAAAATCCTAACTCATCAATCAAGAGTGCACCAGGAAAGTGGACTAGGTAGCACAATCAATCTTAGAATGGTAATTAGTAACTAACACACTAAGAATGAAATTGTTGTCCTTTAACCGCCAACCAACGAAATTGCTAGGGGTATTGATTTCACACATCACAATTCACTTGTCAGCATTCCGGTTATAATAACACGGAGACCGAGGAATGAATGATAATGGCGAGAAGTATCACCTTATCAAAAGTTCATAGGAGGTGGTGCAATTCTCATGACATTCTTGACATAAAGATGGTAATACTCTAGAATAGAACAGTTTAGAAGCTGGATTAGCGTTCTTTATCTGCGAAGTACAACTCCTTTGACCCAATCCTGGATATGGACAAGGTGCTGGAGTTTATTTCTCCTAGTCATTCCAGAATAGAATGGCTTGACGGACCACAAGAGTAAAAGGCATCGATGAACACAAGTGCACGACTACTCCTGACTATCAATTGATAGACGAGGGTCATAATACAACTAAAAGGAGACAACTCAAGGAACATATAACTTCTGAGTTGTGGATGCATAGGTTAGTATGTCGAACGAGTTCCACATATTTCTTCCAGATAACCCATGCAGGAAGGTAGGACTGGCAGAGTCACAATATTAATGGAGTACCACTCAGGAGCACTCTGGTTGTGATCTTTTGGTTCGGGAGAACTTCTGCCAAGGATGGTTCATGGTATTGGAAGAACGATAACCACGAACCTCGAGGACTATCACAAGGTTACTAATATCCTGAAGGAACGAGCAAATACTATCAACATGAAGTAAGTAGGGTGAAGCTCGGGTTCAAGAACCCAGGAATAGATTACCTACCAACTAAATAGCATCACGAGATGCTTTCGAGAATGATGGCCGAAATCATCACACTGGAATATAAAACATTGCTGGATTACTGGGTGATCTTCTAAGATACTAGGGTCATAATAACTCCAATCACATGTGTCGAGGTAACAGAGTACCTCAACGCACTGACTAGTGTGATTAATCTGGCCTAAAGGGACATCGGAAACAGGGAGGAAAGGATGCAATTGCATCAGACTATTTAGAAACCTGGGATGACTTGGACAGCATAACGGCTGCAAATGCTCGAAAATACTTTTGAGATCCAAGCAAAAGGGTAGCATATCCACTTAACATCATAATGTCAAGGTTCTAAGACCATCAGTTGAACAAACAGAAGTAGTAGAAACTGAACTGAGGGTTGAATCCACAATAACGTGATCCTGATAGACATAAGAGAAAGCCTAGTTCTTAATCCCCGTGTAATAGGAGAAGGTGACTCAGATCAGAAGGTCATAAGGTAAAGGAGTAAAAAGAGCCTTACGTTCCCTTCCACAATCAATTCCCTTACATAACTAAAGAGTTTCTAGACACGACTTCGACCAGTTTGGCTTACTAATCATACAGGCAGTCAGGCTCTGATACCAAAGCTGTCAGGACCCCGATCCTAAGTCACACAGGTCTAGCCTGTAACACATCATATCACTTTGCGGCCTCACGCACGGTATCCCCACGGGTGCCACCTTACCTGGCCCGGGACCGTTTGCGCATTTTAGCACACGTATATGATAGTGTCGCTAGCATCCATATGACAGAGAACCCGGGCCGACATGACCAGTTATAAACCAAAAGTGGCACTAAATTACAGAGACAGGCATACATGACCCAACAACGAACGTGTCGGTCATCAACGTATGAACCCAAGTCGTAGCAAGCTACAAGGACTTAAAGGAACAACGCGTGACATTTCCCCTAAGGGACAGACACAGGAACGAAGAAGGACACATGCCGGCCAGCCTAAGTGTTCCGGAGCAGTAGCAAGCTACCAAGGCTCAGTGGAAGCACTAGGAGACATTTCCCTGTAAGATAGGCTACCAAAGGTAAACAACTAGGTGTCGGATCCCACACATAGCAATACACATTACACGTACGCATAACATGCAGGTATGTGTTGTACAACATGACATCACAACATAACTCAACAACTCATATAGATAAGGCCCAGAAGAGCCATCATAGCATTTATTACAATTAGAGGTCACATGACCCAACATACAGAGCATACAGGCAACGGAAGCATTACATGTCTGAGTACAGACATCTACAAATGGAAAAGACTAAGAAGCCTGACTATCTACAAGACCCTCCCAAGGGTTCAGGATCGTAGCTGAGGTAACAAGCTAAACGTCGAAGTCCACGCGGAACCACTAGCGAGACTGAAGTCTCTCTGCAAAAACATAAATTAAGCAAACGTGAGTACAAAGGTACTCAGCAAGACTTACATCAGATCTATCTACATACGCATCGGTGTCAACAAAGGGGTGGTGGAGTTTGACTGCAGCAAGCCAGCTTTGACTTGGTGGCTATCCTAAACTACGACTGAAAGTAACTCTTTTGAGGTGGCGCACACGAGTCCACATATTCACCAATCAATACACCACTATGGATCCGCTCCCGTCTCCCTACGAGAAGGCCATCCATAGCACTCACGCTTGTCTTGCGCGTTTTAGAGTATCCACTTTCACTTGTCTATGAACTGTAATAGGCAACCCAGAAGTCCATTACCGCGGACACGGCTATTCGAATAGATTATAGTTAACCCTGCAGGGGTGTACTTCTTCACACACGCTCTCACCACTTACCGCCATTTACACGACATGTACTCGGCAACCTTCAAGCGGAGGCCCAGCGAGGGTGTCGGCCACGACCTGACTAACCACACAAGTCTCTCGTCCAGGTTTATCGCCTATTTGGGTTCCATCCGTGGGGAGATCCGGCCGGGGTGTCGCTCACGGCCCCAAACGATGTGTACAGGGTTCCCGCATCACCAAACGGGCAATCGGTACACCGTGCCACGTACCTGCCGCGTCACAGCCCACCCCGAGGGTCAGCGCTGCGCACGACCTCCAGTAAACTACAAACACCAGAAACTAGTTGCAACTCCTGGACAGAGATCATGTTGATTAATAAGTCGAGAGGGTCCATTGGTTTCGGGCCCAATGCATGGTAGTAACTGGTCATGGATCAACCAACACAGAACTCAGTTCCTGAGGACGGCTGCAATGAGACAACCCACCATGTACTCCTACATGGCCTCTCATCGCTACCTTTACCAAATCGTTTTCACACACTTAGCTCACACACAGTAGGACATGTTCATCACATTCCAATTCATCCCCGATGAATCAGACCTGACACAACTCTAAGCAATAGCAGGCATAACCAGAAGCATCAATGAGTAGGCACAACATGGCTCAAACAACTCCTACTCATACTAGTGGGTTTCAACTATTTACTGTGGCAATGACGGGTCATGCAGTGGAAAGGGGTTCAACTACCGCAACAAGTAACAGTTGAAGCGTTGTTGTCCTAATGCAGTAAAAGAGAGCAAGAGCGAGAGAGTGGGATTGTATTGGAATGCTCAATGGGGTTTTGCTTGCCTGGCACTTCTGAAGATAACATTGAGTCTTCATCGGTGTCATCGATCACATCGTTGGAACACGTCTACTGAAGGGGACAAGCACCGGCAAACAAGAGAGAACACAATCAATGCAATGCGACAATATGATGCATGATCATGACATGGCAATATGCTGTTGATTGAGCTAATGCAACTAGCAACACAATTAAATGAAGTTGGTTTGAACTTGAGGTTCAAATTCAAACTTCATATGTGATTATTTAAATGCCATTTAATTGATTTGACCTGATCAGCAGGTTTAACTTGTTCAAACATGCATGAAAATGCCATAAACAGATTCCTTGAATTTTTCTGATCAATTTTCATATATAATATATTTTCATCTGAGTTATAGATTATTTTCTATGAATTTTAGAAGTTTTGGTTATTTTCTGAAATAAATAAATCATTTCTGATTTATTTAAAAACCCAGAAAACAGATACTGCATCAGCATGACGTCACTCTGGCGTCAGCAGGTCAGCGGCTGGTCTAAGTCAAACCTGACGTGTGGGGTCCACACGTCAGTGACTCAACAGTTAAACAGGTTTAATTAAACTTAACAGAAGTTTAAACTAAACTAAATAGGCACTGGGGCCCACTGTCAGTGACTCTAGGTTAATTAAAACTGGTTTAGTAACTAAACTAATTTTGTAGGGCCCTGGGTCCACCTATCATCGACCCAGGGGGGGTCATTAGCACTAATTAAAAAGTACCCGCCGGAGTAACTCGCCGGCGACCACGATCCACGGCGGTGTCTCGCCGTAGTAGTTCGGATTTCGCGTACATGGGATGGTTTTGGGCGCGCTTAGTCCTGTTGGAAAGCTGGCACTCGGCCGCATCCAACGGTGCGAGCCGTTCGTCCTGGGGTGGCCGGAATCGTCGCCCGCGTCGAGCGAGGCGGCGGCCGGAGCTCGGGTATCTTCGGGGTAGGTGCTGCGGGGCTCAGGGAAGCGAGCGAAGTGGTGCTACGGGCTCCTGGGGGCTCGGTGAGCACGGTGACGCGCTCAAAAACGGGCGGAGGCGGCTGTGGCCACGACGGCGACGTGCGGTGGCGGCGGCGGGTGCGGCTGAGCTCGGCGCGGTCGCGGTGGTGCACAAGAAGGCAAACGGAGAGGGGGGAGAAGGACGGAGGCTCACAGGGAATCCGTAGGGAAGGCCGGCGTGCTCGGGGGCGTCCTCGACGGTGCGAATCATCGGCGGCGATCACCGGATGCAGAGGAGGGGAACGACGGCGTTGCGGGTGAGGGGGAGCTCCTGGCGTCGCATGAGATGAAGGAGAGGAAGAGGGGGAGCACGGCGGAGCTCGAGGGCTCATCGGAGGGGCGAGAGGTGGACGGTGGCCGTGGTGGTTCAGGACGGCGGCGACGACGACGTTCGGGTGCTCGCGGGGGAGAGAGACAGAGGAGGGGAAATCGTTCGGGGGAGAGAGGGAGAGGTGCAGGGGGTTCTGGGCGTCTCCGTGGCGTCGTCTAGGTGCGTCGAGGGGAGCCAAGCAAGCAGCTGCGTGCCGGCGCGCGCGGCCGCCGTGCTCGCTCTCGCCTCTGCCAGTAGGCAGAGGTTGAAGACAAGTATGCCCCTGGTGGGCTGGGCTGCTTCTGCTGGTAAGGCCCAGGTACTTCTCTCTCTTATTTCTGTTTCTGTTTTCTATTTTCTTCTTTTGTTTTGATTTAGTTTAGCCACTGTTTTGAAATTTAAACAATTTCAAACAATGCCCAAAAACTCCTCTGAACAATTTTATGTTGCTAGATGGACTTTTCCAAAAGCACATAAAATATTTCAAAGTTATTTGAAAATATATTCTGTATATTATGAATATACTTCCAAATTCAAATACAATAATAATTTAAATTCCATGCCCAAAATATTCCACAGAAATGTCCATTATTTTTGGTTTGCTGCAAAAGCCTTGCCAAAATATCCAACAAATATTAGTTACATTTTGGAAACATAGAATGCAATTTTTTTCTTCTTGACTGGACCTACTTGGAAATTGAAGTGCTAGGGTTTTGAACAATCCCCATTTCAAGTTAAATGGAAATTAAACATGATGCACACATGAGGCTAGCCTAGAGCATTACCAAAAACTAGGGATGTGACAGGCCATCTTGCCTGGGATTCCGCAAGGGAGAAGAACGGGTCCACGAAGTAGACGGAGCAACATAGACGAGAGAATCCTCACAACTCCGGAACGAAACCGAAGCTAACAAGAGAAGCAACCGGAAAGAAGCAAACAACACGGTAAACACACAAGCATAAACATGGCATACGATGCACATCCAAGTATGATGCATGTCCGGTTTAAATATGCATGGCATGGCAAAGTGCACAAAGAAAACTACAAGTTAAGTGGAGCTCAATATGCAACGAGTTGCATATTGACGAAACACCACATTTAATTATTTAGTTGACTCTCGTTTATTTACAAGACAAGATTAAATGTTTTTAACATGGCAAGAGGTGAAGCATAAGTAAACTACCTATTTAGACATTTTAAATGAGGCCGAAAATAACAACAACAATTCCGGAAAATCCCCATGAGCATGTTTAACAATTATAAGCAAACAACAATTCACACATTTAAAGTTGTTAACATGATGCGGATGACATGATCAAGTTTTTATGCAAGTTATTAATAAAAGTTGACATGAAGAGATATGAAGTATTGTCACCGTGGTGGAAGAAAAGGGTGCCACGGCAACGATCCGAAAATGATGCAACGCAACATCTCGGTTCCGGTAACTCGTTGAGAGACCGGTGCAAAAGCAAAGGTGGAGTGAACGTGCGGAACAAGATGAAAGGTGGGGTAATCCCGTTGCCGGGTTCCCACGAGTCGGCGACGAGGCAACCGAGGAACATGACAAAAGGACGAAACGGGCACTGTGCACACAAGGCAAACATCTCATACAACACAAGCATCAACCACGGGTCATAGTCTCGGGTTATACCTTCGGAACATTCGTTTCAGAGGGGCTCGAGATCGTAGAGGGACGTAGAGGAAGTAGTCGTTCTCGAGGTGGTCGGGGTACACATTCATAGAGGGAAGTAGTCGTACACAGGGCGACGGTAGTTGTACACGTTACGTAGAGGTACTTGGCGCATCGGTAGTCGTACTTGAAGGTCGTCGGCGACTCGAAGGGGTACTTGTCCATGTAGTGGTACTTGCGGTCTCGGCGACGGTAGTGGTACTCGTTCGTAGTTGTACATGGGATCTCCATGTGTAGTCGTACTCGGTTCGTAGCGGTCATGTCACGTGTCGTGGAACTTGTCGGTCTCGGGACTTGGCGACGGTAGTGGAACTTGGCGTTCTCGTAGCGGTCTTGCCGGACTCGGTTCTCGCGACGTAGATGAACTTGCGGGTCTTGGCGATGGTAGTAGTAGAGGTACATATCATCCTGGCACTTGGCGAAACAAAAACAACAGCAACAACCACGGTGGTCTAGATCACGGCCACGGCGAGGAGGAGTGGCAGCACGCCGGCGGCGGGACCCTTGGACGGGGAGGACGGGGCAGCACCTAGCTCTTGGAGGGAGACGACGAGGAGGCAGCTCGGCACTGGAGGAACTGCGGGTGAAGGCGCGACGACGGACGAGGCAGGGGCCTCGGCGCTGCAGCGGAGGAGGGCCAGAGGCGAGGAGGCGGGGCCTGGCCGGCCGGAGGTAACCGCTCGAGGGGCTGCGGCCTCAGCGCGGGGCGGCGGGCAGCCTGGCCGGCGAGGCGAAGGAGGCCCTGACGAGGCCGGGCGGCGGCCTGAGGCGAGGCGCACGGCCTGGGAGAAGGGCGCAGAGGCACGGGCGCAGAGGGGCTTCAAGGCGAGCAGTGCGGCGGCTCTGGGAGGAAGGAGGGTCGCTGCGCTGTGGGGATCGAAGGGAGGGGCGATGCGGGAGGCTCGAGGGAAAAGGGTGCGGGGTCGGGCGAGGTTAGCGCGCCGAGAGAAGGGAGATCGGTGCGAGGGAGAGGTGAGCGAGGGGACGAGGGACGGGATGCTGGCGACGGCTCGGGAGGAAAACAAGAGGAGCGAGAGGGGTCGGCTAGGGTTCGGCCGGCTGGGCCTCAAGGCCTGAGAAGGGCAGGCGCTCGGAGGGATGGGCCTTGTGGCTGGGCCTAGGAGGGAGGAGGAGGTAAAGAGGCTGGGAGCCTGGCTGTCTTCTTCATATTTTCCCAAATACAGAAAAAAATGAGAAGAAAGAGAAGGAAGGTAGAAAAGGTTAGATAAGAGATTTAGACACGGAGTTAAATTCCTGGACTCACACAAAATGTAAGGAATTAAATAAAATTGTTTGAAGATTTTTGGAAGATGAAAATTCAAAACACATATGAATAAAAGCCAAATTGTTTGACTTTAGAAAACCCTTTAGATGGAATCCAAAAGGGCTCGAATTTGAGGATGGGGCTCGACAAACGGGAAAAGAATTATAGGGAGGTTTTGACAGTGAAACTTGGAGTGAAATATGCATGGGGGAAAATTATGCAAGTGTGTTGGTTAATTCCAAACAACTGGAATATTTAATATAGCTCCCTAAAATATTGGGAGTATATGTTATAAAGAGAAGTCACACTTCCCTCGATTTAAATGGACCGAAGATCCACACAATTTATTTAGGTTGAGATGCAAAAATAAATATGACATGATGGCATGATGACATGATGCAATGCAAAAAAGATAACACAAGCACGAAAGAAACACACGGAAGAACCCGGAACATCTGGAATCTTCTGGAATCTTCTGGGACGTCGGTCTCGGGCGTCACAATCGTGGAGCCCGGCGCGGCGTCACCACCAGAGCCTTTGGCAAGCAAAGACCACTTTTGTCAGGATAGTTTGTACTAGTTGTTACCCTTCAAATTTGGTCGTTGTGGGATCCCTTCCCACTGATATTTGGAAAGAGGACCAAGGCCAGTATAAATAGGACCTAGCCACCACCATGGAGAGGGGTCTAGGCTCATCTGATCTGAGGTCCATTCAACCTTCATACATCACAAGCTTGTTGACACACGAACACGTCACGTGTACCCTCGACGCCGGGGGTGATGCACTGCAGCTTACGTCGAAGGAGACCCAACCGACAGCGCGATACGCAGAACAGTCGGCGGGCGCTTTTTGAGACCCGAAACCCCGCACACCTGGGAGGGACCCCGTCAGGGAGTTCGGGAGTAATGGGCTTCCCTAGGTCGATTAGCTCGCCCGTAGAGCCTCGGGATTCACAACTCTCAAACACGAAGAACATCGAAGAACGAGAGAGAAAAACGGTGAAGAGATAAAACATAGATGAAAAAGTAGTATATTGATTTGTTCGATTGTGTGTTCTTCAATCTGCCATCACCCCCAACATATTTAAGATGCATCTAGACTTCCCGTACAAGTAAAGGATTCATCTAGGCTTTCCTTACATGAAAAATTATACCAATTTACGTCCTAGAGTCCTAGTTCTACTCCAACTCGGATTCAGCCCGAATATGGTCCAAACTTCTGTCCTGCTTCTTGCGACGGTCATGGAATGTGCATATTACCTCCAATTGAGAAGAATAAAATACCAAATTTGTGAGCTCGACGAGACGAACAAATCTCATGTTGATCATTTTTCCAAATAAGGTCATCTTCAGTACTTTACGAGGTCATCTTTAACTTCCACTCGGATTTGGTCATGCAGTTTTCTTGGCTGTCCGAGTCTTGCAGAAATCCCGCAGGCTGTATACTATCTCAGATGATGATGACTCCAAAATCAAAGTTGACCATTTCAACGATACGCACAACTTCCATGTAGAACACTTTCCCATCCGAGGTCATTTGAATAAACTTTCGAGCTCATCTCCAACTTCTGGTCGGATTGACTCTAACAGCCTCCACCCCGGCAAGCTTTCCGCCCCGGCAAGCTTTCACTGGACAAGTTTCACCCCGGCAAACTTTCCACCCCGGCAAGCTTTCACACCGACAAGGTTTCACCCCGACAAGATTTGCACGACGACAAGGTTTCTACCCTAGCAAGGTCTCTATCCCGGCAAGCTTCATTCAGCCGGCAAAAGCCGAATAACTCACGCGACCCATCAGATACCACCTAGATGAGTGTCTGGTCCCTCACGTCACTTTTTCACTCAGGACCGGCCCGCGAAGTGCTGCCTCTAACTTTTGAATACGAACTCGGATTGGGCCAATTTTTATATCAAAATCGATCGTTCCGACGAGACGAAGACAATTCATGTAGATCATTTTTCCATCTGAGGCCATTTTGGGGGCGTAATAAGCCGAATAGTATTATGAATACAAAATCTCAGTACTTCGAACACAACTTCGGACTTAGAGATGAGATTGGATGGCTATGATCCAAATATCAAAGTTTCTCTTTTTGAGGATACAACACTTTCTCACTTTGAGAACTTTTTCATTTGAGACCATCTTAGTTGTGTTCTTGACCATGCCAAAATCTGGTGTCAACACATGCCCCCTGTTTTTCGGCAAAGCTTGTGTGCCCAAAAGTAACTTGTACCTTGTTTGTTCTAAGTACGATGTCAACACTCCATCGGCCATTTATTTTTCTCCGGGCGATAATTATGTATCTGCCATGTTTGTGCTAAGGGTGATAATCTTATATCGGTCATTGCCTACTTAGGCTTGTTGCCACACATACGGATGGTATTTCTTCAAGTACTTGCCAGTGAGAACTCGAGGTAACAATGCCCCTTGTATGGATTCCACCAAATATGAATTTCCAGGAACAGGTTCTTGCGATCCTAAAAGGACCTTCCCAACTTGGAGACCACTTCCCGAATTTTTTATCTCTTGAACCAATCGGCAGAATCACTTTCTAGACGAGATCACCTGCTTGAAAATTCTTAAACTTAACTTTCTTATTGTAAGCCCTTGCCACCCTCAACTTGTCTCTCTCTCTATGGCCTTTAAAGCAGCCAAACGTTTATCGGCAACCTCATCAATATTGTCCATCATCAAGTTATAAAAGTCTATTGCCGATAAATCATTTTGTTCGGCTATTCTCAAAGCATTAAAATTTATCTCCACTGGTAAAACAGCCTCTTGACCATATACTAGCTCATATGCAGTCACCTTCGTAGCACCATGCTTTGAGATTCTATGTGCCCACAAAGCTTCAGACAACAACTCATGCCATCTCCTTGGATTATCCTCAATCTTCTTCTGGATGAGTTTGATTAAAATTTTATTGCTAGACTCAGCTTGTCCATTGGCTTGGGCATAATATGGAGAGGAATTGAGCAACTTTATGTCATAAGATTCGGCAAATTCTCTGACTTGGTGTGACATGAAAGATGAACCTTGATAGGTAGTTAACATTTGAGGAATGTCGAATCTATGAATGATGTGCTCAGTTATGAATTTAATTACCTCCGCATGTGTCATGTTCTTGAGAGGTACTGCTTCGGACCATCTAGTGAAATAATCTGTTGCCACCAATACGAACCGATGCCCCTTCGAGGAAGACGGATGAATTTGTCCAATAAAATCTAAACCCCATCCTCTGAAAGGCCACGACTTGACAATAGGATGTAACATAGCAGCAGGAGCCAATTGAATATTACCAAATTTTTTACAAGCTTCACACCCTTTATAATATCTGAAGCAATCATTAATCATAGTCAGCCAATAAAACTCAGCACGTCGCAATAACCATTTCATCTTGGGAGCCGACTGGTGAGTGCCACAAATGCCTTCATGTACCTCTCCCATAGCAACTCTTACTTGGTCCTCATTGAAGCACTTTAAAAGAACATCATCAACTGTTCGGTGATAAAGATCATCATCCCTCATCGTATACTTAAAAGCCATACACCGAACAGCCCTGTCCACCCTTTCACTCGGATTGCTCAAGTAATCAACAATGGGCTTCCTCCAGTCAGGATTGTCACCTGCACTAGATTTTTTTATAATCACCGAATCAGCGGGATCTGGTTCGGCCTCTATATTGGCAAGGGTAGACATCGACCTTTGAGAAATATGAAACATGCCATGATCAACATGATAGCCGGATGCTTGTTGTGCCAACTTATTCACTTTTCAATTGTCATGCCTAGATATATGAGCAATGCTAAAACAGTCCAAAGTAGAGATTATATCTAGACATTTATCAAGATAAACATTAAGTGATTCATCCAAACACTAAAAGACTTTGGATATTTGTTGCACCACTAGTAACGAATCACCAAAAGCCTCAATATGTGCAACACCTATAGCAATTAACATCTTTAGGTCGAATAACAAAGCTTCATATTCGGCCTGATTATTTGTGCAAAAATATTCTAAGCGGCATGAGGCTTCAAAGATAGCACCATGAGGAGATATATAAACAATACCAACACCTTGGTCATTGCTACAAACTGAACCAGCAAAATATAATATCCATGGTACTAATGAGACAAGATTTATATCAACATCATGCTTCTCATTAATCCGCTGCTCAACAATAAAATTAGCAAAGATTTGGCCTTTCATGGATTTTAGAGATTCATAAGCCAAATCATATTCAATCAAAGCATAGGCCCACTTTATAATTCTACCACTAAGAATTGGCCTATGCAACATGTATTTAATGACATCGGTTTGACAAGCTACTATGCAAGCACACAACACTAGATAATGTCTCAATTTTGTGCAAGCATAATATAAACATAGGCATAGTTTTTCAATAAATGTATACCTTGTCTCGGCGTCCAATAAACACCTACTCTAATATGTAATAGCATGTTCTTTTCCTTCGGTCTCTTGAGTCAAAACAGCTCCAATAACACCTTCTTCTGCTGCAATGTAAAGCTTAAAGGGTTCATTATGCTTGGGCGCTTTCATCACCGGAGGAGTGCACAAATAGTTCTTGATCATATCAAAGGCTTCTTGCTGTTTTGCCCCCCAAGTGAAATCAACATTATTCTTTAACCGAAGGATAGGAGTAAATGCATCAACTTTCCCTGATAGATTAGCTATGGACCTCCTCAAATAATTGACCTTGCCAAGGAACTTTTGCATATCCCTCTTGCACATTGGAGCCTCTACTTTCTGCATGGCCTCTATCTTTTTGGGATCAATTTATATGCCATCTTCATGAATAATGAAACCTAAAAACTTGCTAGCTCACATGCTGAATGCACACTTCAAAGGATTCATCTTGAGTCCATACTTCTTCATTCTTTCAAAAGCTAGACGCAAATCGGCCAAGCGAGATTCAAAAGTGTCTGATTTGACAACAATATCATCAATATAGACTTCAAGTATGACTCCGAGTAAATCCTGAAAAATCCAATTCATAGGCCTTTCATATGTGCCGCCAGCATTTCTTAGTCTAAATGTCATCACTGTCCATTCGAATAAACCAAGGAAACCAAGGCATCGCAAAGCTGTTTTAGACATGTCTTCTTCGGCCATAAAAATTTGATTGTATCCGACATTACCATCTAGAAAGCTAATAACCTTATGTCCAGAAGCATCATTAAAAAGCATATCGTCTATTGGCATGGGATACTCATCTTTGGGTGTAGCCCTATTCAAATCTCTGAAGTCAATGCACACCCTCAACTTGCCAGATCCTTTCTTCTCCACAGGGACTATGCTAGAAATCCACTCGGCATACCTGCAAGGTCTAATAAATTTAGCTTTAAGCAAATGACCGATCTCTTCCTTGATCCGGTCATATGTGTTTGGAATAAACTTTCTGGCTGATTGTTCATACGGTCTAAAACTAGCGTTTATAGGTAACCGATGCTCCACTAGGTCTCAGCTTAAACCTGGCATCTCATGATATTCCCATGCAAAACAACAAATGTATTCTTTCAACAGCTTGATTAACTTAGCTTTACAATCGGCTTTCAAATTTTTGTTTACGAACGTCGTCCGAGTGAATGAACCATCTCCAATATCTACCTCCTCTAATGGATCGGCCGATGTAAAACCTTGTCTAAGTTTATCCATGTCATCCAACTCCTCTATAGACTCGTACATATCGTTCTCGCTGGACTGATATTTTACAAGATGTTTTTGTAACAAGTCGGAACTAGAATCCATTTAAACATATCATACCTTGGAGCCGACTGCATTCAGTCGGCTTTAAAGAAACGGGTACGAACCCGTTCTTGGTCGCGCTGAGAAAATCAAACTCTAACAAGTCACGTCCCTTCAAGCAAGTAGCATTAGGATGTTGCCAATCCACCGATGCATCGGCCAAAGCAACACAAGCCGAGTTATCGGCATGAATGACTTCCACTTCATCATCAAGGAACTGGATCAAAAACTGGTGCATAGTGGATGGCACGCACTGGTTTGCATGAACCCAATCACGACCTAGTATGACATTGTAGTTACCTTGCACCTTGGCGACAAAGAATGCAGTAGCCAAAGTTTTGCTTCTGACCATAAGCTCGACATACATTACACCTTTGGCTTCAGTTTTCTCTTTGCCTTCAAATCCATTAAGCACCATATTCGTCTTTATCAACTTTTCATCAGGCCAACCCAATTTCTTGAAGACCGAATAGGGCATAAGATTCACCACGGTACCACCATCAAAAAGCATTCGAGTGAGCGGTGATCCATTGATATGACCTCTGAGATACAATGGTTTCAGATGCGTTACTGGGTCTTTTGGCTTCTCAAATATTGCATTTTCAGGGCCAAAATCCAGCTGAGCCACTTCCCATTCTTCATCTATAGCATGAAATTCAGCGGGTAAGTAATACACCATATTGATATCGATACCTTCGCGGACCGGTGTAGGCTCATAATCCAACATATCATCATCCTCCTCGGGCGTGTTCATTGAAGTGGAATCAATAGGTGGTGAGGACGATGTAATAGCGGTGGCATTGTCCTTCTCTGGTGGTGTAGGTGCTGTCGTGGCGGATGTAGGATCCACTGCACCTTGTATTTGTTTAGGCATCCATACTTGTTTTGCAGGTACCATAAGCCGAATGTCATTGAACAATTTATCTCTTTGCTTATCGGCCTCTTGTTTTGCCATCTCTTGACTCCTCATGCGCTGCAATCTCCTTTTTTTGTGCCTTTGTCAGATCAGACGGTGCTTGCTTCATGATCATTAGCCGAGTACTTTGGCGCGATAACAAGTATTGGCTCAATCGGATTGTTATGCACAATCGGCTGATGTATGGTGAATGTTTCAGTGCCCAAGATAAGTGAGTCTGCATCGATTTTCTCCTTGACTTTTTCCTGACTCAGCTGCTGTAGCACTTGGTGACTTAACACGCCACACTTGCTTGCTGATACGTCCATTTTGCATCATGCTTTTATATCGATATTTATTGCGTTACGGGCTGTTATTACACATTATGCCACAATACTTATGCCATTTCTCTCTTATTTTACAAGTTTTACAGGAAGAGGGAGAATGCCGGCAGCTGGAATTCTAGATTGGAAAAGGAGCAAATATTGGAGACCTATTCTGCACAACTCAAAAAGTCCTGAAACTCCACGAAAGTCAGTTTTGGAATATATAAAAAATATCGGGCAAAGAAAGCACCAGAGGGGGGCCACCCACCGTCCACGAGGGTGGGGGGCGCCCTACCCCCCTAGGCGCGCCCCCTGCCTCGTGGGCCACCTGGCAGCCTCCCGATGCCCATCTTCTGGTATAAGGTGTCTTCTGCCCTATAAAAAATAAGGAGGAAGCTTTAGGGATGAAGCGCCGCCGTCTCGAGGCGGAACCTTGGTGCAACCAATCTAGGGCTCCGGCGGAGCTGTTCTACTAGGGAAACATCCCTATGGGAGGGGGAAATCATCACCATCGATCCTCTCATCGGGAGGGGGTCAATCTCCATCAACATCTTCACCAGCACCATCTCCTCTCAAACCCTAGTTCATCTCTTGTATCCAATCTTTGTCCCAAAACCTCAGAATTGTACCTGTGGGTTGCTAGTAGTGTTGATTACTCTCCTTGTAGTTGATGCTAGTTGGTTTATTTGGTGGAAGATCATATGTTCAGATCCCGTATGCATATTAATACCCCTCTGATTATGAACATGAATATGATTTGTGAGTAGTTACGTTTGTTCGTGAGGACATGGGAGAAGTCTTGCTATAAGTAGTCATATGAATTTGGTATTCGTTCGATATTTTGATGAGATGTATGTTATCTTTCCTCTAGTGGTGATATGTGAACGTCGACTACATGACACTTCACCATTGTTTGGGCCTAGAGGAAGGCATTGGGAAGTAATAAGTAGATGATGGGTTGCCAGAGTGAGAGAAGCTTAAACCCTAGTTTGTGCGTTGCTTCGTAAGGGGCTGATTTCGATCTATATGTTTCATGCTATTGTTAGGTTTACCTTAATACTTCTTTTGTAGTTGTGGATGCTTGCAATAGAGGTTAATCATAAGTGGGATGCTTGTACAAGGAAGGGCAGTACCCAAGCACCGGTCCACCCACATACCAAATTATCAAAGTAATGAACGTGAATCATAGGAGCATGATGAAAATTAGCTTGACGATAATTCCCATGTGTCCTCGGGAGCGCTTTCCTTTTTATAAGAGTTTGTCCAGGCTTGTCCTTTGCTATAAAAAGGATTGGGCCATTTTGCTGCACCTTATTTACTTTTATTACTTGTTACTCGTTACAAATTATCTTATCACAAAACTATCCGTTATCGACAATTTCAGTGCTTGCAGAGAATACTTTACTGAAAACTACCTATCATTTCCTTCTGCTCCTCGCTGGGTTCGACACTCTCACTTATCGAAAGGACTATGATAGATCCCCTATACTTGTGGGTCATCAAGACTCTTTTCTGGCGCCGTTTCCGGGGAGTGAAGCGCCTATGGTAAGTGCAATTTGGTAAGGAAAAATTTATATAGTGTGCTAAAATTTACTGTCACTTGTTGCTATGGAAGATAATCCTTTGAGGGGCTTATTCGGGGTATGTTCACCCCGACCAGTAGAGCAAATAGTTTCTCCTCAACCTACTGAACCTACTGAAAATGTTTACTTTGAAATTCCTTCGGGTATGATAGAGAAACTGCTAGCTAATCCCTTTACAGGAGATGGAACATTGCATCCCGATTTGCACCTAATCTATGTGGATGAAGTGTGTGGATTATTTAAGCTTGCAGGTATGCCCGAGGATGTGATCAAGAAGAAGGTCTTCCCTTTATCTCTGAAGGGAAATGCATTGACATAGTTTAGGCTATGCGATGATATTGGATCATGGAACTACAACCGGTTGAGATTGGAATTTCATCAGAAGTTTTATCATATGCATCAGGTTCATCGTGATCGTAATTATATATATAATTTTTGGTCTCGCGAAAGAGAAAGTATCGCTCAAGATTGGGGGAGGCTTAAGTCAATGTTATATTCATGCCCCAATCATGAGCTCTAAAGAGAAATTATTATTCAAAAAATTTATGCTTGGCTTTTTCTCAATAATCGCTCCATGCTCGGTACTTCTTGTACTGGTTCTTTTAAGATGAAGACTATTGAATTCAAAATGGATTTATTGGAAAGAATTAAACGCAACTGTGAAGATTGGGATCTCGACGAAGGTAAGGAGTCAGGTATAACACCTAAGTTTGATTGTGTTAAATCTTTTATGAATACCGATGTTTTTCGTGAATTTAGCACTAAATATGGACTTGACTCTGAAATAGTAGCTTCTTTCTGTGAATCATTTGCTACTCATGTTGATCTCCCTAAGGAGAAGTGGTTTTAATATCATCCTCCCATTGAAGTAAAAGTAGTTGAACCTGTTAAAGTTGAAGAAAAGACTATCACTTATAATGTTGATCCTATTGTTCCTACCGCTTATATTGAGAGACCACCCTTCCCTGCTAGAATAAAGGATGATGCTAAAGCTTCAATTGTGGTTCGTAAGAGTAATACTAGAACACCTACACCATCTGAGCAAATTAAAGTTGAACCTAGTATTGCAATGGTTAAGCATCTAGAATTGCTAGACCCGATACTAAAAATAAACATAGACCAATTGTAGGCATGCCGGTTATTTCGGTCAAAATAGGAGATCATTGCTATCATGGCTTATCTGATATGGGTGCTAGTGCAAGTGCGATACCTCATTCCTTATACGAAGAAATTATGCACGAAATTGCACCTGCTGAGCTAGAAGGTATTGATGTTACCATTAAGCTTGCTAATAGAGATACCATTTCACCAATTGGGATTGTTAGAGATGTTGAAGTCTTGTGTGGGAAAGTTAAATATCCTACTGATTTTCTTGTTCCTGGTTCCCCACAAGATGACTTTTTCCCTATTATATTTGGTAGACCCTTCTTGAATGATGTTAACGCTGGGATAGATTGGAATATGCATGTTGTTACTATTGGTTTACGGGGTATGTCTAATGATTTTAACTTTGCTAAATTTCGTAGACAACCCCACGATAAAGAATTACCTAGTAAAGATGAAATTATTGGTCTTGCTTCGATTGCCGTACCTCCTAACGATCCATTAGAATAATATTTGCTAGACCATGAAAATGATATGTTTATGAATGAGAGAAGGGAAATAGATGAAATATTCTTTAAACAGAGACCTTTGTTGAAACACAACTTGCATGTTGAAATTCTAGAGGATCCTCCTCCACCCAAGGGTGATCCCGTGTTTGAGCTCAAACCATTACCTGATACTCTTAAGTATGCTTATCTCGATGAAAAGAAGATATATCATGTTATTATTAGTGCTAACCTTTGAGAGCAGGAAGAAGAGAAATTATTGAAAACTCTGAAGAAGCACCATGCTGCCATTGGATATACTCTTGAGGATCTTAAGGGCATTGGTCCCACTCTGTGCCAACACAAAATAAAATTGGAGAAAGACGCTAAACCGGTTGTTGATCACCAACGACGGTTAAATCCTAGGATGAAAGACGTGTTAAGGAAAGAAATACTAAAGCTTCTAGAGGCAGGTTTAATTTATCCTGTTGCTGATAGTCAGTGGGTAAGTCATGTCCATTGTGTCCCTAAGAAGGGAGGTATTACTGTTGTTCCTAATGATAAAGATGAATTGATCCCACAAAGAATTGTTACAGGTTATAGAATGGTAATTGATTTCCGCAAATTAAATAAAGCTACTAAAAAGGATCATTACCCTTTACCTTTTATTAATCAAATGCTAGAAAGGTTATCCAAACATACACATTTTTGCTTTCTAGATGGCTATTCTGGTTTCTCTCAAATATCTGTGTCAAAAGAGGATAAAAAAGACCATTTTTACTTGCCCTTTCGGTACCTTTGCGTATAGACGTATGAATTTTGGCTTATGTAATGCACCTGCTACCTTTCAAAGATGCATGATGGCTATATTTTCTGATTTTGTGAAAAGATTGTTGAGGTTTTCATGGATGATTTTTCCGTTTATGGAACTTCTTTTGATGATTGCTTGGGCAACGTTGATCGACTTTTGCAGAGATGTGAAGAAACTAATCTTGCCTTGAATCGGGAGAAGTGCCACTTTATGGTTAATGAAGGTATTGTCTTGGGGCATAAAATTTCTGAAAGAGGTATTGAAGTTGATAAAGCTAAGGTTAATGCTATTGAAAAGATGCTGTGTCCTAAGGACATCCAAGGTATAAGAAGTTTCCTAGGTCATGCTAGTTTTTATAGGAGGTTCATTAAAGACTTTTCAAAGATCTCTAGGCCTCTAACTAATCTCTTACAAAAAGATGTTCATTTTGTCTTTGATAAGAAATTAAATGTTATCCAATATGCTAGTAAAACTCTAGACACTGCCCAGAGAAATTATGCTACTACTGAAAAAGAATTTTTAGCAGTTGAATTTGCTTGTGATAAGTTCAGGCCATACATTGTTGATTCTAAAGTAACTGTTCACACTGATCATGCTTCTATTAAATATCTTATGGAAAAGAAATATGCTACACCTAGACTTATTAGATGGGTTCTCTTGCTACAAGAATTTGATTTGCACATTATCGATAGAAAGGGAGCTGAGAACCCCATTGCAGACTACTTATCTAGGTTAGAGAATGTTCTTGATGACCCAATGCCTATAGATGATAGCTACCCCGATGAACAATTGGCTATCATAAATACTTCTCGTACTGCTCCATGGTAGGATGATTATGCCAATTACATTGTTGCTAAATTTATACCACCTAGTTTCACATACCAGCAAAAGAAAAAGTTTTTCTATGATTTAAGACATTAGTTCTGGGATGACCCACACCTTTATAAAGACGGAATATATGGTGCTATTAGATGTTATGTACCTGAGCATGAACATGAACATATCTTACGCAAGTGTCACTCCGAGGCTTATGGAGGACACCATGCTGGAGGTAGAACTACACATAAGGTATTGCAATCCGGCTTTTATTGGCATACTCTCTTCAAGGATGCCTGTAAGTTTGTCTTGTCTTGTGATGAATGTCAAAGAATTGGTAATATTACTAGACTTTAAGAAATGCCTATGAACTATTCACTTGTTGTCGAACCATTTGACGTTTGGGACTTTGATTATATGGGACCGTTTCCTTCCTCTAATGGGTATACACATATTTTAGTTGCTGTTGATTACGTTACTAAGTCGGTAGAAATTCTTCCAACTAGTAGTGCTAATTATAACACTTCTATTAAGATGCTTAAAGAAGTTATTTTTCTGAGGTTTGGAGTCCCTAGATATTTAATGACTGATGGTGGTTCACATTTTATTCATGGTGCTTTTCGTAAAATGCTTGCTAAGTATGATGTTAACCATAGAATTGCATCTCCATACCACCCACAGTCTAGTGGTCAAGTAGAACTAAGTAATAGAGAGCTCAAATTAATTTTGCAAAAGACCGTTATTAGATGTAGAAAGAATTGGTCCAAGAAACTTGATGATGCATTATGGGCTTATAGAACTGCATATAAAAACCATATGGGTATGTCTACGTATAAAATGGTTTATGGAGAAGCATGTCATCTACCTTAGAGCATAAGTCAAATTGGGCCATTAAAGAGCTCAATTATGATTTCAAACTTGCCGGTGAGAAGAGGCTATTTGACATTAGCTCACTTGATGAGTGGAGAACCCAGGCCTATGAGAATGCCAAATTGTATAAAGCAAAAGTTAAAAGATGGCATGCCAAAAGGATACAAAAACATGAGTTTAACGTAGGTGATTATGTTTTGCTATACAACTCTCGTTTCAGATTTTTTGTAGGAAAACTTCTCTCTAAATGGGAAGGTCCTTACGTTATCGAGGAAGTCTATCGTTCCGGTGCCATAAAAATCAACAACTTTGAAGGCACAAATCCAAAGGTGGTGAACGGTCAAAGAATCAAACATTATATTGCAGGTAATGCCATAAACGTTGAAACTAATGTCATTGAAACCGTAACCCCGGAGGAATACATAAGGGACACTTTCCAGAATGTTTCAGACTCCGAAAAGGAAGATGTATGTGGTACGGTAAGTAAACAGACTCCAAAACAGTTCTAATAGCAATTTTTCTCCATTTTGGAATATTTAAGAAAATAGGAAAATAAGAAGTAGCCCGAAAGGGACACGAGGCATCCACGAGGGTGGAGAGCGCGCCCTACCCCCTCGGCACGCCCCCTGCCTCGTGGGCACCTCGTGTGCCCTTCGGACTGCGTTTTCTTGCATGACACTTCTCTTGGCCGGTAAGAATTCATTATATAATCTCCCGAAGGTTTTGACCACCGCACCCACGTGAATATCTCCTATTTTTGTTTTGAGATGTTTTTTCCCAGAGTTGTCAAGGCCAGGCATCATGTCGTCCCCCTCCTCCAACAACGCGGCCGACGATGCTTGCTAATGAAGATAGAGCTGAAGAGAGAAGAACCCGTGGAGATCGACAAGGACGATTGGATCAAGAATGCCACGGAGGATCAAGCGCCTACAGCAGAAGAAGAAGACATCCTTCAGCCTCATTACAATCTTCTTACCCCTACTGAAATTCAAGCTTTCAAGATGATTGAAATAGTTCGGGTGCGGAACAAATATCTCACTCATGAAAATATTCTGTTGCAAGAGCATATCATCGCACGCAAGGGCATTATTCGTAAGCTGGAGCATCTCCTACGCTCGATGTTGGACGACAAGCCTACATCATCAACAACTACATCACCACCAAAGGAGAAATGAGTATCGGGTATGGGCACTCCCCTTGGAAACTGCCAAGCTTGGGGGAGGTGCCCCGATATCGTATCACCATCACACTTCTATCTTTACCGTTTTTCTTATTTCGATCCTTTTGGTTATATCTTGATCTAGTAGAATAAAGTATAGCATGATCTAGTTGTGAGCTTTGCTTTATGATCCTTCTACGTATCCGAGTCCGAGAGCTATATATATAATAAAGATTAGTTTTGAGTCAAGGGCTTGATTATCTCACTATGATCATGACGGAATAAAATAAAGAATAAAAAGAAATAAAGAGATCGTATTGATATTATGAAAAGTAATGACTTCACATATAAAGAGTATGATAAATAAAAGTTGTTGAGAGTTAACAAACATAGTTTTGGTCATGTTGCAATTAATAGGAAGTAATAAAGAAAGAGAGGTTTTCACATATAAATATACTATCTTGGACATCTTTTATGATTGTGAGAACTCATTAAAATATGACATCCGAAAAAGTTGATGTTGGACAAGGAAGACAACGTAATGGGTTATGTTTTCTTATATCCAAAACAAAGTATATTGTCATGGATCATCCAACATGTTGAGCTTGCCTTTCCCGCTCATGCTAGCCAAACTCCTTGCACCAAGTAGAAATACTACTTGTGCTTCCAAATATCCTTAAACCCAGTTTTGCCATGAGAGTCCACCATATCTACCTATGGATTGAGTAAGATCCTTCAAGTAAGTTGTCATTGTTGCAAGCAATAAAAATTGCTCTCTAAATATGTATGATCTATTAGTGTGGAGAAAATAAGATTTATACGATCTTGTGATATGGAAGCAATAAAAGCGATAGACTGCATAATAAAGGTCCCTATCACAAGTGGCAATATAAAGTGACGTTCTTTTGCATTAACATTTTGTGCATCCAACCATAAAAGCACATGACAACCTCTGCTTCCCTCTGCGAAGGGCTTATCTTTTGTTTTTGTCTTATACAAGAGTCATGGTGATCTTCACCTTTCCCTTTTACATTTTATCCTTTGGCAAGCAGATTGTGTTGGAAAGATCCTACCATATATACCCAATTGGATGTAAGTTTTCATAAATTATTATTGTTGACATTATCCTTGAGGTAAAAGGTTGGGAGGCAACACCATAAGCCCATATCTTTCTCTGTGTCCGATTAAAACTCCATACCCATAAGTGTTGCGTGAGTGTTAGCAATTGTGAAAGACTAAATGATAGTTGAGTATGTGGACTTGCTGAAAAGCTATTATATTGTCTCTTTCTAATGTTATGATAAATTGCAATTGCTTCAGTGACCGAGATTATAGTTTGCTAGTTTTCAATGAAGTTTCTGATTCATACTTGACATTGTGAATAGATTGTTACTTCAACACAAGAAATAATATGACAATATATATATATATATATATATATATATATATATATATATATATATATATATATATATATATATATATATATATATATATATATCGATCATGATGCCCTCATGTCTGCATTTTATTTTATCGACGCCTCTATCTCTAAACATGTGGACATGTTTTTCGATTTCGGCTTCCGCTTGAGGACAAGAGAGGTCTAAGCTTGGGGGAGTTGATACGTCCATTTCGCATCATGCTTTTATATCGATATTTATTGCGTTATGGGCTGTTATTACACATTATGCCACAATACTTATGCCTTTTCCCTCTTATTTTACAAGATTTACATGAACAGGGAGAATGCCGGTAGCTGGAATTCTGGGCTGAAAAAGGAGCAAATATTGGAGACCTATTCTGCACAATTCAAAAAGTCCTAAATCTCCACGAAAGTCGGTTTTGGAATATATAACAAATATCGGGCGAAGAAAGCACCAGAGGGGGGCCTCCCACTGTAATGCCCAGGATGCGACTATATCTCCTACGTGTTGAGGCACGACTTAGAGACATCAGCGCATTCTGGAATGATCGCAAGCGTGGTATCTTTGCACGACTCATTAAAAATACATGGATGAAAGAGTAGGGGATCCATCATAGTCCTTTCGATAAGTAAGAGTGTCGAACCCAACGAGGAGCAGAAGGAAATGATAGGCAGTTTTTAGCAACGTATTTTCTGCAAGCACTGAAATTATAGGTAACAGATAGTTTTGTGATAAGGTAATTGGTAGCAAGTGACAAAAGGTAAAATTAAATAAGGTGCAGCAAGGTGGTCCAATCCTTTTTGTAACAAAGGACAAGCCTGGACAAACTCTTATATAAAGGAAAGCGCTCCCGAGGACACATGGGAATTATCTTCAAGCTAGTTTTCATCATGATCGTCTAATTCGCGTTCGGTACATTGATAATTTGGTATGTGTGTGGACCGGTGCTTGGGTGTTGCCCTTACTTGGACAAACCTCCCACTTATGATTAACCTCTAATGCAAGCAACCGCAACTACAAAAGAAGTATTAAGGTAAACCTAACCATAACTTAAAACATATGGATCCAAATCAGCCCCTTACGAAGCAACACATAAACAACAGTTTAAGCTTCTGTCACTCTAGCAACCCATCATCTACTTATTACTTCCCAATGCCTTCCTCTAGGCCCAAATAATGGTGAAGTGTCATGTAGTCGACGTTCACATGACACCACTAGAGGAGAGACAACATACATCTCATCAAAATATCGAACGGAGATCAAATTCACATGACTACTAACATCAAGACTTCTCACATGTCCTCGGGAACAAAAGTAACTACTCACAAGACATAATATTGTTCATGATCAGAGGGGTATTAATATGCATAATGGATCTGAACATATGATCTTCCACCAAATAAACCAACTAGCATCAACTACAAGGAGTAATCAACACTACTAGCAACCCACAGGTACCAATCTGAGGTTTGGGTACAAAGATTGGATACTAGAGATGAACTAGGGTTTGAGAGGAGATGGTGCTGGTGAAGATGTTGATGAAGATAGCCCTCCCCAAGATGGGAGAGTTACTGGTGATGACGACGATGACGATTTCCCCCTCCCGGAGGGAAGTATCCTTGGCAGAACCGCTCTGCCGGAGCCCTAGATGGGTTTCCGCCTCGGTTCCGCCTCGAGAAGGCGGCGTCTGGTCCCGAAAGCCTCCTTATGATTTTGTCCAGGTCAAAACACCTCATATAGGAGAATATGGGCATCGGGGGCCTTCCGGCTGGCCCATGAGGCATGGGGCATGAGTTGGGAAGGGGGCACGCCCCCCACCCTCGTGGACAGCCGGTGGCCCCCCTCGTGGACTTCTTTCGCCAGATATTTTTTATATTTTCCGAAACGAAGTTCTGTTGAGTTTCGGGGCTTTTGGAGTTGTGCAGAATAGGTTTCCAGAGTTTGCTCCTTTTCCAGCCCAGAATTCAGGGTGCCGACATTCTCCCTCTTCATGTAAACCTTGTAAAATAAGATAGAAAAGGCCTAAGTATTGTGACAAAACATGTAATAAGAGCCCACAATGCAATAAATATCCACATATAAGCATGATGCAAAATGGACGTATCAACTCCCCCAAGCTTAGACCTCGCTTGTCCTCAAGCGAAAGCCGATATCGAAAAATATGTTCACATGTTTAGAGATAGAGGTGTCGATAAAAACAAAATACGGACATGAGGGCATCATGGTCATTCTCGTCACAGCAACTTATATAAATATAGTCATATGATTCTTCTACTGAAGTAACAATTCATCCACAATATCAAGTATGAATCATAAACTTCATTGGAAACTAACAAACTTTGATCTCAGTCATTAAAGCAATTGCAATTTATCGTAACATTGGAAAGAGTCAATATAAGAGCTTTTTAGCAAGCCTACATACTCAACTATCATATAGTCTTTCACGATTGCTCACACTCACGCAATACTTATGTTTATGGAGTTTTAATCGGACACAGAGAAAGATAGGGGCTTATGGTGTTGCCTCCCAACCTTTTACCTTAAGGGTAATGTCAACAGTAATATATCATGAAAACTTACATCCAAGTGGGTATATATGTCAGGATCTTTTCAACACAATGTGCTTGCCAAAGGATAAAATGTAAAAAGGAAAGGTGGATCTCACCTTGACACTTATAAGACAAGGATAATAGATAGGCCCTTCGCAGAGGGAAGCAGAGGTTGTCATGTGTTTTTATGGTTAGATGCACAAAGTCTTAGCATAGAAGAACTTCACTTTATATTGCCACTTATGATAAGGACCTTTATTATGCAGTCCGTCGCTTTTATTACTTCCATATCACAAGATCGTATAAAGCTAATTTCTCCCACACTAATAAATCATACATATTTTAGCGAGTTTTCAACATGACAACTTACTTTGAAGGATCTTTCTAAATCCATAGGTAGGTATGGTGGACTCTCATGGCAAAACTGGGTTTAAGGATATACGGAAGCACAAGTAGTATTTCTAATTAGTGCGAGGAGTTTTGGCTAGCATGAGGGGGAAAGGCAAGCTCAACATGTTGGATGATCCATGACAATATACTTTATTTCGGATATAAGAAGACATAACCCATTATGTTGTCTTCCTTGTCCAACGTCAACTCTTTAGCATGTCATACTTTAATGAGTGCTCAAAATCATGAAAGATGTCCAGGATAGTATATTTGTATGTGAAGCCTCTCTTCTTTTATTACTTCCTATTAATTGCAACGATGACCAAAACTATGTTTGTCAACTCCAAACAACTTTTATTTATCATACTTTTGTATGTAAAGTCATTACTTCCCATAAGATCGATATGATCTTTTTGATACTCTTTATGTTTTCTTTCTTTTTATCATGACCCAAGTGAGGAAATCAAGCCCTTGACTCAACACTAAACTTTATTATATAGCTCACGGACTCAATTACAAAGGGTAAAGCTCACAACTAGATCATGCTAACTTTATTCTACTAGATCAAGATACTACCAAAAGGATCGAACTAAGTAAAGCGACAAAGATAGGAGTGATTGTGATACGATACCGGGGTCACTCCCTCAAGCTTGGCAGTTCCCAAGGGGAGTGCCCATACCCATATGATTATGTCTCTTTCTTCGGAGGTGGTGATGATGACTTCTTCCTCAGCTTACGCTTAAGGGCAGAATTTTGCTCCTTTAGATCATTGATCTCTTGCTCGAGATGTAAAATCTTCTTGCATAGTGCCTGCTTGTCCTCCTGCAAGAGGTTAAAAGGGATTAATTCAATCTTAGGTTTCTTTACTCTGTCGGGGAGGCTTGACTTTTTGAACTCCACATGCATGTCCCCCGGTTGAGGTAGTGGAACTTCGTCTTCATCAGAGCTAGTCCAATCCTTCCCCTTGGGATCATGGTCCTCTTCTTCCTCTGTGGTCCAGCCGTAATGCTCCCAGTCTCCATAGACCTTAGGGTCTGCAAGGGAATCAGCCACATAGCTTTCTCCTTCCGAATCCTGGGATGACATGTTGCTCCTATCTGCAACAAAAACAGCTCGAAATGAAAACAGAGGATTTCTGCGTGATACAGAGGTCAGAACCTTCAGCAGTATATATAATGAATGTTTACCGACCAAAAGGAGTAACCCACAAGAAAAGGGAGTCCAAGGGACACACGGGGTGCCCACGAGGTAGGGGGGCGCGCCCTCCACCCTCGTGGATGGCCCGTGTCACTTCCAGACTGCGGCTTATTTTTCTATTTTTCTAAATATTCCAAAATGGAGAAAAAATTGCCTTTAGAACTGTTTTAGAGTCGGTTTACTTACGGTATCACATAGCTCTTCCTTTTCGGAGGCTGAACCGTTCTGGAAAGTGTTCCTTATGTATTCCTCCGGGGTTACGGTTTCAATAATATTGGTTTCAACATTTATAGGATTACCTGAGATATAATGTTTGATTCTTTGACCGTTCACCACCTTCAGATTTGTGCCTTCGAAATTGTTGATTTTTATGGCACCGGAACGATAGACCTCCTCGATAACGTAAGGTCCTTCCCACTTGGAGAGAAGTTTTCCTGCAAAAAATCTTAAATGAGAGTTGAATAGCAAGACATAATCACCTACGCTTTTGTATCCTTTTGTCATGCCATCTTTTAACTTTATCTTTAAACAGTTTGGCATTCTCATAGGCCTGGGTTCTCCATTCATCAAGACAACTAATATCAAATAGCCTCTTCTCACCAGCAAGTTTGAAATCATAGTTGAGCTCTTTAATAGCCCAATATGCCTTATGTTCTAGCTCAAGAGGTAAGTGACAAGCTTTTCCATACACCATCTTATATGGAGACATACCCATAGGATTTTTGTATGCAGTTCTATAGGCCCATAATGCATCATCAAGTTTCTTAGACCAATTCTTTCTAGACCTATGAACTGTCTTTTGCAAGATTAGTTTCAACTCCCTATTACTTAGTTCTACTTGACCACTAGTCTGCGGGTGATAAGGGGATGCAATTTTATGGTTGACATCATACTTTGCAAGCATCTTACGGAAACCACCATGAATAAAGTGTGAACCACCATCAATCATTAGATATCTAGGGACTCCAAACCTCGGGAAAATAACTTCTTTAAGCATTTTAATAGAGGTGTTTTGATTAGCACTACTAGTTGGAATAGCTTCTACCCACTTAGTAACGTAATCAACAGCAACTAAAATATGTGTGTACCCATTAGAGGCAGGAAACGGTCCCATATAATCAAAGCCCCAAACATCAAATGGTTCAATAACAAGTGAATAATTCATAGGCATTTCTTGACGTCTACTAATATTACCAATCCATTGACATTCATCACAGGATAAGACAAACTTACGGGTATCCTTGAAGAGAGTAGGCCAATAAAAACCGGATTGCAATACCTTATGTGCAGTTCTATCTCCCGCATGGTGTCCTCCATAAGCTTCGGAATGGCACTTGCGTAGGATATGTTCTTGTTCATGCTCAGGTACACAATGTCTAATGATACCATCTACTCCGTCTTTATAAAGATGTGGGTCATCCCAGAAGTAATGTCTCAAATCATAGAAGAACTTTTTCTTTTGCTGGTATGTGAAGCTAGGAGGTATAAACTTAGCAAAAATATAATTACCATAATCAGCATACCATGGAGCAGTACGAGAAGTATTTATGATAGCTAATTGTTCATCAGGAAAGCTATCATCAATAGGTTGTGGGTCATCAAGTATATTCTCTAACCTAGACAAGTTATCTGCTACTAAGTTCTCAGCTCCCTTTCTATCAATAATATGCAAGTCAAATTCTTGCAGCAAGAGAACCCATCTAATAAGTCTAGGCTTAGCACCTTTCTTTTCCATAAGGTACTTCATATCAGCATGATCAGTGTGAATAGTTACTTTAGAATCAACAATATATGATCTAAACTTCTCACAAGCAAATACAACTGCTAAAAATTCTTTCTCAGTAGTGGCATAATTTGTTTGGGCCCTATCTAAAGTTTTACTAACATACTGGATAACATTCAATTTCGTATCAAATCTTTGCCCTAAAACAGCTCCTACAGCATAATCACTAGCATCGCACATAATCTCAAAGGGTAAATTCCAGTCAGGAGGCTGGACAATAGGTGCAGAGATCAATGCTTTCTTAGGTATTTCAAATGCTTCCAGACAATCATCATCAAAGACAAAAGGAATATCTTTTTGTAAGAGATTAGTCAGAGGATTGGAGATTTTGGAGAAGTCCTTAATGAACCTCCTATAAAACCCGGCATGACCAAGGAAACTTCGTATACCTTTGATGTCCTTAGGGCATGGCATCTTTTCGATAGCATCAACTTTAGCTTTGTCAACTTCAATACCTCTTTCGGAAATTTTATGTCCCAAGACAAAGTCTTCATTAACCATAAAGTGGCACTTCTCCCAATTCAAGACAAGGTTAGTGTCTTCACATCTCTGCAAAACTCGATCAAGGTTGCTTAAGCAATCATCAAAAGAAGTTCCGTAAATGGAGAAATCATCCATGAACACCTCAATAATCTTTTCACAAAAATCAGAGAATATAGCCATCATGCATCTTTGAAAGATAGCAGGTGCATTACATAAACCAAAAGGCATATGTCTATAAGCAAAGGTACCGAAAGGACAAGTAAAAGTGGTATTTTCTTTATCCCCTTTTGACATAGGTATTTGAGGGAAACCAGAATAACCATCTTGAAAGCAGAAATGAGTATGTTTGGATAACCTTTCTAGCATTTGATCAATAAATGGCAAGTGGTAATTATCTTTCTTAGTAGCTTTATTTAACTTACGGAAATCAATTACCATCCTATAACCTATAACTATTCTTTGCGGGATCAATTCATCTTTATCATTAGGAACGATAGTCATACCTCCTTTCTTAGGGACACAATGGACATGACTTACCCACTGGCTATCAGCAACTGGATAGATAATACCTACCTCTAGAAGCTTTAGTATTTCCTTTCTTACCACTTCTTTCATCTTAGGATTTAACCATCGCTGATGATCAATAACCGGTTTAGCATTTTCTTCCAATTTTATATTGTGTTGGCATATAGTGGGACTAATACCCTTAAGATCATCCAGAGTATATCTAATAGCAGCACGATGCTTCTTCAGAGTTTTCAATAGTTTTTCTTCTTCCTGCTCTGAAAGGTTGGCACTAATAATAACAGTATATATCTTCTTTTCATCAAGATAAACATACTTAAGATTATCAGGTAAAGGTTTAAGTTCAAACACGGGATCACCCTTGGGTGGAGGAGGATACCCTAGGATTTCAACAGGCAAGTTGTTTTTCAATACGGGTCCCTGTGTAAGGAATATTTCATCTATCTCCCTTCTCTCATTCATATGCATATCATTTTCATGGTCTAACAAGTATTGTTCTAAAGGATCATTAGGTGGCACGGCAATAGAAGCAAGACAAATAATTTCATCCTTACTGGGTGATGCCTTTTCAAGGGGTTGTCTACGAAATTTAGCAAAGTTAAAATCATGAGACATATCCCCTAACCCCACAGTAACAATATCCTTCACGCAGTCTATCTTCGCATTAACAGTATTCAAGAAGGGTCTACCAAATATAATGGGACAGAATTCATCTTGTGGGGAACTAAGAATAAGAAAATCAGCAGGGTATTTAACCTTCCCACACAAGACTTCAACATCTCTAACAATCCCAAATGGTGAAATAGTGTCTCTATTAGCAAGCTTAATAGTAACATCAATCCCTTCTAACTCAACAAGTGCAATATCATGCATAATTTTGTTATACAGATCAAGAGGGATAATGCTCGCACTAGCACCTACGTCGCATAAACCATGATGGCAATGATCTCCTATCTTAACAGAGATAACAGGCAAGCCCACAACAGGTTTATGTTAGTTCCTAGCATTGGGTTTGGCTATTCTAGCAGACCCCTCTTGGAGGTAAATAACATGTCCATCTAAATCTTCTACCAAGAGATCTTTAACCATAGCAACACTAGGTTCAACTTTAATTTGATCAGAGGGTGTAGGTGTTCTAGTATTACTCTTAAGAACTACAGTTTAAGCTTGAGCATGATCCTTTATCCTAACAGGGAAAGGTGGTTTCTCAATATAAGCAGTAGGAATAACAGGATCAACATTATAAGTGATAGTCTTTTCTTCAACTTTAATAGGTTCAACTAATTTTACTTCAATAGGGGGATGGTATTTAAACCACTTCTCCTTGGGGAGATCAACATGAGTAGCAAAAGATTCACAAAAAGAAGCTACTATCTCAGAGTCAAGTCCATATTTAGTACTACACTCACGGAAAACATCGGTATCCATAAAAGCTTTAACACAATCAAACTTAGGGGTCATACCTGACTCCTTACCTTCGTCGAGATCCCAATCTTCAGAGTTATGTTTAATTCTTTCCAATAAATCCCATTTGAATTCAATAGTCTTCATCATATAAGAGCCATAACCAGAAGTATCGAGCATGGAGCGATTATTAAGAGAAATCCGAGCAAAAAAAATTTGAATGATCATTTCTCTTGAGAGCTCGTGATTGGGGCATGAATATAACATTGACTTAAGCCTCCCCCAAGCTTGAGCGATGCTTTCTCCTTTGCGAGGCCAGAAGTTATAAATATAATTACGATCACGATGAACCTGGTGCATAGGGTAGAACTTCTGATGAAATTCCAACTTCGGACGATTATAGTTCCATGATCCCATATCATCGCATAGCCTAAACCATGTGAATGCGTCTCCCTTCAAAGATAAAGGGAAAACCTTCTTCTTGATAATATCCTCGGGCATACCTTCAAGCTTAAATAATCCATAAACTTCATCCACATAGATTAGATGTAAATCAGGATGCAATGTTCCGTCTCGTGTAAAAGGATTTTCAAGCAGTTTCTCTATCATACCCGAAGGAATCTCAAAGCAAACATTTTCAATAGGTGCAGTAGGTTGAGGAGCAACTCTTTGCTCTTCTGTTCGGGGTGAAGATACCCCGAACAAGCCCCTCAAAGGATTTTGAGCCATAGTAACAAGTGACAATAAATTTCAGCACACTATATACATTTTTCCTTACGAAATTCCACTTACCAAAGGCGCTTCACTCCCCGGCAACGGCGCCAGAAAAGAGTCTTGATGACCCACAAGTGTAGGGGATCTAGCATAGTCCTTTCGATAAGTAAGAGTGTCGAACGCAACCAGGAGCAGAAGGAAATGATAGGCAGATTCCAGCAAGGTATTTTCCGCAAGCACTAAAATTATAGGTAACAGATAGTTTTGTGATAAGGTAAATGGTAGCAAGTGACAAAAGGTAAAAGTAAATAAGGTGCAGCAAGGTGGCCCAATCCTTTTTGTAACAAAGGACAAGCCTGGACAAACTCTTATATAAAGGAAAGCGCTCCCGAGGACACATGGGAATTATCATCAAGCTAGTTTTCATCACAATCGTCTGATTCGCGTTCGGTACTTTGATAATTTGGTATGTGGGTGGACCGGTGCTTGGGTGCTGCCCTTACTTGGACAAACCTCCCACTTATGATTAACCTCTAATGCAAGCATCCAGAACTACAAAAGAAGTATTAAGGTAAACCTAAACATAGCCTGAAACACATGGATCCAAATCAGCCCCTTACGAAGCAACGCATAAACTAGGGTTTAAGCTTCTGTCACTCTAGCAACCCATCATCTACTTATTACTTCCCAATGCCTTCCTCTACTCCCAAATAATGGTGAAGTGTCATGTAGTCGACGTTCACATGACACCACTAGAGGAGAGACAACATACATCTCATCAAAATATTGAACGGAGATCAAATTCATATGACTACTAACAGCAAAACTTCTCCCATGTCCTCAAGAACAAAAGTAACTACTCACAAGACATAATATTTTTCATGATCAGAGGGGTATTAATATGCATAATGGATCTGAACATATGATCTTCCACTAAATAAACCAACTAGCATCAACTACAAGGAGTAATCAACACTACTAACAACCCACAGGTACCAATCTGAGGTTTGGGTACAAAGATTGGATACAAGAGATGAACTATGGTTTGAGAGGAGATGGTGCTGGTGAAGATGTTGATGAAGATAGCCCTCCCCAAGATGGGAGAGTTGTTGGTGATGACGGCGATGACGATTTCCCCCTCCCGGAGGGAAGTAACCCCGGCAGAACCGCTCTGCCAGAGTGTTAGGACCCCAATCCTAAGTCACACCGATCTAGCATGTAACACATCATATCACTTTGCAGCCTTACGCATGGTATCCCCAAGGGTGCCACCTTACCTGGCCCAGGACCGTTTGCGCATTTTGGCTCACGTATATGATAGTGTCGCTAGTATCCATATGATAGAGAACCCGGGCCGACATGACTAGTTGTAAACAAAAAGTGGCACTAAATTACAGAGACATGCATACATGACCCAGCAACGAACGTGTCGGTCATCAACGTGTGAACCCAAGTCGTAGCAAGCTACAAGGACTTAAAGGAATAGCGTGTGACATTGCCCCTAAGGGCAGACACGGGAACGAAGAAGGAGACATGCCGGTCAGCCTAAGTGTTCCGGAGCAGTAGCAAGCTACCAAGGCTCAGTGGAAGCACTAGGAGGCATTTCCCTGTAAGATAGGCTACCAAGGGTAAAAAAAACTAGGTGTCGGATCTCACACATAGCAATACACATTGCACGTACGCATAACATGCAAGTATGTGTTGTACAACATGGCATCACAATAAAACTCAACAACTCATATAGATAAGGCCCAGAAGAGCCATCATAACATTTATTACAAGAAGTGGATCTCATGACCCAATATACAGAGCATACAGGCAACGGAAGCATAACATGTCTGAGTACAGACAACTACAAATGAAAAAGGCTGAGAACCCTGATTATCTACAAGACCCTCCCAAGGGTACAAGATCGTAGTTGAGGTAACAAGCTAAATGTCGAAGTCCATGCAGAACCACTAGTGAGACTGAAGTCTCTCTGCAAAAACATAAATTAAGCAAACGTGAGTACAAAGGTACTCAGCAAGACTTACATCAGAACTAGCTACATATGCATCAGTATCAACAAAGGGGTGGTGGAGTTTGACTGCAGCAAGCCAGCTTTGACTCGGTGGCTATCCTAAACTATGACTGCAAGTAACTCTTTTGAGGTGGCGCACACGAGTCCACATATTCACCAATCAATACACCACTATGGATCCGCTCCCGTCTCCCTTCAAGAAGGCCATCCATAGCACTCACGCTTATCTTGCGCGTTTTAGAGAATCCACTTTCAATTGTCTTTGAACTGTAGAGGTAACCCAGAAGTCCTTTACCGCGGACACGGCTATTCGAATAGATCATTTATAACCCTGCAGGGGTGTACTTCTTCACACGCGCTCTCACCACTTACCGCCGTTTACACGACATGTACTCGGCAACCTTCAAGCGGAAGCCCAGTGAGGGTGTCGGCCACGACCTGACTAACCACACAAGTCTCTAGTCCAGGTTTATCGCCAATTTGGGTTCCATCCGTGGGGAGATCCAGCCGGGGTGTCGCTCACGGCCCCAAACGATATGAACAGGGTTCCCGAGCCACCAAACGGGCGACTCGGTACACCGTGCCACGTACCTGCCGCATCACAGCCCACCCCGAGGGTCAGCGCTGCGCACGACCTCCAGTATACTACAAACACCAGAAACTAATTGCAACTCCTGGACAGAGATCAGGTTGATTAATAAGTCGAGAAAGCTTAGAGTGCCTGGAGCCTAATGTGTGGTAGTAGCAGTTCATGGATCAAAAACACAGAACTCAGTTCCTGAGGACGGTTTCAATGAGACAACCCACCATGTACTCCTACATGGCCTCTCATCGCTACCTTTACCAAATCGTGTTCACACACTTAGCTCTCAACAGCACGACATGTTCACACACCTCCAATTCATCCCCGATGAATCGGACCTGACTCAACTCTAAGCATAGCAGGAATAACTAGAGAGCATGAATGAGTAGGCACAACATGGCTCAAACAACTCATACTCATGCTAGTGGGTTTCAACTATTTACTGTGGCAATGACAGGTCATGCAGAGGGAAAGGGGTTCAACTACCGCAACAGGTAACAGTTGAAGCGTTGTTGTCCTAATGTAGTAAAAGAGAGCAAGAGCGAGGGAGTGGGATTGTATCGGAATGCTCACAGGGGTTTTGCTTGCCTAGCACTTCTGAAGATGGTACTGTATCTTCATCAGTGTCATCGATCACATCGTCGGAACAACATCTACTGAGAGGGGACAAACACCGACAACTGAGAAACAACACAATCAATGCAATGCGACAATATGATGCATGATCATGACATGGCAATATCCCGTTGATTGAGACAATGCAACTAGCAACCATATTAAATGAAGTTGCTTTGAACCAAAGGTTCAAATTCAAACTCCATATGTGATTATTCAAATGCCATTTATTCAAATTGTCCTAAACAGTGGCTGTAAGTTGTTCAAACATGCATGAAAATGCCATAAACAGATTCTTTGAATTTTTCTGATCATTTTTCATATATAAATTATTTTCATTGGAGTTGTAGATTATTTTCTATGATTTTTAGAAGTTTTGAGTATTTTCTGAAATTCATAAATCATTTTCTGATTTATTTTAATTCCAGAAATACTTTACTGCGTCAGCATGGTGTCATGCTTACGTCATCAGAGTCAACTAACTGTTCCAGGTCAAACCTGCTAGTGGGGCTCGCGTGTTAGTGACTCAGTGCTTGCCTGAGTCACAAACATGTGGGCCTGGTCAACGGCCACGTCAGATGGTCAAAGTTGACGCGTGGGGCCACTGTGGTTAACTTAAACTTAACAGGAACAAAAGTCATGGTTAGTTAGGCAGCGGGGCTGTTAGCGGCTAATGACGTCGCCACGTCAGCACGCCGGAGTGGAACGCCGGCGAGCACACAAACGCAGCGGCGACGCTCGGGAACGCACTACGGGCGGTGGTTTGGCGCGCTGAGGGCACCGCATAGCCCTTGCTCGCTCGCATCGAGCGACGGTGAAGCTGGACGCGGGGGTCGCCAGAATCGACGCTGACGACGAGGTTTGCGGCGGCCGTGGTCCGAGCATGCTCGAGAACGGCGATAAGGTGCACCGTAGGACGAACATGTTGTGGTTTTCGGCCCCTTGGAGGGTGCGGAGCACGGTGCCGAGCTCGTTTTCGAGCCCCGGTGGCTGCAACGACGGCGGTGACATCGCCGGCGACGTGGAGTTCGTGGGCACAGTGGGGGTCGAAGCTAGAGCACACGCGTGAGTAAGGAGATAGGAGGAGGAGCAAGAGGGGCTCACGGCGGTTCGTATGAAGGTGATAGCGAGCTCGGGGGCGGCCTGACGGCGACGTATGGGCGAAGGCCATTTCCGGTGGCCGGCGGTGAAGATGTCAATGGTGAGGGCGAAGCAGGGCACCCGAGGACGCGTGCGTCGGTGTGAAGATCTGCGGTCATCAAGCAGATCCGATGGGCACGTAGGGAGAGGGTGATTTGGACGGTGGCTATGCCGGCGACGAACGACGGTGACGAGCTCCGCTCGGATTCGTAAGAGATAGAGAGAGCGGAGGAGATGAGGACGAGGGAGTGGACGAGAGGGTCCAGGGTGATGCGTGGCGTCATCCAGAAGCGTCCGGGCAGCGGCGGAAGCAGGAGGTGGCGTGCGGTGGCCGTGCGCGCGCCGGGCACACGTCGTGCATCCGACTGGCGGGAGGAAGAAGACATCTCTGCCCCTGGTGGGCTGGGCCAGCCTGATGGCTGACAGGTGAGCGCCGGGTAAGTTCTACCTCTCTCTCTTTTCTATTTTTGTTTATGTTTTCTATTTTTGACATTTGTTATAGCTTTATTAAAAATGCCAAAGCATTTTCAAAAATCATGAGACTGCTTGTGGCCACTGTTTGGATTATTTCCAACAGACAACATTCCAGTTCATGAATATTTGGACATTTACAATAATATATAAAATTTAAATGCCCAAATGCAAATAAGATATGATTTAATTCAATGTCCAAAATATTCCACAAAATTTTCACTAATTTTGGTTTGGTCTCAAAACCTTGCCAAAATTATCAAACATTGATGAAGGCATTTTGGGCTCATTGAAAATATTTGAGTAAACCCTTGTTGGATTTAAGGGGGGTTCTGGGGATTTCTGCCATCCCCATTTCAAGTTTCCTTTGAAAACAAACATGATGACATGATGATCATGCAGAGACAAACAAAGGCTAATCTAGGGCTGTGACAACTCACCCCCACTAAACAAGAATCTCGTCCCGAGATTCAAGATGTGAGGTCAGCAATCAGAGGGGACACAAGCTAACACAATCTTCACAGTCCAGGTTACAGTTCATAAGAATGTTGATTGCCTGCATCATGTTGATCTTGACATCCTTGCTTTCGAGGTCTTTGTCCAACACAGTGACGACGAAAGAAACTCTACAACACTTGATCTTCTAAAAGATTGAGCAACTCAAGATCAACTCATGGAGTGAGACGTTGAAACATCTCTTGAGCTGAGACACGGAACACACATCCAGAGGGATGGAGTGAAACAAATGATGAAGGTTCACTTGGTAGGAAATAATTCCACACCTAAGAAGATGGTGATTGATGTCACTAGACGGGGCACCTTAGATAAGGTGACTCGTAGAATTATTCCCTTAAGTGGCAAAATAATTACTTTTGATATAGAGATCATTGAAACTCTCTATAGCAGCCTAAGGAAAAAATCACAAATGACCATTTGAAGGAGTTCGCAGAGAGCGACATACTCCGACTATAATGGATGATGTGGACTACCTTGTTGAAGACAACACAACGGATGATTTTTGCCTATCACCGGAAATGGATGGGAGCCATGGTAAGCCCACTTTTGAAGATAATCCTGAATAGCTATTGCCGAGAAGGTCAACCCATGAAAATTTGGCACAAGGTGGTGCAAGCTGGGAACAAAATGCAAATGTCGGGAATGTTCCAACCATCATATCTGCCTGAGGTTCAGATCTGGTTGGTGTCAGGATATTCCAGACTCATCAAGTCTAGAAAGGAAAATGAAAGTTTCCAACACAAATCGATGAGACAGCGTTGCAAGATTCTCGGGGTGCGAACTACGATAGGAAGCTCCAAAACATGAGCTGGTTCTGCTACATACATGTGAACACGTTGTCCAAGACAAGCATGACCACATAGTAGTCTTACAACAAAACACTACCGAGTTCAGGATAGGAATCATCATCGAGGTATCGAAGTCCTTACATAAGTCTAGCTCTTAAGAAGGAACTTCTTCTTCTTGAACAAGTCAATCAGTGGCTTGGTGTGCTACGGAATTCATATGGAACGAATATGATTAGTCTAATAGACCATATAATACTTGGCACGTGCATGGTTGACTTGGAATGATTCCAGAGGAGACAAAAACAAGCTTTCTCGAATTCACGACGGCAACTTACATCAAGTGCACGTGAATTAGAGGAAGACACTTCTTTCGTCCAAACATATGCTTCATGAACGGGACATGAAGATAATGCTTATAAAGGTTTCCAACACTAGTTGGATGTTCAACGAAATCGGGGAGAAGATAAGGATGTTGTCGATGGGCTCAACAACAATTCATCTAGGTTTCCATATAGATGGAATTCCATGATAACATGAACAAGTGATAGCATTGGTCAAACCAATAGATGTAACGGTGTATGCTCGAGGGATCAACCATGAGTAAGACAACATTACGAACATCGTTGGTTCTGATTTGATTTGAGGATAGCCCACACTCAAATCAAAGGTTGGATAAGACGATAGGTCCAGTAACTCAACACAAAGATCAATCGATGAAAATACCATCTTTCTTCAACACACACACAAAATTATCCCTTCAACATGAACTAAGTTGTTGTTTAGATTAACCAACTAGCTCAGGATATCCAACACAGAGTCTTGGAGAAGGGGTGGTTTATAAGTAAGCCATCTTGATCACAAGCTCAACATAATGGTCAGGGAACAACCTGGTAATACTTCCGAGAAGATATTCGGAAAATCACGAACCACCGATATGCTAAGAAGCTCGAGAATAATCTTGCTTTTCAGGGCAAGACGATATGATCAAAAGAGCGAGAGATTGACACAACCCTAACTCATTGATCGAAGAGTGCACCAGAAAAATGGACTAGATAGCATGATCAATCTTAGAATGATGATTCAATAACCAACACGCTAAGAATGGGTTTATTGTCCATTAACTACCAAGCAACAGAGTTGCTAGGAGTATTTATTTCACACATCACGATTCACTTGTCAGTATTCCGGTTACAATAACACGAAGACCGAGGAATGAACAATGATGGCGAGAAGTATCACTGTATCAAGAGTTCACGGGAGGTGGTGCAATCCCTATGACATTCTTGACATAAAAGAGAGTAACACTCCAAGGTAGAGCAGAACAAAAACTGGATTGACATTTTGACCTCCGAAATACAACTGCTCTGACCCAATCCTGGAAATGGATGAGGTTCTAGAGTTTGTTTCTCCTAGTCATTCCAGAATACAATGGCTTGACAGACCACAAGAGTAAAAGGCTTCGATGAACACGAATGCACAACTACTCCTGACTATCAACTGATAGAGGAGGGTCATAAAACAACTAAAAGGGACAACTCAAAGGAACATATATCTTTCTGAGTTGTGGATGCATAGACTAGCATGTCGAACTAGTTCAACATATTTCTTCCAGATAACCCATGCAGAAAGGTAGAATTGGCAGAGTCGCAATATAGAACGGAGAACTCATCAAGAGCACCTTGGTTGTGGTCTTTTGGTTCAGAAGAACTTCTGCCATGATGGTTCATGGTATTGGAAGAACGATAACCATGAACTTCGAGGATTATCACAAGGTTACTAATATCCTAAAGGTGCGAGCAAACACTATCAACATGAAGTAAGTATAATAAATCTTGGGTTCAGGAACCCAGAAAATAAAATGCCTACTAACTATATGGCATCATGGGATGCTTTCGAGAATAATGGTCAGAATCATCACACTGAGAACACAACACAAGGTTGTTTTACTGGGTGGCTATCTATGATGTCCTAGTTTCCTCATGGCTTCAAAAAATATGTCGAGGCAACTGAGTACCTCAAAACACCGATTAGTGTGATTAGTCTGGCCCAAAAGGACATTAGGAACGGGGAGAAATGATTTGCAAATGCATCAGACTATCTAGAAACTTGGGATGACTCGGACAGCATAACGACTGTAAATGCCTGAAAAGACTTTTGAGACTCATGCACAAAGATAACATAACCACTCAACATCATAATGTCAAGGTTCTGATACCAACAGTTTAACAAACGGAAGTACTTGAGACTGAACTGAGAGTTGAAACCACCATTAACGTGATCCTAATAGATTGAATGAGAAGCCTAGTTCTTAATCCCCGTATAAAAGGAAGAAGGTGACTCAGATCAGAAGGTCATAAAGTAGAGGAGTAAAAAGAGCCTTATATTCCCTTCCACAATCAATTCCCTTATAAAACTAAAGAATTACTAGACACGACTTCGACCAGTTTGGCTTGGTAATCCTACAGGCTGTTAGGGTCTGATACCAAAGCTGTCAGGACCCCGATCCTAAGTCACCCCGATCTAGCATGTAACACATCATATCACTTTGCGGCCTCACGCACGATATCCCCACGGGTGCCACCTTACCTGGCCCAGGACTGTTTGCGCATTTTTGCTCTCGTATATGATAGTGTCGCTAGCATCCATATGACAGAGAACCCGGGCCGACATGACTAGTTGTAAACAAAAAGTGGCACTAAATTATAGAGACATGCATATATGACCCAGCAACGAACGTGTCGGTCATCAATGTGTGAACCCAAGTCGTAGCAAGCTACAAGGACTTAAAGTAAAAACGCGTGACATTTCCCCTAAGGGACAGACACGTGAATGAAGAAGGACACATGCCGGCCAGCCTAAGTGTTCCGGAGCAGTAGCAAGCTACCAAGGCTCAGTGGAAGCACTAGGAGGCATTTCCCTGTAAGATAGGCTACCAAGGGTAAACAACTAGGTGTTGGATCCCACACATAGCAATACACATTACACGTACGCATAATATGCAAGTATGTGTTATAAAACATGGCATCACAACAAAACTCAACAACTCATATAGATAAGGCCGAGAAGAGCCATCATAACATTTATTACAAGCAGTGGATCTCATGACCCAATATACAGAGCATACAGGCAACGGAAGCATAACATGTCTGAGTACAAACAACTACAAATGAAAAAGGCTGAGAAGCCTGACTATCTACAAGACCCTCCCAAGGGTACAAGATCATAGCTGAGGTAACAAGCTAAACGTCGAAGTCCACGCGGAACCACTAGTGAGACTGAAGTCTCTTTGCAAAAACATAAATTAAGCAAATGTGAGTATAAAGGTACTCAGCAAGACTTACATCAGAACTAGCTACATATGCATCAGTATCAACAAAGGGGTGGTGGAGTTTGACTGCAGCAAGCCAGCTTTGACTCGGTGGCTATCCTAAACTATGACTGCAAGTAACTCTTTTGAGGAGGCGCACACGAGTCCACATATTCACCAATCAATACACGACTATTGATCCGCTCCCGTCTCCCTACAAGAAGGCCATCCATAGCACTCACGCTTATCTTGCGCGTTTTAGAGAATCCACTTTCAATTGTCTATGAACTGTACAGGTAACCCAGAAGTCCTTTACCGCGGACACGCCTATTCGAATAGATCATTTATAACCCTGCAGGGGTGTACTTCTTCACACATGCTCTCACCACTTACCGCCATTTACACGACATGTACTCGGCAACCTTCAAGCGGAAGCCCAGCGAGGGTGTCGGCCACGACATGACTAACCACACAAGTCTCTAGTCCAGGTTTATTGCCTATTTGGGTTCCATCCGTGGGGAGATCCGGCCGGGGTGTCGCTCACGGCCCCAAACGATGTGTACAGGGTTCTCGAGCCACCAAACGGGCGACTCGGTACACCGTACCACGTACCTGCCGCATCACACACCCCCCCAGGGTCAGCGCTGCGCGCGACCTCCAGTATACTACAAACACCAGAAACTAATTGGAACTCCTAGACAGAGATCAGGTTGATTAATAAGTCGAGAGAGCTTGGAGTGCCCGGAGCCCAATGTGTGGTAGTAGCTGTTCATGGATCACAAACACAAAACTCAGTTCCTGAGGACGGTTTAAATGAGACAACCCACCATGTACTCCTACATGGCCTGTCATCGCTACCTTTACCAAATCGTGTTCACACACTTAGCTCTCAACAGTAGGACATGTTCACACACCTCCAATTCATCCCCGATGAATCGGACCTGACTCGACTCTAAGCATAGCAGTCATAACTAGAAAGCATGAATGAGTAGGCACAACATGGCTCAATCAACTCCTACTCATGCTAGTGGGTTTCAACTATTTACTGTGGCAATGACAGGTCATGCAGAGGGAAAGGGTTTCAACTACCACAACAGGTAACAGTTGAAGCGTTGTTGTCCTAATGTAGTAAAACAGAGCAAGAGCGAGAGAGTGGGATTGTATCGGAATGCTCAAAGGGGTTTTGCTTGCCTGGCACTTCTGAAGATAGTACTGTGTCTTCATCAGTGTCATCGATCACATCGTCGGAACAACGTCTACTGAGAGGGAACAAACACCGGCAACAGAGAAAGAACACAATCAATGCAATGCGACAATATGATGCATGATCATGACATGCCAATATGCTGTTGATTGAGCTAATGCAACTAGCAACCATGTTAAATGAAGTTGGTTTGAACCAAAGGTTCAAATTCAAACTCCATATGTGATTATTCAAATGCCATTTATTCAAATTGTCCTAAACAGTGGCTGTAAGTTTTTCAAACATGCATGAAATGCCATAAACAGATTCTTTGGATTTTTCTGATCATTTTTCATATATAAATTATTTTCATTGGAGTTATAGAGTATTTTCTATGATTTTTAGAAGTTTTGAGTAGTTTCTAAAATTCATAAATCATTTTCTGATTTATTTTAATTCCAGAAATACTTTACTGCGTTAGCATGGTGTCATGCTTATGTCATCAGAGTCAACTAACAGTTCCAGGTCAAACATGCTGCCTATGGCCCCCGGGTCTATTCTCATCATATTAATCTTCCATCTATTTTACTTTGATTTATTTACTTTCTGTTTCTATACCAAAAATACTAAAAATATTATCTATCAGATCTCAGTCTTGTAAGTGACCGTGTAGGGATTGACAACCCCTTATCGCGTTGGCTGCGAGTTTCTTATTTGTTTGTGCAGGTGCGAGGGACTCGCGCGTGGTCTCCTACTGGATTGATACCTTGGTTCTCAAAAAATGAGGAAAATACTTACGCTATTGTGCTGCATCACCATTTCCTCTTCGAGGGAATACAATGCAAGCTCGAGAAGTAGCATACGTCTACTCATGAATAGTTTGTACACTCTATAGATGTTTGTGCACTTTTCCCCACACGACTCAATCTCCTCCATTTGATTTCTCGCACTACATGGTGTTTGAGAAACAGATGACTGAGACACAGTCTTTCAGAAGCATTAACTCTTAACCCTGGGTAGACCGTACCACCTACATCCACTACATCTGCTAGTCTACCACGGAAAGAGGTCACACAACATACTCAAAGGTGCAGAGCCCATAATGGCATTGTGGCTGCACACGGATGTTTCTAGGCATGAATGATATATGATCAATTTGAGCGTGGGTGGCATTCCATAGGATAATCACACGGGTCCTCCGGGATTTCCTAGGCCAACACTGGATTCTCCAGGTGCCCTGCAACCAATCCACCCAGATGTGTATTAAATTCCACCTTAATAAACCCTTAGTTGTTATTACTCTCCCAACTTTCATGAAATCACTCATACCAATCCACGTCTAAGAGCGTGGCTAAGCAATAAGTAACAAAGCATATATTCCCTTGGTTGATCGCAAGTCATTAGGTTCCTACCTCATGAACTCCAAAGCATCAAATTATGTAACTAGTCCTACTCATGCAAGTGTTTGAGGATATAACTAATGCAGTAAATACTGGGTATTGGAAAGCATGATCAAAGTATGAACTTGCCTTGCTGACAATCGCTGAAACCTAAAGACTCGTAGTAGCACGCTTCGCACTCCGGAAATTCTATTGTAATCAAACAATAGCATACATAAGCAATCATGCAACAGAATCGAAGAATAGATCTCGAAAGACTTCGAAAACAACTGAATCACTCTCATGGCTGAAAACAATTTCTAACAGTACCAAAATTAAGTGAATTTGGCCTTATCAGAAAGTTTATGTTAAGAGCTTCGATTTGCAAAAAGAATCAACTCTAACGGAGTTACGAAACTCAAATTACGATAAAAAAAGTTCAAACACAAAAGTATTTGAATCCAAAATCTAAAAATTTCAAAAACAACTTTGAGCTGCACTACTGAAAAGATAAGATCGAGACGAAGAAATAGGCGTTGGTTTCATCTAATTCCGACTAACGAGTAAAAAGTTATGAGGGTTTGAAGATCATGGACCGATCTGTAACATATTCATCACGAATAAGTCCTTGATGAAAATTAACAGAAAAAGAAAAGACTAATTTGCGAACGTTCATTTTCTGAGACTAAACAGCGGACGTATGTTAAATAATAAAACCAAAGAAAAACGAAAGAAAACCGAACCGATCTAAAAAACCGAACTAGGTTTTTTTTAAAACGATCTAAAAAAATAAAAAAAACGGTGGTTTTACCTCGCGGGTCAGGTCGGGTCGGGCGGCGGGTCCGGCGGGTCGGGCGTGAGGCGGCGGCGCAGCAGCGGCGGTGGTGGGAGGAGGAGGCGGCGGGGGTGGGGCGGCTTATACAGGCCTC
>LR738710.1:553986687-554028469 GCA_902687465.1 Secale cereale
TCTCTCGCTCGGGAGGAAGGCGGCGGCGTGGCCTGGGCCGACTAGGCCTTCGGCCCGGTCGGTCCGAAGAGTTTTTTAAAAAAAAATCGCCCAAACAGAAAAAACAAAATCCTAAATAAATAAAACAAATTCTAAAAATGCCAAAATAATTTTCACCATCTAAATAAAATATTTAGAACAAAGTGGACATTTTCTTGGCCTAAAATGCATATTTTTTTTCTAATCTGAATAAAATAGCAATAAAAATCCAAATAAAATTGTTTATTCAATTTTAACATTTTCCCTCCAATATTTCTTTTATTTTGGAGAAGTCATATTATCTCCTCTCATATATTTTGATATTGAAATATTTCGGAGAGAAAATAATTAAAATCAAATGATCCTCTTTTCAATATTTGAGAAAAAACAAATATGGAAATAATGAAATCCCCAACTCTCTCTGTGGGTCCTTGAGTTGCTTAGGATTTTTAGGATCCAAAACTAACAATGCAAACAAAATATGATATGCATATGATGATATATGTATAACATTCCAAATTCAAAATTTGGGATGTTACATTAATACTCTAGATGCATGCTGGATAGCGGTCGATGTGTGGACTAATAGTACTTGATGTAGGCAGGAGTCGGTCTACTTGTCATGGACGTGATGCCTATATTCATGATCATTGCCTTAGATATCATCATAACTTTGCGTTTTTCTATCAATTGCTCGATAGTAATTTGTTTACCCACCGTATGCTTTATTCAAGAGAGAAGCCTCTAGTGAAACCTATGAGCCCCGAGTCTATTTTGCATCTATTATTTTCAGATCTATAAAACCAAAACCCAAAAATACCTTGCTGCAATTATTTTTTGTTTACTTTATTTAGCTTTTTACTTTAGTTTTAAATCTATCTCTATCAGATCTCACTCTTGTTCGTTACGTTGAAGGGATCGACAACCCCTTTTCCGCGTTGTGTGCAAGTGTTTGTTAGTTTGTGCATGTGCATATATTGAAGACTTTCTTGTACCTCCTACTGGATTGATACCTTGGTTCTCAACTGAGGGAAATACTTATCTCTACTTTGCTGCATCACCCTTTCCTCCTCAAGGGAAAAATCAACGCAATCTCAAGAAATAGCATTGACCGATGAACCCATCGATCCTTTGTTGATCGCACAGCAGAACTCTCAATGAAAGCACCAGTGTCGATGTGAAATCCGGCAGACCTCAGGGTAGGGGGTCCCAAGTTGTGGATCTCGGATTGATGGTAAGAGGAACAGAGGAGACGATGTTTACCCAGGTTTGGCCCCTCTTAATGGAGGTAAAACCCTATGCCCAGCTCTTGTTTATATTGATGGAGATGTATCAAGTACAGAGTTGATCTACCTCAAGATCGTAAGTTGTGTTCTACCTCTAGGGCTAGGTGAATGTAATTGTGATTCCTTCCACCCTATGGGCTAAACCCATTGGCTTATATACACGTCAGGTAGGGTATCTAGGGGTACATGGTCGATATCCGGGAGGTCGCATGGAGGCAGTTGGAGATGTCTTGGAGTATACTTCAACTCTTTGGTGGAGGTAGTCTCGATCACGCCTAGGCTCACAACCTCTGGATTCCATCTTGAAGAGAATAAGGGCCCATCGGCCCATCCAAGGACTACAGGCCGGGTATGTAATGCCCAGTATGAGATTATACCTCCTACGTATCGACGCACGACTTAAAGGTATAAGCTCATACTAGAATGATCTCAAGTACGGTATCTTTGCACGACTCATGTAAAATAGGGATGAAATTGCAAAAGAGTAGTTGTCTTACACTCGCCACGTCACACAATACATTACATAAGCAATCGTCATCCAAATAACATCACAGTCTGACTACGGACGAAGATCCAAATGAAAGATACCAAAAATAAATAAAGCCACAAGGTCCGAATCGCCCCTAGTAGAAGCCACTACTGATCATCGCGATAGTACACGTAGTATCGCCCACGTTCTTCATCAAACTCCTAGAACAGCTCGGTGCCATCACCTGAGTAGTTCACCATGGTACCTGCATCTGGTGTTGTGTAGAATCTGTGAGCCACGAAGGACTCAGCAATCCCGTTCCCGGGTAGCAAAACTATCTAAGCCTTGGGTGTGGAACAAGGCTGAAGAACAAAGGTTGCAGCTGCACTAGCACTAGCTTACGTGTTTAGAGCGAGAAGAGAAATGTCACGAGCGACAAAGTGATCACGAAGTGATCATATCTAAGCACGTCAATCATAACCCCACCGTGTTCACTTCCCGAACCCCTTTCGGAAAATGACCGTCACGGTTACTCACGCTGGTAGTGCATTCTGAACATGGTGTCAAGTTTTCTACAACCGGATATTAACAAATTCCCATCTGCCACATAACCGCGGGCACGGCTTTTGAAAGTTCAAACCCTGCAGGGGTGTCCCAACTTAGCCCATCACAAGCTCACGATCTGCGGAGCCGCAACTCCAAGGTGGGAAGACCCGAGTATTCTCAGAATCCCGTGCTCAAGATATTCCGACTAAGGTAAAACTAATCCAGTAAGACCTCCCGGCGTGCCGACACCCTGACAGTAGTCGTGTGTATCTAGTCTCAGGCCACGACCGGATGAGCTATGGTTACAGCATCCAGATACCCCCAAGTTGCCAAGGGGCGATGCCGCAAGCTGCTCTAGGTTGGACCAACACTCATGTGGAGCACTGGCCCGGGGTTGTTAATTAAGATCACGGGATAGCTAGCCCCTATGCAAGTTTTAGTTATTAGGCAAATGGAGTACCAATGTCGGGCCTTGCTGGAAAAGCTCTAGCGCTAGGCGGGTTATCGAGGGGGTCCCATAACCCCAACCGTGTTAGGAACGCATAATCAAGGAACATAACACCAGTTTAAACGGTTCCTAGGGCGGCATGAGTGGAACAAAACACCAATCAAGAGGCTTACCTTCCACCCATTACCAATATATAGATGATTTAGTTAACATATTATATAGTGTGATATCCCAACAAATACTTCAACATGAAGCAAGAATCTTCAAATCTTCACCTGCAACTAACAACGCTATAAGAGGGGCTGAGCGAAGCTTACGCAGCCAAACGAAGGTTTGCCAGGTTGGGTGGTTAGAGAGATTCATGGCTACAATAGGAGGCTGACAAACAAACATGGGCATCGAGGCAATAAGCTAAAGAGCGAGACATCTAGCAATAGACAAAGATAGTAATGATATCTGGGTCAGGTCATCTTGCCTGTCGAGTCGTTGATGGGATCATAAGACGGCTCCTCGTACTCAACCTCGGTAGGACCCTCGTTCTCGGACTCGGCTCCCGGCTCTACTCAACACAAGAACACAACATGGCACAACATCAAACACGGTGCAATGCACAAACAACATGATGCAAGACAAGTCTATATGATGCATTTCATGGCAATGGATGAAGCACACAAGAACAACACAAAACAACGAGTTTAAATGAGGCCGGAATCAACATATAGCATATCCGGTAAGTCCTCATATGCATAATTTGAAATTGGTCCAGATCTGAACAAACCTTAAGTTAAAGTAGTTAAACAGCAAGTTAACATGCACCATGATGATCTACCCAAAATTCTAGTCAAGTTTCATATAAAGTTTGTTTAATTCGGAGCTACGGTCTAGAAGATATGAGCAGAACAAGACAAGCATGGCAACGGTGCAAGATGCACCAAAACATCAAGCAAACACACTCCAAACATGTAACACCATGTTATTATATTCTACAGGAAAAATCACACAAGTTTCATATAGGGCACGCTCAAAACGGAGCAACGGTTCAACACATCCACACGAAACAAGATACAAGGCAAAGCTGAAGTTAACAGCCACATAGCAACTTTGGAGCAAGAGATATATATGCTACAGCACCCAAACATGATGACAATGAGCATGGACATGAAGTCGACATGTTCTACAGCAAACAACTCCGTTGGAGCAACTCCATAGGAGGCATGGATCAATAGCAACAAGCTACACCAAATTGATCATGCTGTTAAAAACCTGACAGGCATAATTTATAGCAACTTGAGAGCAAGAAATAAATAAGCTACAGCAGGCCATATGTGCAAGTAAGGGCATGAATGGATAGACAAAAACATGGACAACAAGGAATAATCATTGGCCACTCCAAAACTAGCATGGATTTGAGTGGGGCATCAAGCAAACATAGCAACAAAATAACAAGTATCAGCAGTTTATAACAAGTAGCACTCTTGTCACGAAGATTAGGACATCTAGATGATCTTAAACAAGCATGCCACAAAGGAACAAAATGTAGAGCATATCACCATGATCATTTTGATATATCATATGCACAAAACGGATCTACGAGCGAGAAGTTACAGCCGTGCAAAGGAGGCAACAAATCATTGCAGATCTGGGACTTGGTGAAATTTATATCTCTCTGAGAAAGTCAACGGGACAGATCCGTGCGGGATGGAGGGATCCGGGCCGGATAGGTGGGTGTTTGGATCATCTCCCGGTGGATCTGGTCCAGATCCACCGGAGCTCGCCGGAGGCGGGGAAGATGGCCGGGGCGGCCGGCGTGGAGATGGCCGACGGGCGGCGGATGTCGGGCCAGCCGGCGGCGGCTCGGCTCGCATCGGAGGGGCGGTGGCTCACCGGCCTCGGATGGCGCGGCGGAGGATGACCGCGCGAGCTGGAGCGGCGGAGGAGGCGGTTCCCGCCGACGGTGATGGTGCGGCAGAGCACCGGTAGCGGAGGCACGGGTACCGGCGGCGAGGCGAGCGCTGGAGAGGCGGCTCAGGAGTACGGGCCGCGGGGGCCGGCCTCGGGCCCGGTGAGCCCGCGCGGTGGAAGCGGCGGCGGGGGAGCGGGGCTGCCACGTGGCGACCTACGAGTGGCCGCGGGGGCGGCGGCGGACGTGTCCGTCGCCGGTGGACACGTCCGGCGCGCGGAGGAGCTGCGGGCACGGGAAAAAAAGGAAAAAAAACAGGAGGACTAGGGTTTCGTCCCAAATTGGACGTGGGGGACTAATTTATAGGCATAGGGAGCTAGGAGACTCCAAATGGGGAGCGGGTTTCGGCCACGCGATCACGATCCAACGATCGAGATGATGGGAGAGGTTGTGCTGGGTTATTGGGCTGTTGTGGAGGGGGTCTTGGGTCTTAAATAAGAGGTACTTTTAGCCCACTAGGTTAACCATTGGAGTACCAAATGAACTCCAAACGCGACGAAACTTGACAGGCGACCTACACGTACCAAAACAACAACGCACGACAAGTCACACGTCATTCCGAAAACGTTACACGGCCTCACACGAAAGAAGTACTCGGGGGTGCCACGGGCACATGTGTGAGTGTCGGAACTCGAAACGGACAACGGGAAGAGGCGAGTGGAACCGGGTGCAAGTGACAACACGAATGCAATGCAATGCACATGATAACATGACATGGATGAAATACACACACGCACACGACAAAACGAAGAAACCCGAAATGAAAGAAGAGCCCAGATTGGAATTGATGAAGTCAAAGTTTCATATATTGCCATAATTGGAAAGTGTTACATCTGGGGCATTACGAACTCTCCTCTACTACGAAAAGATCTCGTCCCTAAGATCTAGGACTGGAAGAAGGAAGGTTACTCGGAACGAAGGTGATCTTCTCGTTCCCACGTAGCTTCTTGGTCGGTATGGTGTGACTACTTAACTTTCAAGAACTTGATGGACTTGTTGCGGGTCTTGCGCTCGGTTTCTTCAAGAATAGCAACAGGGTGCTCACGGTAAGACAAGTCTTGTTGAAGATCAATCTCCTCGAACGGAATGGTACGTTCAGGTGTCTTGAAGCACTTGCGGAGTTGAGACACGTGAAACACATCATGAACATTAGCAAAGTTGGAGGGGAGCTCAAGTTGATAGGCTAGATCACCTCTTTTGCCAAGGATCTTGAAAGGGCCCACATATCTAGGAGCAAGCTTTCCTTTGATACCGAATCTTTGGGTGCCTTTCATAGGAGAAACACGGAGATAGACATGATCCCCAATGTCGAAGGCCAAAACACAGTGCTTGCCGTCATAGTAACTCTTTTGACGCGACTGAGCGGCCTTGAGATTCTCACGTATGACTTTGCACATTTCTTCGGCTTCTGAGATCAAGTCATTGCCAAGAAGTTGACGTTCACCAGTCTCTGACCAGTTGAGAGGGGTACGGCACTTTCTGCCATAGAGGATTTCAAAAGGAGCTTTGCCGGTACTTGCTTGGAAACTATTGTTGTAAGAGAACTCGGCAAACGGGAGACAATCTTCCCACTTCATGCCAAAAGAGATGAGACAAGCTCTGAGCATGTCTTCGAGGATCTGGTTCACTCTTTCGACTTGACCACTAGTCTGAGGGTGAAACGTAGTGCTGAAACGGATCTTAGTGCCCATGGCTGACTGAAAGGAGTCCCAGAACTTGGATGTGAACAAACTTCCACGGTCTGAGGAGATAACTTGAGGAATGCCATGCAACGACACAATTCTGGAAGTGTACAACTCTGCCAACTGAGCTGCATTGATGTATTCTTTGATGGGAAGGAAGTGAGCTACTTTAATTAGCTTGCAATCACAACAAAGATAACATCATTCCCCTTCTTGGACTTGGGAAACCCAGTGACGAAATCCATTTCAATGTGGTCGAATTTCCACTCGGGAATAGGAAGAGGTTGGAGGAGACCGGCTCGACGTTGATGCTCTGCCTTCACTCTTCTGCAGACATCACATTCATTCATAAATTGGGCAATCTGCCTTTTCATGCGAGTCCACCAGTAAGATTGCTTGAGGTCTTGGTACATTTTGGAACTTCCGGGATGAATCGAGAGGAGGGAGTCATGTGCCTCGTTCATTATGAGCTTCCTGAGATCACCCTTGGGAACCACAAGTCTGTCCTCAAAGAACAAGGTGTCTTTCTCATCAACGCGATAGCACTTGTATTTGGGAGTACCCTTAGCAATACCATGTTTCACTTTCTGCACCATAGCATCACTGAGTTGGGCCTCACGGATTTGATCTTCCAAGGTAGGAGCAACTTGAAGATTTGCAAGAAAGCCTTGCGGAACAACTTGGAGGTTGAGCTTCCTGAATGATTCACAAAGCTCAGGCTGGAACGCCTCGAGAAGGAGACTGTTGCAATATGCCTTTTTGCTCAAGGCGTCTGCAATGACATTGGCCTTGCCAGGTGTATATTCGATGCTTGGATCATCTCAACCCAACGAGTCTGGCGAAGGTTCAGGTTTGGCTGTGTGAAGATGTACTTCAAGCTCTTGTGATCGATGAAGATGTCCACTTTTCTACCCAACAGAAGGTGTCTCCACGTGATCAAGGCGTGTATCAGTGCTGCTAGCTCGAGATCATGTGTGGGGTAGTTCTTCTCATTTGGCTTCAATTGACGAGAAGTGTATGCGACAATCTTCTTGTCTTGCATTAGAACGCCACCAAGTCCTTGTAGAGAAGCATCACCGAATACTTCATAGGGCTTGGACTCATCCGGAGGAGTAAGAACCGGAGCAGAGATGAGCTTTTCTTTGAGTGTTTTGAATGCCACATCACAATCCGGAGTCCAGTTGTACTTGACATTCTTCTGCGGCAAGTTTGAGAGAGGCTTGGCAATCTTGGAGAAGTTCTCAACGAACCTTCTGCAATAGCTAGCGAGGCCAAGGAAGCTTCGGAGTTGCTTGACGTTCTGAGGGGGTTCCCAGTTGACAATTGCTTCAACTTTCTCGAGGTTGACAGAAATACCCTCAGCAGAGATGATATGGCCAAGATATAAGACTTTATCCAGCCAGAATTCGCATTTGGAGAACTTCGCATAGAACTTGTGTTCACGGAGACTGTCCAGAACCAAACGGAGGTGCTTGGCATGGTCTTCTTCATTCTTGGAGAATACCAAGATGTCATCCAGATAGACGAGAACAAATTCATTGGTGTAGGGGTTGAATATGTAGTGCATCATCCTCGAGAAGGTGGGTGGAGCATTTGCGAGGCCAAAAGACATGACCGTGTATTCATAGGAGCCGTAGCTTGTTCTGAATGCGGTCTTGTGAATATCTTCTTCATGGATACAGATCTGGTGGTAACCCCTCCGGAGATCGAGCTTTGAGAACACTTTTGCTCCTTTGAGTTGCTCGAACAATTCATTGATATTGGGGAGCGGATACTTGTTCTTTATTGTCTTCTTGTTCAATGGCCGGTAATCAACGCAAAGGCGCTCCGTGCCATCCTTCTTCTTGACAAATAGAATGCCACCGCCCCAAGGAGAAGTACTAGGCCTGATTAGACCCATACGCTCTTGCTCATCGAGTTGTCTCTTTAGCTCCTTCAACTCTTCAGGAGAAAGCTTGTACGGACGCCGACATGATCGCTCGGTACCGGGCTCGAGTTCAATGACGAATTCAACTTGACGATGCGGAGTCATGCCTGGAAGCTCTTCAGGGAAAACATCTTCATATTCATTGACCACCGGAATTTGAGAGATGGCATTAATCTCGCCCTTGTCATTGAGAGAGAATAGCCTGATTGTGTTATCTCGAGTTGCGAAGATAATCACATCTTCGTCTGGATGAGTAAGCTTGACTTCCTTATTTGCACAATCAATGTTTGCATCATGCTTGGAAAGCCAATCCATCCCAAGAATAAGATCAATGTCGGAGTTGCCGAGAGCAATAGGAGAAGCCAGAAATTTATAATTGCCCATCTTGATAGAAACGTTAGGAGCTACAATATGAGAGCTCATCCTCATACCCAGAGAAACCACACGAAAAGGATCTTGCAAAATTTCTGTAGGCAACTCATGCTTGGACAAGAAAGGTTTTGAGATGAAGCAATGCGATGCACCTGAATCGAACAAAACTTTTGCAGGAGTAGAGTTAAGTGAGAGGTTGCCCAATATCACATCAGAAGAATTCTTCGCTTGAGCTGCATTCATCAGATTCACTCTTGCTGCCTTGGGGTTGTGCTTGACAATAGCAGTACTGACAGGTGGAGGAGGCGGAAGGCGCCTTTGAGTACACTTGTTAGCATAGTGAACCTTCTGCCCACACTTGTTGCAAACCACTTCTGAGAGAGGACGCTAATAAGGAGCACTTGACTTCGCAGCTTGAAAGTGATTCTTTGACTGATTGCTTGGGTTGGGTGGGTGGGAGAAACCACGGCCACCAGAATGCCTGTTGTTGTTTTTGGGAGGGCGGAGCACTGGAGGAGGTGGAAGCCAAAACTTCTGCTACTTTGTGACCACTTGGGAAGAAGAGGAGGAGTTAACAGCATCTCTGATCCTCTTTTTGGAAGCTTCCATCTTGAGCTGGGCTGCCTCTTGCTTAAGGGCCATGTTATAGAATTGATCAAATTCATCCAGCTCAAACAAGGTGAGAGCTAGCTGGAGTTCATCCTTCAGATGGCCACGGAACTGATAAATCTTGCTCTTGGAATCTGGGATGTCTTGCTTGGCATAGCGAGCGAGGTTCTGGAACTTGAAATTGTATTGATAAACAGACATGGTGCCTTGCTTTAGGTTGCGGAATTGCTCACGCATACCTTCGATGAAACTAGCTGGAATGTGGTGAGAGCGAAAATCCTTGCAGAAGTCAGTCCACGAGATTTCACGTCCTTCTCTGGAATCTTTGTACTACTGCCACCAATCAGCGGCTTAGTCCTTGAGTTGGAAGGCGGCAAACTTGACATAATCCTCAGGTCTCACGTTACTGCACTCGAAATGCTTCTTGATATCTGTTATCCAGTCTTCAGCATCTAGCGGATCCACACAGTAGCTGAACGCCTTCGGTTGGTTTGCCAAGAATTGGTTGAGAGTAGCAAAGTGAGGTTGGTTGAACAAATTGCCTTGGCCTTGGTTCCCATGACCACCTTGATTTGCTTGATTTGCTTGAAAGTTCTGCATCATTTGCATAAGCATCTGGGTGTTCTGGTTCGTTGCTTGCATAATTGCTCTTCAGGCCTCAGACGGAGGAGAAGGGGAAGGAGGACGATCAGGAACTTCTTCACCCTCTCGGTTAGCATTGGGAACCTTTTTAGGAGCCATCCTGAATGAGATGACAACTATTAGCCATTGATTGAAAATATATAAGCTGAATCAATGGCTAGAATTGCAACATAAGTCTTCACAATAACATTCGAACAAAAATGAACGAATGTAATCCATAGTTTTAATGGTACACCAATCTTCTCGAGAAGCCACTTGGGAGAAAAAAAGTTAAATAAAAACAACAAGGAGCAGATAGAACAAATACAAGATAGAAGCTTCGTTCGACATATTCGTGCTGAAAGCTTATGGAACGTGTTATAAAAGGGTTTTGCAATCCCCGGATCAGCATAGCCAAGGACCCTTTAAGATGCAACTCCCGACCGGAACAACGCCCATAAAACTACTTCACTCAATGTAGAACCCCGAACTCCATATCATGCATTGGTTGGAAGAATGCCTACGAACTACTAGATGAACCCACCTATTAATTTCTGAAAGTTTCCAGTTATGCAATCAGGTGTTGGGGATACAGGGGAAGCATCGCGCACTCAACTCTAATCCTACATCCAGCTGTATCCATCCTTCAACACATAACCAGTTATTTCCGGAAACCATCTACCTCGGACCTTCGAAACGCATCTACTATACAAAGCTATGGCAATACTCCCAAACTACCTCCCCAGTACTGGGTGATGTCGGGGTTATCTTGCCACTAAGCGCATAGAAGAGTTTTCGATGTCCGTCGTCTTAAGTATTCCAGAACTGCTGCGATATATTTGTGACGACAACACCTCGGAGCTCAACTCCCCGGGACACTGCCACAACCCCTAAATGACAGGAGGCATCGAGAACAATGTTCTCGTCACAAAGACATCGGAACAATCCAAACAATACTCGCGTGATCCTAAAAAAAATAGTGAATTTTTGAGAGTAGAAGAGATAGAGTAAACGTCAGGAGTCCTCACCAGAGTGAAAAGGGATGAGGAGCAATAAGAAATCCTACTCTCCGATATATATATAGGACTCAAAATATTTTCATGTGTGTGCCTAGACTCAACCGTCAACGATTCGATCAATCAGTGGGGGCTTCTAGGTCAGAGAAGGCTCTGATTACCAACTTGTAATGCCCAGTATGAGATTATACCTCCTACATGTCGAGGCACGACTTAAAGGTATACGCTCATACTACAATGATCTCAAGTATGGTATCTTTGCACGACTCATGTAAAATAGGGATGAAATTGCAAATGAGTAGTTGGCTTACACTCGCCACATCACACAATACATTACATAAGCAATCATCATCCAAATAACATCACAGTCCGACTACGGACGAAGATCCAAATGAAAGATACCAAAAATAAATAAAGCCACAAGGTCTGAATCGCCCCTAGTAGAAGCCACTACTGATCATCGGGATAGTACACATAGTATCGCCCACGTTTTTCATCGAACTCCCAGAACAGCTCGGTGCCATCACCTGAGTAGTTCACCATGTGAAAGCACATTTGCTCTCCGGGTGGTTTTGGTAATTAATGACAACATACTTTGTGGTTGGACTAATGCTTTTATCAAGTATGTTTCAGGAAATTCAATCACATTGGTATGGCAAGATGACTGAAGAAGTGGACCCCTCAAATGCTAAGGCAAGCATTGGCAAAAAGCTCAAGACTCTATTTTTGGTTTAGTGATCAAAGATCACATTGAGTCCATAGGAAAAGCCAATACTATTAAAAGGGGATGAGGTTGTGTTGATGATCTGGTTGCTCAAGTGCTTAGTGATATGTCTCCTTCAACTATCAGCAACTTTCACTACTATACACACTCATAAGTAATCTCGGACAAACCGATTCTTCCAACTCAGTCCCACCGAGATGAACCACTTCAGCCATATTCCAAACCCTAGAAAAATCGGTCATTCCGAGTTTGAGATCGGTCTCACCGAAACTGAACTGCCAAGCTTCTGTAACCATTTGATATCATATCGGAATAACCGAGATTGCTTTTTCGGTCTTACCGAAATTGACCAGCTTCTGTCTTGGCTCAAATCGGTCTCACCGAGATTGCATTATCGGTCTCACCGATTCTGGCATGTTCATGTCTTTTCTCAAATCGGTCTAACCGAGTTTTCTTTCTCGGTCCCACCGAAAACTCCAACGTTCATATCAGTTACACTTTCGGTCTCACCGAGATGGTATTTTCGGTCCCACCGAAAATCCCAACGTTCACTATATTTGAACTTTCGGTCTGACCGAGTTTTCACTTCGGTCTCACCGAGATTGCTCAAATATGTGTGTAACGGTTGGATTTTGTGTGGAGGCTATATATACCCCTCCACCCCCTCTTCATTCGTGAGGAGAGCCATCAGAAAGTCTACCACTCCTACCATACACTTTCTGAGAAGAGAACCACCTACCCTTGTGTTGAGATCAAGTCATTCCATTCCTACCATATGAAACTTGATTTCTAGCCTTCCCAAGTTGCTTTCCACTCAATCCTTTCTTCCACCACAGCCATATCAGTGAGGAGAGTTGAGTGTTGGGGAGATTATCATTTGAAGCACAAGAGTAAGGAGTTCATCATCATCAACCACATCTATTACCTTTTGGAGGGTGGTGCCTCCTAGATTGGTTAGGTGTCGCTTGGGAGCCTCCGTCTTTGAGATGTGGAGTTGAACCAAGAAGTTTGTAAGGGCAAGGAGATCGCCTACTTTGTGAAGATCTACCCCGAGTAAGGCTAGTCCTCCGTGGGCGTAGGCCATGATGGAATAGACAAGGTTGCTTCTTCGTGGACCCTTCGTGGGTGGAGCCCTCCGTGGACTCGCGCAGCCGTTACCCTCCGTGGGTTGAAGTCTCCATCAACGTGGATGTACGATAGCACCACCTATCGGAACCACGACAAAAAACTCCGTGTCTCCAAACTGCGTTTGATCTTCTCCACCTCTCTTTACTATATGTGCAATTTACTTTCCGCTGCCCATACTCTAGAATTGCATGTGTAGTGTGATACTTGAATTGATCTTAATTGTAAAACTGCCTAAAACTTTGCATAATCAAAAGGCAGATTTTTATATTGTCAAGTAGTCTAATCACCCCCCCCCCCCTCTAGACATACTTCTTCGATCCTACAATTGGTATCAGAGCTTTGGTCTCCATTGCTTTGGTTTACACACCATTGGAGGAAGATGGACGTGTCTACGGATGGGAGTGTTAGCCATAGAGTGCCTGTTCTTGATGGAAGGTTCTATAACTCTTGGAGGTCTGAAATGCTTAGTATCTTTAAGATGTACAATTTGTGCAAATATGTTGAGACCCCTTATGTGCCTGTCGGGGCCGGATTTCGGGAATACAATATTCCAGAAATTAACCCCTAGTGTCATCACCAGCCCAGGATTACTGTTACTGGTGGACACATCCTTGTTACAGATTACCAAGCATTTACAAGAATTTGATACAAGACCATAAAGGTCTACTGATACAACAATGACTCCGGTGGTGGATGAAGGAAATGGCTTGTGGATCTCCAACATCGATGGGGCTCCATTTCCACAGGAACAGCTGACCCGAATAACTCCTATCCCGCGTGGTTGCACTCCTAGGATTCGCATGGACGTCGCTGTGGTACTCCTCGCAGAACTCCTAACCTGGCCAAGTAAATAGCCAGGGACAAGCCTGTGAGTACGTTTGAATGTACTCGCAACCATCATGGACAAATGATATAACAAATGCAGCAAACAATTCTACGGTCATGATGAAATAAACTATATGCATATGCTCATGATGGACTTATATTAAATGCATGCTGACAGGAATTAAAACATGGCATGGTGAATAATAGTTAGTGCAGAAAATAAATATTAGTATCAATAAAATATAAAAGAAATGCCGGTCGGATGTCAAGTGACACCACGGTCGGTCTTGAAAAGAAATGCCAGTCGGGTATTTAAAAGAGAAATCGGACGATACCATCCGAGAACTCAGGCAACGCCATGAAAGGACTTGAAAAGAAATGCCAGTCGGGTATCCACAAGAGTAGTGGCATGATAAACCGCCTGAAACTCGAGGGACGCCACAAAAGGACTTGAAAATAAAGGCGAGTGTCCGGGGTAGACTAGCCAGCCCCTGAGACACTCTGGAAAGTAAAATAAGAGCAGGGGGTTAGTTCACAAATATAATCATATCATCAAATATACTAATGGTAACACTAGTAGCAACGATAATTATCCTCCAAAATAACCCTGCTCAATTTTAAATATTTCCTCCGGAGACCGACTCTAAGACCGACACTTGACCAACCCAGACTGTAGTCCTTAACCGCGGACACGGCTATTCGAATAGATATGACTCTGCAGAGGGTGTACTCTTTACCCACAAGTATAGGATTTCTTTAGTCAGTATCGTGACACTGACTAATTCCCATTACGGTCTTTGGGATGAAAACACACCTAACCAGCACACACCAGAAAATCCGTTCAGATGCCAGGAATCACCCAAAGCATCGTTCCAGAAAAACTCTAAGTCGGAGAGGCTACAACCTCCAAGAGCATGGGATCACTATTTATACGCGCGGATTACAAGGGTACACTCCCTCTCGGCATCACGACAGCCGGAAACACCCATGCCCCCTGACCCGATGACAGGATTTAGTCCACCGTCGTGGAAACCTTCATCATAGCCCTCTGTACGGTGTGTGCATGGAAAGGGGTTAACAACTTACTAAACCATACCCTACCCGAGGCAGGGACAAGTGGTAGCACGAAACAAGTATGGGGGTTACTGGAACAAGACTCGATCTACGGTCGACTCAGGAGGCTTATGTTTCCTGCAGGGGTTAGCACAACAAAGTATTCTTTCAATCATATCACCAGGACAGGGCCACAACCCTTGCCTGTTTCCACATATATCACGTGACACCACCGTGTCAAAAATGGCCCGTGCCCACCGGCACGTCCAAGCAGGAGCACACTCCTGGGTTCTCATAACTTATGCATGTTGCAAGTGGAATGCATGCAAGATAAAATATGCACATGACCATGTATGCACTACTAGCATTATGCAAGTTAAATTTGAATTCAACATAGTCAAGCTTAAACTATCCTAGCAAATAACTTACTATGCAATCATCATATCAAGTGTTCAAGATGCTTGCCTTGAACATGCAGAAGCATTGGGTGCATACCAAAAGTTTTGAAAATATTTTCTCCCCTCCATTTCCTATTTCAAAATACTTAAATCACCACACAATTCAAAGACAGTGCTAAAAAGTATTTCAAATGTTTTTGAAATAAATACTAAGATAAAATAGGGAATGTTTAAGAAATAACAGAAAAAGAATTAATTTATTTAGAGTTCATATGAATTAGTTATGGAATTACTAAGATGGAAAACATGATTAAAAGCAATATTAAATTCATTAAACATAAACTATGCACAGTAAAGATGTTCACTTAATTTAGATAAACAGAGCATGATTTTAGAAACCTACAGAAAATTGAATTACCAAATTTTAGAGTAGAAAAGGCTACTATGGGATTATTTTAAAACATGCAGAAATAGGAAAAAGGGAAGAAGCAGAGATGTGCCCTGTGCGCAAATTAGTCCGTGGTGCCACTGGGCCGAGCCCAGTCGGTCGGCTGTGCGGGAAGCGGCGACGTCGAAGACGTATTCACGGAATACGCCTTCACTTAATCCGCGCTGGCCTGACCCTAGTCACTGACTGTGGGTCCCACGGGCCCACCAGTCAGGCTTGACTGGTCGCGGCGCGCGTCGTCTCCTTCGACAGAACAGAGGCGGCGCTCCGGCGATCGCCGCCGGTGAACGGCAGCGCCATTCGAGGAGCCGAGGCCATCGTTGGGTTCGGAAGAGAAAGGCGGTTCTCCCAGTGCCCGCCGTGGTAGCTGAGATGGACGGAGTTGTCGGCGGCGGGCTCTCCGGCGGACGACGCCGTCGGGTGAGAGGGGTGTTTCCTCTACAGGTCATCCCGCATGGGATTGAGGGGTGGAATCGATTGGTGGTGGCTCAATGAGGCCAGTGGTGAAGAGAGTGGAGAGGGGGAGGTACTGGAGTGGTGGGGAGCTTCGTGGAAATGGCGGCGGCAGAAGCGGCCGGAGTCGAGGAAGACGGCCTCTCTGGTTGTGCTGCTGCTACGGGAGGGTTGGTGAGGGGGAGAGGGAGGTGCTGTGTGGAGTGCAGCGGCCTCAGGGGGCCTTTTATAGCGCGAGGAGGTCGGTTCCGCGATGTCCAGAGAACGGCCACGGCGGACCTCGCCATTGATGGCGCTTGGGGTAGCTGGCATGGTCGGTGGGGGGTCGGTAGGGGACGGTGGCCGGCCGCAGTAATGCTGGGGCATGCTGGTTGGCTCGGAGGGGCTCCAGGTGTCCCGGGCGGCGCCGTCCATAGCGGACTGCGGCGGCGGCCATTGATGGCAGACGCGGGCGGCGGCGGTGGTCAGCGGAGTAGGAGAGGCCGGTGGCTGTGGTCGGCGGGGTCGGTGGCGGCCTGAGTTAATAGGGGAGCGTGCTGGCGGCTTTGGAATGGGCCAGGTGTCCCGGGCGGCGCGGTGGTTGAGGGCGGTGGAGGTCGGTGGCCGTCCGCCGTTAAGGCGGGGTGCGCTGGCTGGCTCAGAGCTGAGCCACGCGTCGAGGGCGGCGCTAGGGGACAAGCGGAGGTGTCGGCGAGCTTCGGGGTGATTGTGCTGATCCAGTGGAGAATCGGGATGAGAGGGGGGAGGCAGCAGAGCGGCGGCAGTAGCTCGTGGCACTGACGCGGCCATACACGCGCTCTGGCCACGTTCCCTGCACGCACCCAGCGTGCTCGACAAAATGCCTGGGCATCCTAGGGTGCTCCAATTGAGCTGATTTTTGGCAGGTTGATGCTCCTGATGGTTCTAGAGATGGTGGACACGATGGTTTGACCAGAGTATCAAGTGCCCAATGCAATATAGGAAATGACAAAATTCCTGTCATGCACATAAACTGCTCGGCAGAAAGAAAGCACCATCTAAGAGCTTTTTCTGAACATGGGAGTTGGCAGGATGATGTCTCCTTACAGATAATAGATGATGGTGGAGTTGGTTTGAGGAAGGAGCAAACTTGCTAGTGCAAGTTTTGCCAAAATTCACTTCTGGACAGAAACTATAGAGAGGTATTTGGTGGGTCTAAATGATGCTAATGGAGCTGATCTTCTGGGGTTAAGGTTTTAATAGGAAGGACTAGGATATGGACAAGTATCAAAAATTTTAGAGCAAGGAAAAATGGGGTTGCAGTAGAAACCTAGAAAATGGACAGAATTGAAAAGGAGGATGGTTCACTCAAATTTTGCAAAACACCAAGTTGGGTTTTTGCACCAAAGTGACATATAGGCATCATAAGACCTCTCAGAATTATGGTGGAATTTTTAGAGAATTATTTATAATGGTTGTAGTGCAACAGAAGCATTTAAAATACTGAAAATGCTATTAAAAGGGTTATTTAGAGACAAATTTTATTATGAAAATAATTTCTACTGTTATTAAACAAATAATGAAATGACTCAAGATACAACTAGAGCCCACAAAATTATTACCAAAATTTTCAAATGGAGGGAAGAATTTTGAAAGATAGGAATAGAAAAGACTCTAAAATTATTAAAGAACCTAATATAATTCAAAATTTTATTTCTAGCCAAATTTTAATTAATAAAAATGTGATTAAATTTTTGGGGTGTTACAAACTCTACCCCCCTTAAGAAAATCCCGCCCTCGAGATTTGTTAAGGGCGGAAGAATTAAAAAGCATACCACACAAACAAAACACTCATATGCAAAATGCAAACAGGGCAATACATTCATGACATACAAACAAAACAAGATCACATCATGCAAACAAACACTACACGCTATGCAAACGCACTCACGACCGTCTACGGTCCGAAAGCGGGATCTACGGGGTCAAGCGGAAGGCTTCCCGGTGTTGGAACACATCCTTCTTCTTCCGGAGGGAGTGGAGGAAGTTGAGGGAGCAAACGAAGAACGTGTCCCTCCTGAGTTGGCAGAGGGGGTCCGCCAATGGCGATCCGGGGATTTAGAATAGTAAGGTAGCGGAGATACTCCAGTATTTGCTGGGTGAAACGCTCCTGGGCCATCACATATTGAATGAGATAGACCAGGGCTGGATCGCTCTCCGCACGTCCACAGCGGAACGTAGCTTCCGCTCCAAAAGCAGCGCGGCTTGGGAAATAGCAGTATTCTCTTGTGTTGGCACAAGGTACCGCAAATCGAAGACGGGTGACTGCTTCATACGCAACAGACTCAATGGCCATGCCTGGGGTTGGCATGGATCTCCCGATGAAAATCACATAGGGAGGGCCTTGGTTTAAATCTGCTGGTGGAATATGTACAGCTGCCCAGTATTTCGAGAGATCAGGAGTGATTCTCGATTTGAACAGCTCATACAGGGGTGAATGGGTGGAGCCAAGAGTATTGCGGGTAAAATCCCACAATATCTTAACAAAACTACCAGGGCTTGCATCGGGGGTCCTCAGATAAGCTCCGGGGTGAGACATGGATGGGTGAATGAGGAAGGCAGTGCTCGATGCTGATGGTTGCTGGTGTGGAAAAATGAGAGTGGCCTCTTATAGAGAGCCTGGGTCATGAAACATGAAGTGGTGCCGGTACGACTGAGACACCGACTCCGGTGCGGGGCTGTCTGAGTCAAAGTCTCAGGCCTCAATCCCCAAAAGAAATGTGACATGTTACTGTGCATGTCGGTTAGGGGATTCGGCAGTCACATCTAGAATTTTACTCTGCAGCCACTCGTCAAACAATTCATGCCAGATCACACATACTATTAGCTGAAGACACGCAGGTGGTTATAAACTCACTACACCACACAACAGCTACTGCGGAACTAAAGGAAAAACCGAGCCACTAGGGCTTGATAACAATTCTGGTGGACTCAGTCCACCTGGTTGATATCTAGCCGGGCACGTCTTGCGGATGCCGAGTCCTCTCCGGGTGCTTCCGCGTCGGAGCTGGCCGGGGTAGGATGGGGAGCTACAGGGCTGGAGTAACGGTGGTGGCCTTCGCGGGGTGTCGATGTCACCGTCCCATTGGAGTAGGCCTCCAAGAGACGACGGAGATCTCCGGGTGAGGCGATGGCATTGCCCGGGTAGATGACATGGTCAGAGCTTGGGGGCTCAACCTGCCTTCCAAGCAGCACTATCGGGGTGTCTGTGGCGGGTGCGACTTCACTTCTCGCCGGGGTCAGGAGAGCGAGCGTCCTGCGGGTCTCAATCAGGTCAAAAGTGACCTGGTCGAACAGTGCCTCTTGCGCTCTCAGGTAGCGCACCAGATGCACCAGGGCAGGGTCCGACTCATGGTCTCCGTTGGCGACCTGGGTCGGGCTACCATAGCCTTCACGACTAGGGTAGTAGTAGAATGAGCGGCAGTTAACCCTCGGCGACAGGTGCCGAAGATGAACTATAGCCTCTCGGGCCGCAAGTTGGATGGCTTGGGGCTCGTCGGAGGTCGTCCTCCCGGTGAACCGGTAGGGGCGCTCCGATGTGATGCCTCTCCCGTAGAGGTGCACCGTGGCCCAGAAGTGATGGATGGAATTACTCGTGTGCTCTTGGTACACGACATATTCCGGCGGCTCGGCGATGCCGAAGGCACGACGGGCGAGATTGGCGAGGACGGCTACGAAGCCTTCGATCTCGACTGCGGTGGTCTCGTTGCGAACGAGGGGACTTGGCATCTTGGTGGTTGGATATCGAAATGGGGGTGAGGCTGTGATATGCTCAGTTTGGGGCAAGGCTTCCTTTATAAGTCAGCCGAGTCTCCCGTCGCACGCTTGTGGATGAGAAAGCTCAGGTGTTGGCACAGGCACACGGCCTATGGATAGACTGATAGGTTGGGCACCGGCTATCAAAAGATGTCGGTTGCCACTGTGGATGGGATAGACTTGACTGTGGACAGGAAAAGGTGTGGATGGTGTGGAAACCTAGGGATAGTGACCAGGCTAGGATAGGATTAGCCAATGGTCAGCCTGGCTCTGATACCAAGGCTGTCGGGGCCGGATTTCGGGAACACAATATTCCAGAAATTAACCCCTAGTGTCATCACCAGCCCAGGATTACTGTTACTGGTGGACACATCCTTGTTACAGATTACCAAGCATTTACAAGAATTTGATACAAGACCATAAAGGTCTACTGATACAACAATGACTCCGGTGGTGGATGAAGGAAATGGCTTGTGGATCTCCAACATCGATGGGGCTCCATTTCCACAGGAACAGCTGACCCGGATAACTCCTATCCCGCGTGGTTGCACTCCTAGGATTCGCACGGACGTCGCTGTGGTACTCCTCGCAGAACTCCTAACCTGGCCAAGTAAATAGCCAGGGACAAGCCTGTGAGTACGTTTGAATGTACTCGCAACCATCATGGACAAATGATATAACAAATGCAGCAAACAATTCTACGGTCATGATGAAATAAACTATATGCATATGCTCATGATGGACTTATATTAAATGCATGCTGACAGGAATTAAAACATGGCATGGTGAATAATAGTTAGTGCAGAAAATAAATATTAGTATCAATAAAATATAAAAGAAATGCCGGTCGGATGTCAAGTGACACCACGGTCGGTCTTGAAAAGAAATGCCAGTCGGGTGTTTAAAAGAGAAATCGGACGATACCATCCGAGAACTCAGGCAACGCCACGAAAGGACTTGAAAAGAAATGCCAGTCGGGTATCCACAAGAGTAGTGGCGTGATAAACCGCCTGAAACTCGAGGGACGCCACAAAAGGACTTGAAAATAAAGGCGAGTGTCCGGGGTAGACTAGCCAGCCCCTGAGACACTCTGGAAAGTAAAATAAGAGCAGGGGGTTAGTTCACAAATATAATCATATCATCAAATATACTAATGGTAACACCAGTAGCAACGATAATTATCCTGCAAAATAACCCTGCTCAATTTTAAATATTTCCTCCGGAGACCGACTCTAAGACCGACACTTGACCAACCCAGACTGTAGTCCTTAACCGCGGACACGGCTATTCGAATAGATATGACTCTGCAGAGGGTGTACTCTTTACCCACAAGTATAGGATTTCTTTAGTCAGTATCGTGACACTGACTAATTCCCATTACGGTCTTTGGGATGAAAACACACCTAACCAGCACACACCAGAAAATCCGTTCAGATGCCAGGAATCACCCAAAGCATCGTTCCAGAAAAACTCTAAGTCGGAGAGGCTACAACCTCCAAGAGCATGGGATCACTATTTATACGCGCGGATTACAAGGGTACACTCCCTCTCGGCATCACGACAGCCGGAAACACCCATGCCCCCTGACCCGATGACAGGATTTAGTCCATCGTCGTGGAAACCTTCATCGTAGCCCTCTGTACGGTGTGTGCACGGAAAGGGGTTAACAACTTACTAAACCATACCCTACCTGAGGCAGGGACAAGTGGTAGCACGAAACAAGTATGGGGGTTACCGGAAAGAGATTCGATCTACGGTCGACTCAGGAGGCTTATGTTTCCTGCAGGGGTTAGCACAACAAAGTATTCTTTCAATCATATCACCAGGACAGGGCCACAACCCTTGCCTGTTTCCACATATATCACGTGACACCACCGTGTCAAAAATGGCCCGTGCCCACCGGCACGTCCAAGCAGGAGCACACTCCTGGGTTCTCATAACTTATGCATGTTGCAAGTGGAATGCATGCAAGGGAAAATATGCACATGACCATGTATGCACTACTAGCATTATGCAAGTTAAATTTGAATTCAACATAGTCAAGCTTAAACTATCCTAGCAAATAACTTACTATGCAATCATCATATCAAGTGTTCAAGATGCTTGCCTTGAACATGCAGAAGCATTGGGTGCATACCAAAAGTTTTGAAAATATTTTCTCCCCTCCATTTCCTATTTCAAAATACTTAAATCCCCACACAATTCAAAGACAGTGCTAAAAAGTATTTCAAATGTTTTTGAAATAAATACTAAGATAAAATAGGAAATGTTTAAGAAATAACAGAAAAAGAATTAATTTATTTAGAGTTCATATGAATTAGTTATGGAATTACTAAGATGGAAAACATGATTAAAAGCAATATTAAATTCATTAAACAGAAACTATGCACAGTAAAGATGTTCACTTAATTTAGATAAACAGAGCATGATTTTAGAAACCTACAGAAAATTGAATTACCAAATTTTAGAGTAGAAAAGGCTACTGTGGGATTATTTTAAAACATGCAGAAATAGGAAAAAGGGAAGAAGCAGAGATGTGCCCTGTGCGCAAATTAGTCCGTGGTGCCACTGGGCCGAGCCCAGTCGGTCGGCTGTGCGGGAAGCGGCGACGTCGAAGATGTATTCACGGAATACGCCTTCACTTAATCCGCGCTGGCCTGACCCTAGTCACTGACTGTGGGTCCCACGGGCCCACCAGTCAGGCTTGACTGGTCGCGGCGCGCGTCGTCTCCTTCGACAGAACAGAGGCGGCGCTCCGGCGATCGCCGCCGGTGAACGGCAGCGCCATTCGAGGAGCCGAGGCCATCGTTGGGTTCGGAAGAGAAAGGCGGTTCTCCCAGTGCCCGCCGTGGTAGCTGAGATGGACGGAGTTGTCGGCGGCGGGCTCTCCGGCGGACGACGCCGTCGGGTGAGAGGGGTGTTTCCTCTACAGGTCATCCCGCATGGGATTGAGGGGTGGAATCGATTGGTGGTGGCTCAATGAGGCCAGTGGTGAAGAGAGTGGAGAGGGGGAGGTACTGGAGTGGTGGGGAGCTTCGTGGAAATGGCGGCGGCAGAAGCGGCCGGAGTCGAGGAAGACGGCCTCTCTGGTTGTGCTGCTGCTACGGGAGGGTTGGTGAGGGGGAGAGGGAGGTGCTGTGTGGAGTGCAGCGGCCTCAGGGGGCCTTTTATAGCGCGAGGAGGTCGGTTCCGCGATGTCCAGAGAACGGCCACGGCGGACCTCGCCATTGATGGCGCTTGGGGTAGCTGGCATGGTCGGTGGGGGGTCGGTAGGGGACGGTGGCCGGCCGCAGTAATGCTGGGGCATGCTGGTTGGCTCGGAGGGGCTCCAGGTGTCCCGGGCGGCGCCGTCCATAGCGGACTGCGGCGGCGGCCATTGATGGCAGACGCGGGCGGCGGCGGTGGTCAGCGGAGTAGGAGAGGCCGGTGGCTGTGGTCGGCGGGGTCGGTGGCGGCCTGAGTTAATAGGGGAGCGTGCTGGCGGCTTTGGAATGGGCCAGGTGTCCCGGGCGGCGCGGTGGTTGAGGGCGGTGGAGGTCGGTGGCCGTCCGCCGTTAAGGCGGGGTGCGCTGGCTGGCTCAAAGCTGAGCCACGCGTCGAGGGCGGCGCTAGGGGACAAGCGGAGGTGTCGGCGAGCTTCGGGGTGATTGTGCTGATCCAGTGGAGAATCGGGATGAGAGGGGGGAGGCAGCAGAGCGGCGGCAGTAGCTCGTGGCACTGACGCGGCCATACACGCGCTCTGGCCACGTTCCCTGCACGCACCCAGCGTGCTCGACAAAATGCCTGGGCATCCTAGGGTGCTCCAATTGAGCTGATTTTTGGCAGGTTGATGCTCCTGATGGTTCTAGAGATGGTGGACACGATGGTTTGACCAGAGTATCAAGTGCCCAATGCAATATAGGAAATGACAAAATTCCTGTCATGCACATAAACTGCTCGGCAGAAAGAAAGCACCATCTAAGAGCTTTTTCTGAACATGGGAGTTGGCAGGATGATGTCTCCTTACAGATAATAGATGATGGTGGAGTTGGTTTGAGGAAGGAGCAAACTTGCTAGTGCAAGTTTTGCCAAAATTCACTTCTGGACAGAAACTATAGAGAGGTATTTGGTGGGTCTAAATGATGCTAATGGAGATGATCTTCTGGGGTTAAGGTTTTAATAGGAAGGACTAGGATATGGACAAGTATCAAAAATTTTAGAGCAAGGAAAAATGGGGTTGCAGTAGAAACCTAGAAAATGGACAGAATTGAAAAGGAGGATGGTTCACTCAAATTTTGCAAAACACCAAGTTGGGTTTTTGCACCAAAGTGACATATAGGCATCATAAGACCTCTCGGAATTATGGTGGAATTTTTAGAGAATTATTTATAATGGTTGTAGTGCAACAGAAGCATTTAAAATACTGAAAATGCTATTAAAAGGGTTATTTAGAGACAAATTTTATTATGAAAATAATTTCTACTATTATTAAACAAATAATGAAATGACTCAAGATACAACCAGAGCCCACAAAATTATTACCAAAATTTTCAAATGGAGGGAAGAATTTTGAAACATAGGAATAGAAAAGACTCTAAAATTATTAAAGAACCTAATATAATTCAAAATTTTATTTCTAGCCAAATTTTAATTAATAAAAATGTGATTAAATTTTTGGGGTGTTACAGTGCCTCCTTTTGATCCCTTGCACCCTACCATGGATGAAGAGCTTGATTTGCTTCGTAACCTTAGAACTGTAAATCTTATCATTAGAGGGTTACCCGATGACTTGCTTAATCTTGTTACAAACTTTGAGTGTGCCTATGCTATGTGGAAATTCTTGGAAGAACTTTATCCGGACTACTCGTTGAGAAGTCTTGATGAAATTCTACACAAGACTATTGAATTTGATAAGTTGCACCCCAATGATCCTAACTTTGATAAATGCTTCTTTGAGCTTCGTGATCTTATGAAAAAGAAGGGTGATCTCGGTCTTATCAATATTATCATTAGAAATGCTCTTGCATTGCATTCCGAAGATTATTGTTCCATTGACCAAACTAATGCAAGTACTTATCAAATTGACCTAGGTGTTGATGATGAACAATCTATGGGTCAATATGATTATGAGCATGATGATGATTACTCCGATTCGGACACCGAGCTAGACAAGGTCATGAAGAGTCTAAATCTCATGGCAAATATGAGAAACTACATGTCCGGTGGAAAAGAGTGGATTCTTGATAGTGGATGCACCGATCACATGACCGGAGATAAAGACATGTTTCGAGAGCTTGCAAAAAACGATGGACCACGCAAGTATGTGACTTTTGGAGACAACTCCAAGGGTAAGGTACTTGGCCTTGGTAAGGTGGCCATATCTCATGATAGCTCTATTCAAAATGTCATGCTTGTAGAATCTCTTGGGTACAATTTACTTTCGGTGTCTAGATTAGCTGACTTTGGATTCAATGTGCTATTCACCAAAGTAGATTGCCAAGTCTTTCGTCGTGATAATCAAAACATGGCCTTTACCGGTATCCGTAGAGGTGATCTATATATTGTTGATTTCACTAAGAAAGCCCAACCTAGAGCTTGTTTCATTGCTAAATCCTCTAAAGGTTGGTTATGGCATAGAAGGCTAGGACATGTTGGTATGCGTAATTTAGACAAGCTGATCAAAGGTGATCATATTCTTGGTGTTAAAGATGTTTTCTTTGACAAAGATAGACTTTGTAGTGCTTGTCAAGCAGGAAAACAAGTTGGTGGAAGTCATCCCGTGAAAAACATCATGACCACAAGGAGACCGCTTGAGCTTCTTCATATGGATCTCTTCGGTCCCAATGCTTACAAAAGCCTTGGTGGTAACTCCTTTGGTCTAGTTATAGTTGATGATTATTCCAGATTTACGTGGGTGTTTTTCCTTGATGATAAATCGCAGGTTCAGAGAATCTTCAAGACCTTTGCCAAAAAGGCCCAAAATCAATTTGAGGTGAAGATCAAGAAAGTTCTGAGTGACAATGGAACGGAGTTCAAGAACGCCAATGTAGACTCTTTTCTCGATGAGGAAGGGATTCTACATGAGTTCTCGGCTACGTATACTCCTCAACAAAATGGAGTTGTTGAGAGGAAGAACCGAACGCTCATTGAGATGGCAAGAACGATGCTTGATGAATACAAGACACCGAAACATTTTTGGGGAGAAGCAGTCGAGACAGCTTGTCATGCTATCAACAGGCTTTATCTTCATAAGCTCCTCGGCAAGACATCATACGAGCTTCTCACCTGTAACAAACCCCAAGTGGGATACTTTCGTGTCTTTGGTTCAAAATGCTATATCCTTGATAAGCATCGTCGATCTAAATTTGCTCCTAAATCTCATGAAGGCTTTCTTCTTGGTTATGGATCAAACTCCCACACCTACCGTGTCTACAATAATTTCACCCGAAAGGTTGAAGAGACGGTAGACGTGAAGTTTGATGAATCTAATGGCTCGCAAGTAGAGCAAATGCCTATTGATGTAGGAGACAAGGACCCATCGGAAGCAATCCAAGATTTATCTATTGGAAAGATCCGTCCCATGGAAGTGAAGGAGAGTACCTCATCTACATATGTGGAGCCACCTACCTCACGGCGAGATGAACCTCAAGGCAACATGGAGGCCTCCACAAGTGGAACTCACCAAGATGAGGAAATGCAACAAGAAGATCCACCACAACCTCCTTCTCCACCACCTCAAGACAACACCAACAACAATGAAGAAGAAGAAGAAGATGATGAAGATGATGAGGAAGCTGAGCCACAACATCAACAAAAGCTATCCCGAGTTCGAGCAAGAGTCAAGAAAAATCATCCCGTGGAACAAATGATGAACGACATCAACTCCGGGAGAATTACTCGCTCTAAAACTCGCTTAGCTAACTTTTGTGAGCATTACTCATTCATCTCTAGTATTGAACCTATGAAGGTAGAAGAAGCACTTAAAGACCCGGATTGGGTGAACGCTATGCACGAAGAACTACACAACTTCGAGAGGAACAAAGTATGGACTTTGGTAGAGAAGCCCAACGATGATCAAAACATCATTGGAACCAAATGGGTGTTTCGGAACAAGCAAGATGAAGATGGACAAGTCATCCGCAACAAGGCTCGTCTCGTAGCTCAAGGTTACACACAAGTCGAAGGTATGGACTATGGTGAGACCTATGCCCCCGTTGCTAGACTTGAGTCCATTCGCATTCTTCTTGCTTATGCCAATCATCATGATATTACTCTCTATCAAATGGACATCAAAAGTTCTTTCCTAAATGGTGAAATTGAGGAGGAAGTATTTGTAAAACAACCTCCCGGATTTGTGAATCCTAAAAAGCCTAATCATGTTTACAAGTTGCACAAAGCTCTTTATGGTCTTAAACAAGCTCCTAGAGCTTGGTACAAATGCTTGACTATCTTTCTTCTTGAAAAAGGCTTTGAGATTGGAAAGATAGACTCAACGCTGTTCACAAAAAGGGTTAATGGTGAACTATTTGTGTGCCAAATATATGTTGATGATATTATCTTTGGTTCAACTAACCCTCATTTTAGCAAGAAGTTTGGACAGCTCATGTCGGAGAAGTATGAAATGTCCATGATGTGTGAACTCAAATTCTTCCTTGGGTTGCAAATCAAGCAATCTAAGGAGGGTACCTTTGTCTCACAAACAAAGTACACCAAGGATCTCTTCAAGAAGTTCAACATGCAAGAAAGCAAAGGTATGAGTACCCCCATGCCTACTAGTGGACATAATGACTTGACAAAAGATGGAGAACCCGTTGATCAAAGGGTTTACCGATCTATGATTGGTTCTCTACTATATCTTTGTGCTTCTTGTCCTGACATAATGTTGAGTGTATGCATGTGTGCGCGATATCAAGCAGCCCCTAAAGAATGTCATCTTAAAGCTGTTAAAAGGATAGTGAGATACTTGATACACACACCAAACTTTGGCATTTGGTATCCTAAGAGGGCTTCTTTCGATCTTGTTGGCTATTCCGACTCGGACTATGCCGGTGACAAGGTTGATAGAAAGTCAACTTAGGGTACGTGTCAATTCCTTGGTCGATCCCTTGTATCTTGGTCCTCCAAGAAACAAAATTCGGTATCATTATCCACTGCCGAAGCAGAATATATTGCTGCTGGTTCGTGTTGTGCTCAATTGCTATGGATGACACAAACGCTTAAGGATTATGGGATACATGTGAGACGTGTTCCTTTGCTTTGTGACAATGAGAGTGCAATCAAGATTGGACACAATCCTGTGCAACACTCTCGAACAAAGCATATTGAAGTTCGTCACCATTTTATTCGTGATCATATTGCCAAGGGTGACATTAATCTTAAGCATGTTCGTACTGACAAACAACTTGCTGATATCTTTACAAAACCTCTTGATGAGAAAGTGTTTTGTCGCTTAAGGAGTGAGTTGAACATCATTGATGCTTCAAACTTGGAGTGATAACTCCATTGATGCATGCAAGGCATGAGCTCTCTTGACTAATCCTTGATATTTCTATTATGATAATGATCATATGTCTTGGACACATTTGCCTCCTTGTATTGCATCTAACTCTTTGCAGGTACTTGGATTATCTACATTCCACGAGATTACCACACACTCAAATCATGAGTAATCTTGTCATTGACCAAGTATCTAGCCCTTTGGGATGTTGAGTTCAAGGAACAAAATTCCACATATCCTTTTTGACATATTATACATCTTGTATTTCACTCTTGTCATCTTGGATATCCTCGAGTATTTCCTTGCTTGCCTAACCCATGTAGGAAGATGAACTACACAAGTAGAAATGGCGCTCCAACTTCACATTCAATGAGCACCTACATCGAGCTTACCTACATGAGCAAAGCATCAACAAGCCCAAGGTATGTTCTTCACATCTTTGAGGAGCTTTGCTCAAAGTCATGAGTACAAGCAGCTTCATAAGATGTGATCATATCAAATGCTTAATCAAAAAATGGCAACCCCATTTTGAGCTTAAACGATGAGTATGACCCATGATCAAATGTCCTCATTTGACTCCTAAGTCAATATACTCAAACATAGGTGACTTTGTCGCCGACCTTTATCTAGATAAAGTACATATGCTTTTGGAGTCTTTTTGTTTTCTCTTATGTTCTCTCATTGAGTTTTCAACAACAACAAAAAAAAACTTCATCTAGGGATCTTTTTATTTCTTTTCTTATGTTTCTTTGAATATCCTTCTGGCTCTGATCAATTCCCCGAAAATCTTTTACAAATTCATTACAAATCCTTTGAAACATTCCTCGCAAAGTGAGCTGAATTATTTCTGTATTTCCTTGGAATAAACTCGGAGTCACCGATTTACATTTTTGGTCTAACCAAAAAGGATTCGGACCCACCGATCCATCTAATTCGGTGTCACCGATTTATCTTCCAGAACATCAACTTCTGCAGCTCCCACTAAATCTTAAGAGGGAGAAGACTCAAATTTAAATTCTCAATGTTTCTCTAAATGTTCTTATTTGCCCTGTTGTGATTCTTAAGGATCCCACTTCTTTCTTTCTTTCTCTCTTTCCATTTTTCCTGCCCTACCTAGTTTGCTGTCCTTTTCGGCACTTGATGTCAAAGGGGGAGAGGACTTAGGGGGAGTAGGGGAGAAGAGAAGACTTAGGGGAAGAAGAAAAGCAATCTTATCTTAAGGGGGAGAGAATCACATCAAAGCTTTGTCGTGTTTTACTTTGGACATTACAATTGGCATCATTCTTTTGATTTTGCTTTCCATAACAAAATCTCTCAGAGTTCATTGAAAATCTTTTAGCTTCGGAGACATGTTTGCTGATTCAAGCCTGTGCTCAATATGAGACACTCTTTATACATATCCTCCCTGGCTTGGTACCCTTGATGTTCTTGCAGTTGGTTGAAGGAATACTCTTGTGTTATCTAACCTTGTTTTCTCAAGTTTATCCCTTCAGGTACAATGCCAAGGAACCTCAAGGTAAGTATATGCATCTTGCAGAATGTGCATGATGGTGACTTGCTTGTAAATACTTGTTTGCAAGAAATCACCATGCACATATGCATTATCACTCACTTCCTTTCATCTGCTCTGATGCATATAGCCAAGCTGCATGTAGCACATCTTGCTTATCTCTCTTATGTGCTTGTGGTAGTCCAAAACCATTATCTATGAAAATCTTGCACACTTGTAGGGGGAGCCTGTGTACTACATGCTTGTCAAAGCTTTCATGATAATTCTGTCTTTCTTTCAATAAGCTTTGATGTTTTGTTTAGTATAATTTTAGTGTGTTGCCATCAATTACCAAAAAGGGGGAGATTGAAAGCACATTTGCTCTCCGGGTGGTTTTGGTAATTAATGACAACATACTTTGTGGTTGGACTAATGCTTTTATCAAGTATGTTTCAGGAAATTCAATCACATTGGTATGGCAAGATGACTGAAGAAGTGGACCCCTCAAATGCTAAGGCAAGCATTGGCAAAAAGCTCAAGACTCTATTTTTGGTTTAGTGATCAAAGATCACATTGAGTCGATAGGAAAAGCCAATACTATTAAAAGGGGATGAGGTTGTGTTGATGATCTGGTTGCTCAAGTGCTTAGTGATATGTCTCCTTCAACTATCAGCAACTTTCACTACTATACACACTCATAAGTAATCTCGGACAAACCGATTCTTCCAACTCAGTCCCACCGAGATGAACCACTTCAGCCATATTCCAAACCCTAGAAAAATCGGTCATTCCGAGTTTGAGATCGGTCTCACCGAAACTGAACTGCCAAGCTTCTGTAACCATTTGATATCATATCGGAATAACCGAGATTGCTTTTTCGGTCTTACCGAAATTGACCAGCTTCTGTCTTGGCTCAAATCGGTCTCACCGAGATTGCATTATCGGTCTCACCGATTCTGGCATGTTCATGTCTTTTCTCAAATCGGTCTAACCGAGTTTTCTTTCTCGGTCCCACCGAAAACTCCAACGTTCATATCAGTTACACTTTCGGTCTCACCGAGATGGTATTTTCGGTCCCACCGAAAATCCCAACGTTCACTATATTTGAACTTTCGGTCTGACCGAGTTTTCACTTCGGTCTCACCGAGATTGCTCAAATATGTGTGTAACGGTTGGATTTTGTGTGGAGGCTATATATACCCCTCCACCCCCTCTTCATTCGTGAGGAGAGCCATCAGAAAGTCTACCACTCCTACCATACACTTTCTGAGAAGAGAACCACCTACCCTTGTGTTGAGATCAAGTCATTCCATTCCTACCATATGAAACTTGATTTCTAGCCTTCCCAAGTTGCTTTCCACTCAATCCTTTCTTCCACCACAGCCATATCAGTGAGGAGAGTTGAGTGTTGGGGAGATTATCATTTGAAGCACAAGAGTAAGGAGTTCATCATCATCAACCACATCTATTACCTTTTGGAGGGTGGTGCCTCCTAGATTGGTTAGGTGTCGCTTGGGAGCCTCCGTCTTTGAGATGTGGAGTTGAACCAAGAAGTTTGTAAGGGCAAGGAGATCGCCTACTTCGTGAAGATCTACCCCGAGTAAGGCTAGTCCTCCGTGGGCATAGGCCATGATGGAATAGACAAGGTTGCTTCTTCGTGGACCCTTCGTGGGTGGAGCCCTCCGTGGACTCGCGCAGCCGTTACCCTCCGTGGGTTGAAGTCTCCATCAACGTGGATGTACGATAGCACCACCTATCGGAACCACGACAAAAATCTCCGTGTCTCCAAACTGCGTTTGATCTTCTCCACCTCTCTTTACTATATGTGCAATTTACTTTCCGCTGCCCATACTCTAGAATTGCATGTGTAGTGTGATACTTGAATTGATCTTAATTGTAAAACTGCCTAAAACTTTGCATAATCAAAAGGCAGATTTTTATATTGTCAAGTAGTCTAATCACCCCCCCCCTCTAGACATACTTCTTCGATCCTACACCATGGTACCTGCATCTGGTGTTGTGTAGAATCTATGAGCCATGGAGGACTTAGCAATCCCGTTCCCTGGTAGCAAAACTATGCCTTGGGTGTGGAACAAGGTTGAAGAACAAAGGTTGCAGCTGCACTAGCACTAGCTTACGTGTTTAGAGCGAGAAGAGAAATGCCACGAGCGACAAAGTGATCACGAAGTGATCCTATCTAAGCATGTCAATCATAACCCCACCGTGTTCACTTCCCGAACCCCTTTTGGAAAATGACCGTCACGGTTACTCACGCTGGTAGTGTATTCTGAACATGGTGTCAAGTTTTCTACAGCCGGATAGTAACAAATTCCCATCTGCCACATAACCGCGGGCACGGCTTTCGAAAGTTCAAACCCTGCAGGGGTGTCCCAACTTAGCCCATCACAAGCTCACGATCTTCGGAGTCGCAACTCCAAGGTGGGAAGACCCGAGTATTCTCGCAATCCCGTGCTCAAGATATTTCGACTAAGGTAAAACTAATCCAGCAAGACCTCCCGGTGTGCCGACACCCTGACAGTAGCCACGCGTATCTAGTCTCAGGCCACGACCGGATGAGCTATGGTTACAGCATCCAGATACCCCAAGTTGCCAAGGGGCGGTGCCGCAAGCTGCTCTAGGTTGGACCAACACTCATGTGGAGCACTGGCCCGGGGTTGTTAATTAAGATCACGGGATAGCTAGTCCATATGCAAGTTTTAGTTATTAGGAAAATGGAGTACCAATGTCGGGCCTTGCTGGAAAAGCTTTAGCACTAGGCGGGTTATCGAGGGGGTCCCATAACCCCAACCGTGTTAGGAACCAATAATCAAGGAACATAACACCAGTTTAAATGATTCCTAGGGCGGCATGAGTGGAACAAAACACCAAGCAAGAGGCTTACCTTCCACCCATTACCAATATATAGATGATTTAGTTAACATATTATATAGTGTGATATCCCAACAAATACTTAAACATGAAGCAAGAATCTTCAAATCTTCACCTGCAACTAATAATGCTATAAGAGGGGCTGAGCAAAGCTTACGTAGCCAAACAAAGGTTTGCTAGGTTGGGTGGTTAGAGAGATTCATGGCTACAATAGGAGGCTGACAAACAAACATGGGCATCGAGGCAATAAGCTAAAGAGCGAGACATCTAGCAATAGACAAAGATAGTAATGATATCTGGGTCAGGTCATCTTGCCTGTCGAGTCGTCGATGGGATCATAAGACGGCTCCTCGTACTCAACCTCGGTAGGACCCTCATTCTCGGACTCGGCTCCCGGCTCTACTCAACACAAGAACACAACATGGCACAACATCAAACACGGTGCAATGCACAAACAACATGATGCAAGACAAGTCTAGATGATGCATTTCATGGCAATGGATGAAGCACACAAGAACAACACAAAACAACGAGTTTAAATGAGGCCGGAATCAACATATAGCATATCCGGTAAGTCCTCATATGCATAATTTGAAATTGGTCCAGATCTGAACAAACCTTAAGTTAAAGTTGTTAAACAGCAAGTTAACATGCACCATGATGATCTACACGAAATTCTAGTCAAGTTTCATATAAAGTTTGTTTAATTCGGAGCTACGGTCTAGAAGATATGAGCAAAACAAGACAAGCATGGCAACGGTGCAAGATGCACCAAAACATCAAGCAAACACACTCTTAACATGTAACAACATGATATTATGATTCTACAGGCAAAATCACACAAGTTTCGTATAGGGCACACTCAAAACGGAGCAACGGTTCAACACATCCACACGAAACAAGATACAAGGCAAAGCTGAAGTTAACAGCCACATAGCAACTTTGGAGCAAGAGATATATATGCTACAGCACCCAAAGATGATGACAATGAGCATGGACATGAAGTTGATATGTTCTACAGCAAACAACTCCATTGGAGCAACTCCATAGGAGGCATGGATCAATAGCAACAAGCTACACCAAATTGATCATGTTGTTAAAAAACTGACAGGCATAATTTATAGCAACTTGAGAGCAAGAAATAAATAAGCTACAGCAGGCCATATGTGCAAGTAAGGGCATGAATGGATAGACAAAAACATTGACAACAAGTAATGATCATTGGCCACTCCAAAACTAGCATGGATTTGAGTGGGGCATCAAGCAAACATAGCAACAAAATAACAAGTATCAGCAGTTTATAACAAGTAGCACTCTTGTCACGAAGATTACGACATCTAGATGATCTCAAACAAGCATCCCACAATGGAACAAAATGTAGAGCACATCGCCACGATCATTTTGATATATCATATGCACAAAACGGATCTACGAGCGAGAAGTTATAGCCATGAAAGGAGGCAACAAATCATTGCAGATCTGGGACTTAGTGAAATTTATACCTCTCTGAGAAAGTCAACGGGACGGATCCGTGCGGGATGGAGGGATCCCGGCCGGAGAAGGGGGTGTTTGGATCGATCCACCGGAGCTCGCCGGAGTGGAGGCCGGAGGCGGGGAAGATGGCCGGCGAGCGGCGGACGTCGGGCCGGCCGGCGGCGGAGGCGGCGGTGGGTGCGGCCCGGCGGCAGGGCTCGCATCGGAGGGGCGGCGGCTCGCCGGCCTCGGACGGCGCGGCGGAGGATGGCCGTGCGAGCTAGAGCGGCGGAGGAGGCGGTTCCCCCCGGCGACGATGGTGCGGCGGCGCACCGGCGGCGGAGGCGCGGGTACCGGCGGCGAGGCGAGCGCTGGAGAGGCGGCTGAGGAGTTCGGGCCGCGGGGGCCGGCCTCGGGCCCGGCGGGCCCGCGCGGTGGAAGTGGTGGCGGGGGAGCGGGGCTGCCACGTGGCGGCCTGCGAGTGGCCGCGGGGGCGGCGACGGACGTGTCCGGCGCCGGTGGACACGTCCGGCGCGCGGAGGAGCTGCGGGCACGGAAAAAAAAAGAAAAAACAGGAGGACTAGGGTTTCGTCCCAAATTGGACATGGGGGACTAATTTATAGGCATAGGGAGTTAGGAGACTCCAAATGGGGAGCGGTTTTCGACCACGCGATCACGATCCAACGACCGAGATGATGGGAGAGGTTGTGCTGGGTTAGTGGGCTATTTTGGAGGGGGGTCTTGGGCCTTAAAGAAGAGGTACTTTTAGCCCACTCGGTTAACTGTTGGAGTACCAAACGAACTCCAAACGCGACGAAATTTGACAGGCGGCTTACACGTACCAAAACAACAATGCACGACAAGTCTCACGTCATTCCGGAAACGTTACACGGTCTCACACGAAAGAAGTACTCGGGGGTGCCACGGGCACGTGTGTGAGTGTCGGAACTCGAAACGGACAACGGGAAGAGGCGAGTGGAACCGGGTGCAAGTGACAACACGAATGCAATGCAATGCACATGATAACATGACATGGATGAAATGCACACACGCACACGACAAAACGAAGAAACCCGAAATGAAAGAAGAGCCCAGAATGGAATTGTTGAAGTCAAAGTTTTATATATTGCCATAATTGGAAAGTGTTATATCTGGGGCATTACAGGGTAGGTTAGTATGCCCATATCCAGGACATCGTCACCGTGCTACTACTACTTCAGTAGTGTGGCCTTTTTACCCCGCGCTTCTATTAAGCGTCTGCATATAGGTTTTTTCTCTTTAGTGAAGAAAGGACAAGAAGAGACTTAACTGCAAAATTAGATTTGTAGCAACGAAGTGGCTTTAAATGTAACTACATACAATGTTTGGAAAAAAAATAGGTACATGACAAATCCATGAAGAAATGACTAGTTAATCGAAATTGTACTTTTGAAAAAAAAAATTAACAAAAATATTTATTACAAAAAAACTATCAATTCTAAATTTTCTTGTGACCAACATTGTCAAATGTATTATTGGGAATCCCCACAAATAATGCATCATTGGAAATTTTGGGGGAGGGGGATCCATGCTCCAAAGTGCTTTAAAAATAAACCCTCTATAAAGAAATATAACAGCATTTAGATCACTGCCAAATAGTGATCAAAATGTTGTTATATTTCTTGACATAGGGGGTAGCATTTTTAGCTGAAACACTAATGTGCAAACGTCAGCATAGAATGACTCCCGCATGACACGGCGACAACCTTAGGATTTTTTGCACGAATCTTCACACACATTAACTGCTGACTTGGCTTGGAGCAATCTTTCACTCCTTTACGATTATGTGCGAGCTTGGCTTAGAACCTTAGGATATATTGTAGTCTTCGCTCCTTATAGTCTGGCCCACAATTGAAAGTTTGGGCAAAATATATCATTTGAAGTTCCCACAAAAAAGTATACCATTGAAAGCTTAGGGAAATAAATAGTGCTCCAAAATGCTTTGAAAAATAGCATTATTAGCCTAAATAAATGCTAATGTGTGAACGCCAAGTATGAACGACTCCCATGAGAAACGGAGGCAGCCCTCGAATTTTTTGCACAAATTTTTGCATAGAGTAACTACGGACTTGGCTTGGAGCAATCGTCTCCTCCTGTTGGATTCCACATGAACTTCACTTGGGGTTGTGAGGATATATCATCATCTCCGCTCCTTCTAGTCTCTTAAATACACCATTTCAATGAGCTATGCTTCCATTCCATGTCAACAGAGACTCCAAATTGCTGACGGCGTGTCATGTCGGAGGGGCGTCGTAGCTGGATGTAACACGAACGATGAGGCACAGATGGCCCACCCAATCGAACAACAACAACAACAACAACAACAACAACAACAACAACAACAACAACAACAACAACAACAACAACAACAACAACAACAACAACAACAACAACAACAACAACAACAACAACAACAACAACAACAACAACAACAACAACAACAACAACAACATTAAGTCCTCAACCGTCATGAAGCAAACAAACCTGTCAAAGAATTAAGGATTAGGCCACAACCACCTCATCAAACAGAGCACACGAAAATGATCGAAGAACATCGCACGTCGAAGACAAGGGGTCCAAGAACCACTGCACTTAACGACAGGAAGAAGGCCACAACACCTGCAGGGGAAAGTGAATGGAAACGAAAATTTGAGAGCGCGAAGAGATGATGCACACCCCATGAGCCCGTGGCACGATGACTGCAACCTTCTCCCAGACCTTTCCCTGACAGAACTGGAAACAACCATCGGCTACCCCGTCCTCCCGCCACCTCGCCTACTCTGAGCGCATAGCGCTGGCCACCTAGGCACAACATTGATGCCGCACTCACACCGACCAGTAGGAGGACCAACGAAGAAGCTCATGGAATCCCTTCCATTTGAGGGGAGCGAAGCGAGAGGAAGCTAGTGTGCTTCGACGAGAAGGAAAAGATAATATGGCAGTTGATGCCAAACATGCCAAACAACCAAGAACACGTCGTGCTTTTATGAAAGCATTGGGACGGGCAATGGACGTTACACATACCATCCCGCACAGCCACCAAGGAACGCCATCAGCATACAGAACACATGGTCGTCCAGGCAAGCCCCCCATAGGGTACCCGGACGCACGGGCGTGCCCGGACAACACAATAACACCAAAATAGACGAACAGGTAAGCCTCTTGGCGTCGCCCCCCTGGACGGATGGACCACATGGTCGTCTAGCTTGCCGTTGTGACCCCTGGCCGAATGGCCCTCTTCGACCCGTCGGCTACCACAAGCCGAGCTTGGCACGCCGCATGCCCGGTTGGCGCGAGCGAAGCAACCTGGCCAGGGTCGAACTGCACTAACAATCCAACCCGGCTTCGTCCGGCATGCAGGGGGTAGCGTGCGAGATGGTTCATGCGTGCGTGAGGTAAAGCCCCGCTGGAAGGTGGCCCCGGCCACGCTGTGACCCATGCGTTATGGACCCCCGAGGAAAACCGTTTGAGTGTGCGACAATTGTGGAGATTGGGTGGGGCGATGGGGTACTCAATTTAAGGAAACATTGCGAGTTTATGGTTCTATTGGAGCGGTCCATCTAAGGAAGCATTGTGGGTTTTTCTTAAAAAATAGCAGAACTTTATTTATTTGAAATAACTATTACATTGTTTATAAGAAGAGGTACAATATCCCTCAAAGGCTAGTCAAAACAATCACCAGTCAATGAAAATCAAGCTAATCTAGCATGTTCATGAGCAACCTTATTCTCTTTTATATTACAATGTTGAAAACTAGTGAGAGGAAAATCGCAAGCAAAAAATAACAATCAACAAAACTACCGCCTCCGCTCCCGCCGAACGTCCTCCCTCCTTCATGATGTCGATGACCTCCACATTATCATAATTAATAACAAGATTGTTGCAGCCCACCTTTTGCGCAAGGGATAAGCCATAACTACATCAACACACCAGTTAATCTTCCAATTTCCTTCAGCAATGAAATTTCCTTTGTCATCTCTGATTACAACGCCAGCACTGCCCCTAAGCAGGTCTTGATCAAAAGATGCATCAATATTAAGTTTTACAAACCCCTAGGAGGACTGGCCCATCCCCCTCTTTTACTACTTGCACTAGACCATTAAAGGCACGCATTGCCGCGCCCGTCCCATGATCCCATAAAATGGAGGAATTTTTGCAAATATATATAGCATCAAGAAACATGCAAAGTACTTGCATTCTTTGTGGAGAGCATAGCATTGCTAAAAATCAAGGCATGGCAAGTTAGTTTGTAAGTATAAAGCTGCATGGTGGGGCAAGACACCCAGAATCCAAATGGTTTTGCGTTTTTATATAGGAAAACATTGACATCAATTAAGAGTATCAAATCATGTCGAGAGATCATAAACTCAGTATTTGATCAGATCGCATTTCCATTAGCGTCGGCACATTCCTCCTCCAATAGAGTAACATCGAAATTATGAACTTACTAACTTGCAATCAAATGTAATGACTAAACAAACTCAAGGTAATCTATATATCCACCGCCTTATCTCCCTATATGTGATTCATCTTTCTTCGAGGAACACAAACCTAATCAAGCAAAACAATATGAAATGGAGAAGATTCTTAATGATCCAATTATAATAGTGAGTTAATGATATCCATAAATAGGGATTATTTAATATAGATAAGAAAACAAGTTAATAGAGGCCCAAGGGAACAATGAATCTATAGTGCTTGGACTTGTCTGAATGAACATAAAAGTCTTGCGGCCTAGACCTGCAACAAAAGGAACTATAATATTTAGTCATAGACCAATGGGAGATCATGACCATTTTGCTAAAGTCCAATGCACGTCGAGCATAATTCTATACATATTCCCCTTATGAAATGAACTTTGGAGCATATGAGGTGGCGATTTTTTAAGGCAAAGGTAGCAAGAACATCGTTCATGCAATATTGACTATTGCGTTCCTCCTACTTTGGCTTTGCCTAGATGATAACTTCCAGCGAGGTAGATCAACAACATGTGGCTCTTACTCTTTCGCTAATGGCCAAATGCTCACTCCTAACAATGACCCTAATAACCAATCCTCGAGTGCAACAGAAGTCCAGATACCTTCTGCTGTAATAATCCCAATAACATGTCCAGTGGACTAACTCTAATGCAAATGGTCAATCTTAGTAGATATTGAAATGTGGCAGCCTATCCAATAAATCAGTTAAATTATTTAGAAATGCATATAAGTATATTCAATCAAGCAATAGTAACTATGGGATTCTCACAAAAAAAGTGCCTACGGGACTGACTGCTCTGTTCATCATTCGTTGAACCAACAACTCTATTTCCATCTCTAGGTTTTAGTTTCTTCCTCACACACACGATCTTGTTGTATAAATTGTAACTTCAACCATTAAAGGCACCTCTTGCCCATCAAAACTTCCTTTGATGTCCAACCTTTGAGCACAAAACTACAAATACCAACAATTATGCAATCAATGAAGGGAACCATCATCCTTAAGCAAGATATGTATTCTTTGTGATACTATTCGGCGGGGTTGGGATGAGGCAACATGAATTCTAGAAGACATTATCAGAAAACACAAATACAAAAAATAGAGTTAAATGAAAATAATGGATCAAATATAAGACAGAAACATGCAAGATCAAAATAAAAAGAGCTACAAAATCTATTGTATGTATGAGAGAGAACCCAAAGTTTCTCACCTCGAGATCTGTGGAGATCAATGGCCAAATCACCTCTGCGCATAAGCAGAGGAAGGAAGATAGGCTGCTTGCACTGTTAGATGCCCATTGTCGCTGACTTGCAGCCCATCATCATCTCTGCGTGAGAGCCACCTCACTCAAATCGCCGTCTAACTGTCGCGCGTTGTCATTGCCGCCGAGTTGTGGCACGTCGTCATCTCGGTGTTGCCTCAAGAGAGAGCCCTCACTCCAATCACCGGCGACCTGCCATGCAATGTAATTGTGGCCTCAAGGTCAGCTCAACATGAACTGATCAACATAGCGTGACATGCCCGTGCAGCTTGGGCTATGCGGTGTACTCCCTCTGTTCTGAAATGTAGGTCGCTGGACGTTTTGCAGTGCAAACTTCGTCACGTTACGGAATTCTCGCACTTTCCAAAATTACCCCTCACTCCCCTCTCGCACTTTCCGAAATTACCCCTCACTCCCCTCGCAGCCACTCATTCACTCGCTCACCTCTCTTCTCCCCGTCGCTCACCTCCCTTCTCCCCGTCGCTCCCCTCGTTCCCCTCGTTCTCTCTGTCGCTCTCCGCCTCTCCCTGACTCCCCGCCGGCATCTCCCTGACTCCCCGTAACCGGTCTCTCCAGCATATCTCCCCATCGCCGCCACCTTTCTCCGCATCCACACCCGGCATCCATCCAGGCCCCGCATCCAAGGTCAAAGATTTAATTTTTTGCGCCGGCGACGAGCTTCTGGGTGACGGAAATGATGGATCTGCGTGCGCCGCCACTCGATCTGGGTGAGGTAGGCGCTGGATCTGCGCTCGTCGGCACTGGATGCTGAGCGGGGCCAAGCGGCGTATCTGGAGCGGCTTGGTCATCCTCACGGCTCTGGTACGGTGTCTCTTCTCCACGCCTCCTCTCTTCTCCATTTGCAGGAGTAGTTGCTGTTAGAGTAGCAGTGCATCGATTTGGTTAATTAAAACTCGATGTAGTAGCTTGAAAATTTTGTTTGGTTGGTGTGATGCAGGCGCTTGTTGCTGTGCACTGATTTAGCAGTAACTTATTGATGTTACTGTGCATCAATTTGGTTGGGGTGCAGAGCTTGGAGGCAGCCTGCGAAGATTGCTCGTCCAAAGGGTCGGACTCCAAGAAGAGGAGAAGGCCCAGCGAGGTATATACTGTCGGCTGTTCGTCGTGTGCTTCTCGCTTAAACTGTTTCAGCTTCAGTACAGTACTTGAGTCAGGTGTTCAAGAACGAGCTTGTGTTTCATTCAGGCGATTGGTGGAGGTGATCAGGTTCAGTCTTTCAACGTGGCCGCTGACTCCGCAAACGAGAGCGTCCAGAGCAAAGATAAAGGCGAGGAGAGCAGCCCGGTGACAGGGAGGACGACCGGCGGCAAGTCCAAGGGGAAGAGGGCCAAGGAGGGCTCCGAGAAGGACGACTACATCCATGTCACCACAGCCTCGCTGAAAGGGTACACATATTTTGTTCATCACTTCCTCGTTTGATTAGTGTGTAACTATGGATGCAGTATGTATGCATTTGTTGAGTACTCCATGGATGTTTTAATCCTTTGTGCAGTTGAGGAGGGAGAAGATCAGTGAGAGGAAGTAGCTTAAAATTAACTGAAACCATATGTGCTTGAGACTTGAGAGTAATTAAAATTAACTTGTGCTTGTGCAGCAGTGTCCTTTCTTCCTCTTCTTTTTCAGTAAAGTGTAGGAGTATAGCTTTAACTGTAACATTTTTTTGTTAATTAAGATAAACTGAAACCTTTTCCTTTATTTAAGACAGACTGAATTAATATATACTGAAATTATCAATATAGACTGAATTTTACAGAAATTGAATTGGAGTATAAGTAAACATGGTGTGCTGAATATTCGAATTATCCAGCTAGAGCAGGGTAGCAGCAGGAATAATCTGAATGAATTTATTGTTTCCAACGTTTATTGTTTCCAAATAAACTACTTATACGCCCCCCCCC
>LR738710.1:554028562-554040249 GCA_902687465.1 Secale cereale
CCCCCCCCCCCCAAAGAAAAAAATCTATGTACACACACCTGTACCTGGATTTGCATTCCGTTGTCGCATACACCAGTCAATTGCAATGGCCACTCCAATGGTTGGACTATAGTGGGCAGGATTGTAGCTTAACTTGTTTTGTGTTATCATTGCACCATTGGTTAGAATAATAATAAGAATATTGGTCTGATGTGTAGATTGGTTTTGCTGACCTAGAATGATCGTTGGCTGTGATTTTTTTACCTTTTTGTTGCAAATATGAAGTTTTCCCTCTGATGGACCCTGTATGTTGTGTTCTACTCCATCTTATCTATCCATGGTGTTCGTTGTGTATGTCTTGCCATAGCTGTTGTATCAATATTGCTGTTAGAAGAGGTTAAAAAAAGTTTGTTGCTGTAAGAAGGGAGCGTCGGTACACCCGACTTGCAAGTGAATCATATTATGTCTTTGTAGCAACAAATGTTGTCGGTACAGTTGCAAGTTTGTTGCAGTAGTGCAGTGTGGCAGCAAATGTTGTCAGTAGATATTTTATGTCAAGTCAAGCCCATCTTTCGTGTATGGCATCTTGTCAGCAGTGGCAACGCAGCATTTATTGTTTCCATGTTTTCAGAAATTGGGATCATAATTTTTAATCACCTTCCAATCATTGTTTTTGTACTGCTCTTACTTGATCCAAACATATTTACATAGAACTTGTTTGCTCGTTTTTGCACCCCTCATTTCATTTCAGTTGGTAGAAATGAAATGAGATGAAATCTCTGCTAGGATTTCATTTGGTTCAAATGGAAATCCAATCACAAAAAACATGTTTGGCTGCTACATGGATTTCTGAATTGAAATGATTGATATGACATGTATGGCTGCCATTTTGGCATGAATGGAGTAATGGATTCATTCATCTTTAAAAGAGTAATGGATTCATTCATTCATATGTTTTTTTCCAAAATATGCTAGAGAGCAATAATAGGTCTAGTTTATGCAATTTTTCAGTATTAGAGGATTGATTTTTTCCAAATTAATATTCCAACATTTATTGTTTCTTTCCAAAATTTATGCAACTCACCTGCCCAACTTATTTATCCTTTCCAAAATTTATTGAGTTTATTGATCCTTTCCAAAATTTACTATTTCCAAAATTAGCAGTGGAGTATTAATTGTTTCCAAATCGATTGTTTTCAGAAATTCACCTGCCCAACTCCCGCGGCAGCAGCAGGGAAGGAGCACCGGCGGGGAAGGAGCAGCACCGGCGGCGGCGACCCTGGGCGGATGATCTGCTCGAGTTACCGAGGGCAAAGGATCGAGGACAGAGGATCGAGGACCTGGGCGGAGGTGGGGGCAGAGGACCTGGGCGGAACTGGGGGCAGAGGACCTGGGCGGAGGTGGAAGACGTTCCGAAGGCAGACGATTCAATTGTAGCGGGGGTAATAAGGTCATCTCCTCGATTTTCACCTGGTTGGAATGATTTCGCCAACGACCTATATTTCGGGACGGAGTGAGTAGATGATGTACTTGTTGAGCCCAAATATCAACCAAGGGAAAGCAATCAACGTGGTCAAATCAAGCAATGGGGAAATTAATGGACGGGGATCTCAGAGTAGGGAACCCATACTGGATCCGCGACGGCAGGGCCGATCTGGCAAGCTCGATGGTGCCCTTCAGCGAGATGCCGGTGACGCAGAGGCGGAGGGGACCGACGGCGATGCGCTGGGGGGGGGGGGCTAGCGCTAGGGTCTGGAGCGGTGGCGCCACCACTCCAGGTCGTGGTCAAGGGTGGCGAAGGTGGAGGAACCCCACATCGGTCGGCCATGGAGAGGCGCCGCAACGCAAGGATGGGAGCGAAAGAGACCAGCGTCGCTAGCGTCCAGTTTAGGGTTTTCCACTTTTGTGTTGGACGGGATCCTAATACAGGCCCAATAGGCCCAATTGAATCGCAGATGTCAAAAAAAAACACCGGAACAGTGGCCCTATAAGGTTAGCGCTCGTCACGCGATGTGGGTGCGATTAACATCAAATCTGTCGGCCAAGGAAGCCTAATAGCGATGATCCAACGACTAGAAATGCTAATAGTCTGAGGACAGAAAAACTGCTCAGTTTTAAGTTTTAACTAGATCATCGATAGCGCGCGTTGCTGCGCCCTTCCATTATCGCACTATAATGATGGTGATTTGATGGTAAAAAAATGATCAGCGATGAGACCCAATGGCCAAAATCGCTTAGTGGGTTAGAGGGCTAAAAAATGGTTCAGTGGCGCGCGTTGCTACTCACATCTATTTATAAAATTTGCCATGGAAATTTTAGGAAATATATGAAAATATGAATTGGTTGGTACAAATACTATATGGAACCAACGCTATTTAGTTAATACTAAGAGGCCCGTAATGTGAAAGAAACCGGCAGTGGCCAACAATATTAGGAACCAGTGAGGCTATGCTTGTACCAATTATCATTGTCTCCACAAATGTGAAGCTATGAAAGATTAAAGGCAAAAAATTGCAAGACAGGTGAAAGTTTATGTGTTGGATCTAGCTTTGGATAATTTTCTAAATAATAATACATTTGTAAAGTAATATAAGACCTTTTAGATCACTACTTTAGTGATATAAAAGGTCACTTTACGGAGGAAGTATTTAGTAAAACACACCTGGTGAAATTTTTACTACATATTTGTGAGGCTAAACGGTCACATATTAATGCTTCTTAATGGCAAAATTCTTTATGGTATTGCATGTGACCAAAAATTTGACATGGCTGGGACTTTGGCTGCTGCTTGGTTGATCTCCAAAATTTTGGCTAGCCAAACACTTACAAAAAATGGGCAGAAAATTAATGGATGATGTACATGCATGTTTAGATGACCAGGAAAAGAAAAATGAAACTGTAGAACGCATGTACCACATTGATCATCGAGAAGATGACATGTATCTACAGCTTTATTCAGCAAATAGGATAGGATCGGAAAGTACCCAAACCTGCCGAAAATAAACTGCACCAAACCGCGAAGAAGCAAGTTCTGGAAAGACCATGCATCTAATTTAGGATAACAAAGTGTAGATACAATGCCAAGTACCAGACCGAAGAAGCAAGTTCTGGAAAGACCATGCATCTAATTTAGGATAACGAAGTGTACATACAATGCAAGTACCAAACAATATTGCATGCCAGAATTTGGGTGAAGGACCATGAATCAATTAAGAGAACAACGAAAATATGTTGAGATGGCCAAAAGGAAGTAAACCAACATCTAGCTTAGCCTAACAGAACAGTAGGAGCCCAAGGATTCTCCCTTGGAGCATATACACCATCTGTTTTCAGAACGGTTTCAGGTATACAAGAAAACAATATTCAGCCAACAATATTGATCTATCATGGATCCAATGCACCCAGCATTTTGCAACGCCAGTCATGCTAGCCAAAAGTATGTGCCCTAGAAGAGCAAAGTGTGAAACTTTAACTGACCAACGATATGCAAGGTCTGAATGTCTGATGGTGTAAAGCTGCAGGCAAGAAGGAACACTTTTTCTGATAGAAGGGAGTAGTAATTTGCAGACTGAAAGAACACCTTGACCTTATCATTGATGAAATGTCAGCATGTGCACCAGATGAAAATTCGTGTAAGTATTAATATAAAATAAAAACTTCATCTTGCCAACATAAATGCAAGCAAAAGCGTAGCGATATCCCAAAGAATGTAAGCACATGTACTTTTGATTTGAAGTTCTTTCTCTAATATGTAGAGGGGATGATATGGATGTGTGCATGATATGATGCAGATGCCGGGGTCATCCCCTTCTCAAAAATTAAGCAGACAAATGATGTTAGGCATCTATAAGTTTCCAAGAAAAAATGGCGATATAGCAAACTGATCATTCATATGTATCAAATTAGCCACCAGTCCATCAAATCCAACCTTCGCTAACAAGTGTGCTACAGGAGTGCTTTCAGATTCCTTTGAACTCCAGAGACCACAGGGTGTACCTTGTTGAACTACGCGTATACGTTGTGTTTCTGTTGTAACTGCAGCGCCCTATTCTGTAGGCTAGCCCGAGTCATGGCCGTGCATGCACCTGCGTGTGCCCCTGCACGTTGCCTTATCTCTCCCCCTCTATTCTATATATGTAACCACTTCAGATGGAATACGATCTGTGATTACGGTGGCTCATTACTATCTAGCTTGGTAATCAGAGCGATCATGGCCGGAACCGCGGCTAACACCGCCCCGGCGCTCGGATCCTCAACCCTCCCCTCCACCACTTCCGCTGCCCTTCCCGTTAACCCTGGCCAGACCACACCGGCCCTCTCAGCCACTACTGCCGGCGCTATCACCACCTTCTCTCCCACCCTAGTCTCCCTCCCTTCTCTCTCCGTTCATGCCTGCACCATCACCAATTACATTCGATTTCTCCTCGACCCCGACCAGGACAATTACCACCGGTGGCGCCATCTCTTCTTGTCCTTCGCCCTGAAGTACAACGGCCTCGACCACCTCGATGCGGCGCGGGCCTCCCTCGTGAACACTGCCGATCCCGAGTGGCGCCGCGCAGACGTCTCCGTCCAACTGTGGTTCCATGCCACGGTCGTCAACTCGCTGCTCGACGTCGTCGTAACGGATGACGCCACAGCCCTCACCATCTGGGAGCGCCTGGAGCGGTTCTTCCTCGCCAATCGTGCCTCCATGTCTGTTCAGCTCAGCCGGCAATTTCGCAACTTACTGCAGGGTGACATGTCGATCGCTGAGTACACCCGCCGGCTCAAGAACCTTGCCACCGCCCTGGGCGACGTCGGCAAGCCCGTCTCCGACCCCGACCTCACCGAGCAACTCCTTCATGGCCTCAGCCAGCCCTTCCACGCTCTCGGGGATCTCCTCGGTGAGACGGTTCCGCTCCCAGATTTCAAGACTGTTGTCTCTCGGCTCTCCAATGCTGAGGACAAGATCCGCCTAGGGATGGCAATGGGTAGGGTATGGGCGGGTACAACACTTTTCTACCCAAACCCATACCCAAATCTTTTTTCTATGCCCACCCACTTCACTACCCATGGGCGCAAATTGGTACCCATGCCCATACCCATCGGGTAGCCTATGCCCGATGGGTATCCGGTGGGTACAATATATAACATTGACATGACAAAAGTAAGATGAGAAACGTGTCTAAATTCAGGTACCCATCCAGTGGGTACAATGTATAACCTTGGTTGAGGACGAATCGACGAGGATTCAGTAACACGGCTCTTGATTGCTTCATCTTCCAAGGTCAAGGAAATACAGAGAAGATAACTACTGTAGGTATACGAGGGGTCTCAGGCAATGGCCAGCTATGGGCCTGTGGTCCGTGGGCTAGTTAAGAACTCAAGCTAATTATTTATTCACCCATTATAGGGTTTTATTTATTTACCCATTATAGGGTTTTATTTATTTATTATTTTTCTGGGTATCCATTGGGTTACCCATGGGTATAATTTCATACCCATACCCTACCCATGCATTCTGCGGGTATGGATACCCATACCCATGGGTATGAAGTGGTAGTAAGACTCACCCATGCCCACTATTTTCGGGTAGGGTACCCGCGGGTACCCATACCCATGGGCAAAACTGCCATCCCTAGATCCGCCGGCGTGCCCTCGACGTGGGGTCCTCGGCTCTGTTCATCCAGGGCGGCTCGGGGGGCCCTCCTCCTCAACCCTCCGGCGATTCGGGGCATGGCAGCCGCGACGACCAGGGCCCAGGCGGACGCGGTGATGCGGGGCGTGGCGGCCACGATGACCAGGGCCACAGCCGCGACGACCCGGGGCCAGGCGGACGCGGTGACCAGGGCCACGGCGGTCGTGGGCGTGGCCGCGGTCGCGGGCGCGGCCGCGGCGATGGAGGTCCCGGTGATGGAAACCGTGGCGCGCCCGCACCCGCCCTGCCCACGCCTTGGCTGGGGTACTTCGCCCCATACGGCGTCGCGCTTCCCCGCCCGTCGTGGGTTCCTCCTAATGCCGCTGGAGTCCTTGGGCCACGACCGGCTGCTCCTACGCAGGCCTATCCAGTCATGTACTCCCATCAGGGGGGGTATGTCGCTCCTTCACCGCCCCAGGCGTCGTACATCGCCGCACCACCCTACCAGGCGCCGTACAATGCAGCCATCCCGCCTCCGCTGCCTGGGCCGACAAGTTGGGACCAACAGGCACTCCTTCATCAGGCCTACAGCAACATCGCGCAGCAGCACCCGAACAGCGGCGTCGACTGGATCATGGACTCGGGAGCTTCGTCTCACGTGACGGGGCAATCTGGTAACCTCTCCATCTGTCACTCTCCATCTTTGCATCATTCTTCTGGCATTGTTGTTGGTAATGGCCAAAGGTTACCCGTAGTTGCTGCTGGTTCCACCACTATCTCCCCACATAATTTTCATCTGCATGATATCCTCGTCACTCCATCCATTGTTCAGAATTTGATTGGTGTTCGTAAATTTACTACTGATAACTGGTGCTCCATGGAGTTTGATCCCTTTGGTTTTGGTGTGAAGGACCTGGCAACCAAGCGTCTTCTTCTTCGCTCCAATAGCCCCGGACCGCTCTACCCCTTCCATGGCGACACCGCTTCCACCTCGACGGCTCTCTCCCTCACCACGGATGGCGATCTTTGGCATAAAAGACTAGGGCACCCCGGGCGTGCTGCTCTCTCCAAACTCTCTCGTGATTTTCTTCACTTATGTAATAATTCCGGTGTAGCCGTTTGTTCGACTTGTCAACTTGGGCGGCAACCACGGCTTCCTTTTCCCTCTTCCAAAAAATGTACCTCGGCCCCTTTCCAAATAATTCATTGCGACCTATGGACCTCGCCTGTTGCTAGTTTTTCTGGCTATCAATACTATCTCATTGTGCTTGATGATTTTACTCATTACTCGTGGTCATTCCCACTGCGTTGCAAATCGGACACCTCTCCAACCCTCCAACGCTTCTTTCAGTATGTCCTCACTCAATTCCATGTGGTCATCAAGTGTCTCCAATGCGACAACGGCGGCGAGTTTATCAACTCCTCCCTACGCACATACTTCTCTGACAACGGCGTCACGTTTCGTTTGTCATGCCCCTACACCTCTCCCCAAAACGGCAAAGCTGAACGACTTATCCGCTCGACCAACGACGTTGTGCGCACCCTACTAATTCAAGCCAACTTCCCTCCTGCCTTTTGGGTTGAGGCCCTCCACACCGCCACACATCTCTTAAATCGCCGCCCATGCAGCCCCATCAATTTCCTCACGCCCTTCTATCTCCTTTTCGGCCTTCATCCCACATACGATCACCTCCGTGCATTTGGCTGCCTATGCTTCCCCAACACCTATCCCACCACTCCGCACAAGCTGGCTCCCCGCTCTGTTCGGTGTGTTTTTGTTGGCTACCCACTCGAACACAAAGGATACCGATGTCTGGACCTCAGTTCGCGTCGCGTCATAATTTCTCGCCATGTCGTTTTCGACGAAACCACGTTTCCATACATGGATCCCACATGCCCAGCCACTCCCCACCCATGCACACCAGATCCGGCGCCCTCCCCTCACCTGATCCCCCTCGGATCGTGCGCCCCACCTACCTCGTCCTCCCTGCACGGGACCACCCCGAGCAGTGCGCCCTCGCCCGCACCAATCGCTTCCCCACCCCGATCCCCAGCGGTCCACATGCCTCACGAACCGCGCCCTACGTCCCCACCCACCCCGCCAACGGGTCGCGCGCCCCTCCTCTCGCGTGCCGCGCCACCGGACCCACCCGCGTCTGCTGCGCCAATCCCGCCCCATACGAAGCCCCCTCTGTCCGGGATCGAACCCTCCTCTTCTTCCGCGCCTCCCTCTGCCCGCGTGCCATGTCAACCCACACTGCCACCAAAATCTGTCCCAGTAGATCCACCCAATAATGCCCACAATATGCGCACCCGCTCCAAATCTGGTTATTTCATGCCAAAACAGAACTATTCCCTGTCTATCACCACCCCTATTTCTCCCCTACCGGCCACATACAAAGCAGCACTTAAGGATCCGCACTGGCACAACGCTATGTTAGAAGAATATAATGCTTTGATGCAGAATGACACTTGGTCTTTGGTTCCATGTCCTGCAGGTGTTAACGTTGTTACCGGCAAGTGGATTTTTCGCCACAAGCTCCATCCGGATGGCTCGCTAGCTCGCTACAAAGCACGTTGGGTCCTTCGAGGGTTCACTCAACGTGCGGGTGTGGACTATGAGGAGACATTCAGCCCCGTCGTCAAGCCGGCCACCATTCGCGTTGTGCTCAGTCTTGCTACTTCCAGGGAGTGGCCCATGCATCAGTTGGACGTCAAGAATGCTTTCTTGCACGGTCATCTTCAGGAGACGGTCTATTGCCAGCAGCCCTCTGGTTTCGTTGACTCTAGTAAACCCTCCCATGTGTGCCGCCTCCACAAATCCCTCTACGGTCTCAAACAGGCGCCTCGCACGTGGTTCCATCGGTTCACCACCTTTCTTCATACACTTGGTTTTGTAGGGTCCAAATGTGATTCCTCTCTTTTCATTCTCCACCATGGGGCCAATATTGCATACCTCCTCTTATACGTGGATGACATCATTCTCACCGCCAACACACCTACCCTACTCCACTCCATTATCACTTCCCTCAAGCATGAGTTCTCCATGAGTGACCTTGGTGACATACATCACTTTCTTGGCATCAACGTACGACGCAACAAAGATGGCCTTTTCCTCTCCCAACAACAATATGCTCTTGAGATTTTGGACCGTGCACACATGCTATCTTGCAACTCCATCTCCACCCCCATCGACACCCGCCCCAAACTATCCTCCACCGATGGCCCACCTTACGCCGACCCCTCTCACTATAGGAGCCTTGCCGGTGCCCTTCAATACCTTACATTGACCCGCCCCGATTTGTCCTACGCCGTGCAACAAGTCTGCCTGTTTATGCACGACCCTCGCGACGCTCACTTTCAGCTTGTCAAGCGCATCTTGCGCTACATCCGAGGCACGTCTCATTTCGGTCTTCAGCTTTATCGCCACTCCTCTCATGACTTAACAGCCTACTCCGACGCCGATTGGGCTGGTTGCCCGGACACACGCAAGTCCACTTCCGGTTTTTGTGTGTTCTTGGGCACCAATCTTGTGTCATGGTCGTCGAAGCGGCAACACACAGTCTCGCGCTCCAGCTCTGAGGCCGAATACCGTGCGGTGGCAAATTGCGTCGCCGAGTCTACTTGGTTGCGACAACTCTTGAGCGAGCTCCGCCTGCCTCCGTCGCGTGCTACAGTGGTTTATTGTGACAATGTATCTGCTATGTATCTCTCCTCCAACCCAGTGCAGCACCAACGGACCAAACATGTCGAGATTGATCTTCACTTCGTCAGAGATCGTGTCAGTCTTGGCGAAGCTCGAGTCCTGCATGTACCAACGACGTCGCAGTTCGCAGATATTTTCACTAAGGGGCTCCCGTCCATTGTCTTCGGCGAATTCAGGTCCAGTCTCAACGTCCGCTCCAATGACGTTGCCACCGCGGGGGGGTGTTGAACTACGCGTATACGTTGTGTTTCTGTTGTAACTGTAGCGCCCTATTCTGTAGGCTAGCCCGAGTCATGGCCGTGCATGCACCTGCGTGTGCCCCTGCACGTTGCCTTATCTCTCCCCCTCTATTCTATATATGTAACCACTTCAGATGGAATACGATCTGTGATTACGGTGGCTCATTACTATCTAGCTTACCTGTAGATGCAGAATCCGAGAATAGAATTTCAGTTCATAAATCTAATAACAAACTGATTTGACTAATCCTTTGTTGAACATTCAACATGCAAAGCACCAAAAGCAATCAACTAACATTCCAGTAGATTAGTATACAATGTACATACATAAAAACAAGGAGCATGCCGTATAGTCAAAAAACTCAGAAGCGATGGACGGATCAAATTACAGGGTGTACCTATGATTGGACTAGTCCAGGAGCCATGGATGAATCGGTTAGGCCTGCTGAAACCTAGTTGAATGGTGACCCCCAAAATTCATGCACGGAAAGTGAGCCCATTGAAGTTAAATCCTACTCACAAATGAATAAACTGTAAACTAACCCATGAAGAACGTATCTCAATGGAAGCAAATTAGCTATTTATACCATGGATTAAGGAGGGGTCCGGGGCTGGGCAGCCCGATATATTTGAACACCCAGGATCTATGGTAACGCCCAGACCACCCATCAGGCAAATTGAAATAGGGATGGTGGTGACCATGTTGAAAGATCTTGTGCTGCCGGGTAGAAAGGATGAGCTAATATATAGAACCACTCTGCAGCGGAAAGGACTGGCACATCAATCGCCATGAATGAGCGCTTACAAACTGAAGTATGATTGCGAGCTGTTTCCAGCAGATGAGGCTCCGGCAATCATCACCCGCGTTCCCCTTTCAACTTCCCAGGCGGATCGACGGCACCGGCTGGATCGGGCGGCCATTGATTCGTCCGCAGGATCACCTGATCCCCTCGCGCGCCTCGACTGCCACGAGCGTCTCCTCTCTTCGAGTCCCGCATCCCCTCGACCACACAGTTTTTTTTTTCTTTAGGTACGCGAGCCAGCTACAGATCGAAGGGTTCGTCTCTGGCGGCTGACCCTCTGCGCTGCGCTGTGTTGGATAGATAGAAAAGGCCACGATGGTATAAAAGGCCCAGTAGGCCCAATTCAATGTGAGACGTTCAAAAAAGCAACGGGAGCAGCGGCCCGAGCAGCCCAGCGCAACCTGGCGCGCGAGTTGGCGCTTGCGTACGTGATCTAGGTGGGATTAACTGCGAATCCAACGGCCAAAAAGGACTAAAAGCGGTGATCCAATGGCCAGAAACGCTAATGGCCTGAGAGGGTTGGGAGGGTGCTCAGTTTTAATATATCTAAATGTATCTAAATTGGGGGAGGAAGCATTAACATAGTTTGTTGTTATGGCACGAATCCTCATAGAAATGTGATAAACATTTTGAGTCTTCCCTTCGTAGACAATCTTACGTCTTTCCCTCCATAAGTGTGAAGAGGTAATAGCGATTATTGCATAGACATTCTGAATGCCCAGAATAGACAAATCTTGATCTGGCAAAAGGAGTAAGAACTTAAGAACAGCCTCCCAGCATACACACAAGCTTCTCTAATCATGGCATCTATTCCTAAACTACACCATACTTCTTTTGCCTTCTAGCAATGAAACAACATGTCCTTTGTGTCTTCTGCCCTTAGAATAAGAGCAGGCATTGTGGGCTTCGTTACAAGAGTAGCCTTCGCCCAGCGCACTAGTGAGGTAGCATCCATATCCGAGGGGAACTAACCGGTGGTTACCCCTTCGGGGATCTTTCCAGCGGGCGCTCGCGGGAGCGTTGAACCATGATGCGTGATGCGCCCAGCAGCCGCCACGTGCCGTGCGTTTGACACACCTTCGGGATTTTGGTTTTTTCACGTGTTTTTGTGTTTGTTTGTTTTTTCAACTTTTCGGTTTTTTCTTGTTTTTCCCTAAGTGTTGATGATTTTTCTGGAAACCGTGTTTTTCGCGAACACAACATGTGCTTTTGCGAGAAGCATACCGTGCTTTCCAAAAAAAGGGGGAAACACAATTGTGCTTCCCTGAAAAGAGAAAAAACATAGTCTATGTTTCCACGAGAAGCACATATGTTCTTCTCCGAAAAGAGAAAAACAAAGT
>LR738710.1:554040277-554134139 GCA_902687465.1 Secale cereale
CCCACCCCCCCAAAAAAAGTACAACTAGTGCTTCAACGAGTTATAAACTTCTCCTAAAAGGGAAAGGCTTCCTCGAGAAAAAAGCACGACACGTGCTTATGTGATACATGTGCTTCATGAAAAGGGAGATACACAACATGTGCTTCGCAAAAAAGAAAAAAAATGTTGTTGTGCTTCTTAAAAAGAGGTGAAAAAAGCATGGTTAAAAAAACATTTTGAAAAACAAATCTACAAAATAAAAACTTCCAGGACACTCTAAATTAGTGATTTCGTCCATTTCCAGGCGCGTCTTTGTCTCGCTTTATGCGAGACGTAAGATCCCCTCGCCGAAAGCACTCTCTAAATGGGTCGGCCCTGAGTGGGAGAAGAGGTAGCTCCCTATCGCACGTTTAAAAATTGTTGGTACAAGTTTCTAAAAAAAAATGTTTGTACAATGTAAACAAAATTTTTCATGCAGTTAAAAAATCATGCTATTAAATAATATTCAACATTTATTCGAAAAAATAGTCCAAAACATGTATTGAAAAGTTATACATCATGTATTTGAAAAATGTTCAACATGTATCAAAAAATTGTTCCATGAGTATACCGGAAACGTACATTGTGTATTGAAAAGGTAGACATGTATTTGAAAATAAATTTAAAAACCCAAAGAAAACCAGTGAAAATCATGAAAACCGATAAGAAAAAAAACACTAGAAAGCTTCTAAAACCAGACCAAACCGGTTCTTAGGAGCTTCTCAAAACCGCTCTCGCAGCTGGAGCGATCCACTGACCACGCGCCAGAAGCTGAGACCCTAGGGTAGCCTTGGCGTCCATGTCCATCGCCGCAGATGAACGACCCCCACCGTGGGCATGTCCCATCCCCTCTCGTGCAATCTGCAGTACTTCCTGTCACGGCGAAGCAAGGCCCCAGTGCATAGCAAGACCGTGCGAGACTTCCTGTAACCCCACCGTTGCTATGATTCAGACCCATCGTTGGTTGCTGGAGTTGTGTTCTGCGACAGCATTTTTCTTCAACTTGAAATCCCAGCAATTTTGGTGCACAGGAAGTTCAGATGATTTTTGCTCAAGCTGAATTGGGTGACCAACTTGTGACTCACCCAACCCAACAAGTACTAAAAGAAAAGGTACAAGACCCAAGTACGGAAAGAAGCATCAAGGATGAACAAGGAACAAGGAGTAAAACATCATTCACGGAGTCTCAAGTGAGAACAAACAATCAGGTTACGTGACACACCAAACAACCTTTTGACCCTTTTTAACCCAACTTGGCACGGCGACGAACAGCAGGTCCTTCCCTCCACAACAGCAACAGCACCAGCAATGTGTGTGTATCTTGTACATCATATAGAAACATCTTTTGTTGGGTAAAACAAGACAAAGCGACGCTATTACCCTAGCGACATAGGGACCGGACCGACTCTTGTGTAGTATCTAGCTTACAGTTACAATATCACCTCACAACAATACACGACACGTCTTGGGCGCTGGATGTTCCTCTTCTGTCCAGTCGTCTCTCTTGGCGGGCACACAAATTATTGTCGACGGAGTACACTTGACATTCATAGTATGGTACAAGAGCAGCGAGTGGTCTTAGGCAACTTGTTCGTCTTCTTGTCTGACCAAAACAAGTTAACATAATTCAGCAAAATGAACGAGGCTGACATTCCTCTGAAATTTGAACTGCACGAGGCTGACATTCCTCTGAAATTTGAACTGTACGAGGCACACCATACTGTTCCTATTTCACAAGTTACTACCGAAGTACCCAATCGAAATGCTAACATAGATTCATCTAATTCCGGAAAGTGGTCTCCATACTCAACTACCTTAGGTATACAGATCACAAATCATGGAAATGGAAATGGTCTGGTTACCATTCAACTGAAAGGTGAAAGGTATCTAAAATGTAACTTTACAAGGGCCAACCAACCATTATCTCAGCCAAGGGCATGATTTTGACACTGGGTGGCATAGAGTTGACGAATTAGTTCAAATTATGACTAGGCCAATCCAGGTGTTCTTTTAGTGGTTATTGCCATAATGTTTTGTTATATAACATTGCATCCGACGGTGTCCTATCTAAGTGTGAAGAAGCAGAATATTGCGTGCTTTAATGAGACATGCATTTCAATGTAATTTCCGCTAATTTCTGCTGTACTGGTCAAGTGGTTATTAGAGGGGTTTAGACAGAAACCAAATCTGTGATCTGGCATTGTTGGGAAAGACCAGAATTTCATCTACGAATTACGGGACAGACAATAGGCTCACCAGACTGATTTCCCATGGAAAGAAGCGCAGAGCTCTATGACTTTCATGTCAACATTTTCATATTTCATACACAATCTTTTTCACTTCAGAGAATCTAATGAACATTGTTATTCCCGGTGCAGATTCCACACATATGATGGCTTATTAGTGATAGAATAAATGGTAGAAAGAAACAAATGACTGATATGCACCCATTGCAATTTTAAGACACAACTTGCAAGGTGAAACAATGTTAATCAGTCTAAGTCAGCACGGGAAGATTCCGCAAGTCATAAGCAATGCTTTACACAAATATTACAAAGTTACAGCTTACCTGGTTTAGACTTTGCGGATGATGGCTGCACAACGACATGCATTGTTATAACAGTGCTGGGAAGATCACCAAAAGGTGCTCTGCACTGTGCAATATTCTTGTCATTTTCTAGAATTTTGCCTCCACTTATCAGTTTCACATCATTAGCACTCTTTGGGACAATTGTTTTATCTACAAACAGAATCATTACAGAATTAGAAACATTACACAAGCAGCGGAGGAGATATAACTATTCTTGGGGAAAAAAAATTCAGAAATGCAGTACGAAATTACATATGCAGTACGAAAAATTCAGAAATGCAGTACGAAATTAGAACAAAATGGCTAAGTTAAGGCAGGATAAACTTTAAGGCAATGCTATGCAGAAGCGGTAAAGCTGTTGCCTTGTGACCATGAGGTCAGGTGGAAACAGCCTCTTGCAGAAATGTAGGAAAAGGCTGTGTCCATAAGACACAAAGTGGTCGGACCCTTCCCCAAACCCTGCACAAGCAGGAACTATGTGCACCGTGCTGCCCAATGCTATGCAGAAGCTAAGTTTGGATCAACAAGAATGTTCAATAATATCAGATCCTAAGCAAATTCCTGTCCCATTTGACAATATTGCCTTTTGAGAGAATTGCAAGTTAGACGTCTTAAAATCATAACAATCATTAGATTCATTGATCCACAATAATAGGGAGTACAAGCACACAAAGACATCAGAACTAAGTGATAAACAAATGGAAATATAAAAACAATATGCAAAATGTAAGGCATATGCCATTTAACACAACACAAATGTATGAACCCATTTTTCACTCCATACCAACAAAATAGATATGACATTCTTTTTAATATCCCGCGAATGGAAATAGAATGTGATTAACACATGGTGGCTGCTGAAGATGCAATACACAAGCTCAGATGGAACATTATGAGCTTCTCCAGTGTTTGTGGCTCCTAGAGCATCTTCCTGTTGGGCTCTCTGTGGTCTACTTCAAAGCCTTCCTCTTTGGCTTACTATAGAGGCATAGAGTAATATTTCGAGCATCACGCACTCACTATTGAACAATTTAAAAGATATACTAATGTGGAGTGCTGCGGTGCCCATTAAAGGAATTCATGGAAATAGTTGCGCATTTGTTGAAAGTCAGAGACATCCTGCACATCCTGGGTTGTCAGCGTCCCACTTATCTAAATGGAAGATGGTAAAGCACATTAACATGTCTGCCTACATTATAGCACCAATCACGGTTCCTCCACTGTTCGCTTAGATACCAAAGACCATCCTGGATTATTACCGTAAAAGAAGACATCTCCGGTACACATCTGATACCTCTAATTTAAGCCGCACTTTATAGAATATTAACGAGACCTAGCACTTGCTAGTTATAGAAGCACGCATATTTTCCCAAAATCAGACAAGCAACAAATCCTGCAGGCACCAAACAAGCAAATATAAATCACGTCTACTGTCGTCACGCAAAGGGAACAAACAAGCATGGGTTCCTTTACAAATTTGGTAGTGCAGATGGCACAGGCACAAACTAGAGCTTCCACAGAGACACCACACCAAAAGAATCGCATCACACCGTGCGAGAATCAAGAGCTCAAGAGATGGAATCTTTAGGACCTTTGGGCCAGTCGGCAACGACGCGGTCCTTGAGTGCGGCGACGGTGGTAGCAGCGGCGTTGCAGCGGACGGGGCCGATGTCAGAGCCGTCAAAGAGCCGGAACTTCACCTCTACCTCCTCCTCCTCCGCCCCCGCCCCTGCATCCGCTCTCTCTTCCTCTCTCGTTCCCTCCACCTTGGTCTCCTCCCCCTCCGCCATTTCTTGGTCTCCCAGCAAGACCTCGAATACTCCCGGAACCCCGCGGGGAATCTGAGCTCGGCTCGGCTGCTCCAAGCAAGAACTTGCGAGCTCGGTGGGGGTAGAGACGGGAGGGATTCGGAGCTTGGTTTAGGGTTTGGTGGGAGGCAACGAGGGTAGGAGAGGAGGAGCAGGAGAGAAGAGGAGACGCTTTGCAACTGCAAAGGCAAGGTAGGAGAAAATTCTCTTCTCCTTTTCTCCTGTGAGATTGGTGGGTATTTCGGACTCGGTCCTTTTCTCCTGTAGTATTTTTTAATTTTTCGCAATTTCATCTTTTCTTAATGTTTCTTTTCCAGTTTTGCTAAAGCACATCTGTCATAAGTATTGCACGTCTAAATTCTACAGTATGTCCCAAATTTGTCATAAATTATTTTTCTTATATCTAGAACCATGCTTATTGTTATTTTGAGAAACAATAAATACAAGCACAATATAACACCACAACACAATGACATATTGTCCATTTCGCTGAGCGCATATGTGGTGTGCGTATGGTTCTACATCGTTGGTTGGACATAAATATGTCACTTAATCAAATTATTGATTTAGAAGTATGCACATAAATAAAAGAATAAGATATTGACGGAACCTAAACCGTCCAATTTTGATGTAGGGGAGCATAATTTTGATGTCATGAAACCGAGGATAACAGAGATACAATGGATTTACTTAGGTTTGGGCTCCCTGAGGAAATAATAATATGTGTTTACTGCACTAGAGCAACTAAAAAAAATCGCAAAATAAGAGTAACCTTTTTTTAGGCAAACTCCGAAGCTTTTTATTGAACCGCCACAATGTTTACATGGACGAAAGAAAGACCATCAGCCTAGCCAAACCAAACATGGCGACCATGCCCTAGGGATAAAGCAAGCTTCGCAAGTTTGTGAGCCTCGATATTCGAGCTCCTAAATTCCTGAACTATATTACAAGTAGAAATGGTAGACTTCCTAAGCATGATTTCATGTGTGATTGCACCATAAATAGCTACACTCTTTTGTTTGATATCATCAACTACCACCTTGCAGTCTAACGCCACCTGGATCCTCCTCTCGTACAGATCGTCTGTTAGAGCTAGATCCTCTCTGACGACCAAAGCTTTGAGTGTCGCCGGTTCAGATATGTTTGGAAATATGATTGCTAACGCACCTAAGTACTTGTCAGCTTGGTCCCTGCATAAGGCGCCGACAGCATCATAGGATCCTCTCTACCAAGAGTAAGTACAAAGTACAAGTATCTGTCAAGAAATTTCTTGTGTTTTCTGCGAGCCAAGACCCTTGACTTATATAAGTACCGGGGGTCCTAGGGTACAAGGTCCTAGTTGGTTACATATGAGGAGACAGAGTCCTCCACAGATCCAACACATTGTCATGTAAGCAAAGTCTTGTGGAACCTTTTGATTATACGCCATAACGCCATCCTATGTGACCCAGGTCGAAATCGACAAGGAGACCTCAGCCCCACCCACCGAGAGTCAACGTGTTGAGAGTGTTGGAAAATTAGGCAAGATCATGATTAATTCCAGTAAATAAGTCTTGACTATGACCGAGACTAGCATGCAACAATCTAGCAAACTAGAAGAGCAGCAAATCATATACAGCAGCATCACACACATAATAACAACTTCAGAGAGAGACATGAACACATCACGATTGACATATTGTTCGGTAGTTGCAACAGGAGCGGCGGTGTTGATGATGATGTTGGCGATGATCTGTTGTTGATGACGATGAAGACGACGATGAGTAGCACCGCCCGACTTGGACGAAAGGCGACCCATGATGACGAATTTGAGCAGTCGCTCAGAGCGCTTCCCAAAAACCTAATTCGTCCTCTCTCGGTGCAAGATCGCAAAGCCGAACCGTTTCGGAGACCTACTCTCCCGCACGCTGACGCACGTCCGCGTTCAGAATAGAGTACACTACGGTGGCGGTGCAAGTTGTGAACGAGGAAAAACCCTAGGTCTTTTCTGTGTCTATGGCCGCAGCCGATAGCAGTATATATATTAGGACCCGAGGTGGTATTGTGTCGCGGTCACAATCCCAAACCGGCTTGATTTCTAAGCTGTATACTCACCGGGCAAGAAATCATTAACTTGTCTGCCAAGACACATAAAATGGCAAAAGGAAGCCGCGCCCCTGCAAGGCAACATACCTGATTTCGGAGGACCATTAATGTGCATGCCGCACATACGCGCCGCCTCGCCACGCCCTGGCCCAGCCCGACTAGGCCAGGCGTGGCTAGGCGAGCGAGCAGGCGCGTGTGGTCTTCCCTTTCTCTTCTCAACACACCACTTAGAGTGGTGGAGAGACCCCACTACATAAAGAGGTCTAACCCTTCTTCAACTTCCGGGGTGGGACTAAACTTTAGCACCGCCACTTGCCATTTTACACATGGGCTCATTTGAGATTTCAGATTTTGTTAATCGGTTAGGCCCATTAATTCTAACAATCCCCCACCATATCTCAAGTACCAATTTAGAGTTTTATCTTTTCTCACTACTTGTTTAATGTACCAGTGTTTCAGCAGAGTCTGTTAAGTTGAACTTCTACGTGGAACTTTAAGCTACATCCATTCACAACTTGACAATGGACCATGCTTTGAATTACTAGTTTTGTATGAACATGTTTCACTCAAAGTCTTGACTAGTACCTGGCTGCCAGTAGGCTACCCTGCGGTTGGAGCTTATACGTCATACTCCCTGGTCTTTTCGTGAGTTTACTAGAGATCACGCAAGTCTCACAGAGTGCGACGCTTACAATCGAAACTCATATAGGTGCGTTCTTTCAAGACTGCTCTGTAGGACATCATCTTTGCTATAATAGCCAATAGAACCACATTAAGGCATGTTGCCAACCTTCCTTATAGCTCTGAGTATTACAACTCTAAGAGTTTTGCATCTTCACCTAGAGACGGTCACTTATTACTCTCCTCAGTTAATCAATAGCTTGTTCTTCCCAGATCTTAATTCACGGGATCTCCGATCACAAGGTTGGGTTACTACTATGGTGTAACATCTATGGGTCTCAAACCCATCTCCCTTGATGCAATACCTATCACATTTCGAGATAGTCCCTTTGTAAAGGGATCTGCCAGGTATTTATCTGTTTGAATATACTTAACAGTTATTACTCCAGAGTTTCTGAACTTCCTGACAAACTTTAAACGTCTCTTCACGTGTCTTGATGACTTCGCATTATCCTTAGAATTGTTCACTTTAGCGATAACTGTTTGGTTGTCACAATTCATAAGAATAGCTGGTACATGTTTTTCAACCACATGCAAGTCCATCAAGAGCTCACGCAGCCACTATGCCTCAAAAGTGGTTGTGTCTAAAGCAGTTAGTTTTGCATCCATAGTTGACCTCGTCAATATGGTTTGTTTGAAAGACCTCCATGAAATTGCGCCACCTCCATGAGTAAATACATACCCACTTGTGGCATAGAGTACATCAACATAAAATATCCAATTCGAATCACCATATCCTTCTAGCACAGGAGGATGCCCAGAATAGTGAATTCCATAACTCATGGTACCTCTCAGATAGCGCAAGACCCTTTCTAGTGCATGCCAATGATCATCACCACTACAGAAAAAATACACTTCCGTGATGATACGTGTTTGTCACAGTAGGTCACGTTTTCTGTCATGCATGTACATCCATGACAATTTTATGACAGAATCAAGATAGTCATACTGCTACTTCTCGAGCTTGCGTTGTATTCCCTCGAAGAGGAAAGGGAGATGCGACACAGTAGCGTAAGTATTTCCCTTAGGTTTTTAGAATCAAGGTATCAATCCAGTAGGAGACCACGCGTGAGTCCCTCGCACCTTCACAAACAAATAAGAACTTCGCAGCCAACGCGATAAGGGGTTGTCAATCCCTTTACAGTCACTTACGAAAGTGAGATATGATAGAGATGATAGTTTATATTTTTGGTATTTTTGTTTATAAGAACAGAAAGTAAAAGTGATAAAAGTAAAGTAGATGTAGATTGATATGTTGAGAATAGACCCGGGGACCATAGTGTTCTCTAGTGGCTTCTCTCATGATAGCGATATTCTACGGCGGGTAAACAAATTACTGTCGAGCAATTGATAGAAAAGCGAATAATTATGAGACTATCTAGGCATGATCATTGTATATAGGCATCATGTCCGAGACAAGTAGACCGAAACGATTCTGCATCTGCTACTATTACTCCACACATCGACCGCTATCCAGCATGCATCTAGTGTATTGAGTTAATAAGAAAGTAACGCGTTACGCAAAATGAAATGATCTAGAGGGATAAACTCAAGCAATATGATATAAACCCCATCTTTTTATCCTCGATGGCAACAATACAATACGTGCCTTGCTGCCCCTACTGTCACTGGGAAATGACACCGCAAGATTGAACCCAAAGCTAAGCACTTCTCCCATTGCAAGAACTATAGATCTAGTAGGCCAAACCAAACCAATAATTCGAAGAGACTTGCAAGGATATTATGAGCACACATAAAAAGTTCAGAGAAGAACCAAATATCTTTCATAGATAATCTTGATCATAAACCCACAATTCATCGGATCTCGACAAACACACCGCAAAAAGAGATTACATAGAATAGATCTCCTCGAAGACCGAGGAGAACTTTGTATTGAGATCCAGAGAGAGAAAATAAGTCATCTAGATACTAGCTATGGACCCAAAGGTCTGTGGTAAACTACTCACAACTCATTGGGAGGGCGATGATGATGATGATGAAGAACTCCGTGATGGATCCCCCTCCGGTGGAGCTCCGGAACAGGCTCCAAGATGGAATCTCACAGGAACAGAAGGTTACGGCGGTGGAATTAGGGTTTTCTCTCTGTTGTCGAAGGTTTCGGGGTACGTAGACTTATATAGGAGGAAGGAGGACACCAGGGGGTGCTCGAGGGGCCCACGAGGCAGGGGGCGCGTCCTGGGAAGGGGGGCGTGCCCCCCACCCTCGTTGACACCCGAGGCTCCCGTGACGTGGTTCTCAAGTCCCCCGTGTGTGATTTTCTCCAAAAATATCTCTCGCAAAGGTTTCATTCCGTTTGGACTCCGTTTGATATTCTTTTTCTGCAAAACCCTGAAACAGGCAAAGAACAACAATCTGGACTGGGCCTATGGGTTAGTAGGTTAGTCCCAAAAATGATATAAAAGTGTAAGATAAAGCCCATTAAACATCCAAGACTTCATAAATAATAGCATGGAATGAAAAAAGTTATAGATACGTTGGAGACGTATCAAGCATCCCCAAGCTTAATTCCTGCTCGTCCTCGAGTAGGTAAATGATAAAGAAGAATTTTTGATGTGGAATGCTAACCAATATAGTTTCTCAATGTAATTCTCTTAATTGTGGCATGAATGTTCAGATCTGAAAGATTCAAGATAAAAGTCTATATTGACATAAGAAATAACAATACTTCAAGCATACTAACAAAGCAATCATGTCTTCTCAAAATACTATGGCTAAAGAAAGTTATCCCTACAAAATCATATAGTTTGGTTATGCTCCCTCTTCATCACACAAAATATTCATATCATGCACAACCCCGATTTCAGCCAAGCACTTGTTTTCATACTCTATCTTTTCAAACCTTTCATCTTTCACACAATACATGAGCGTGAGCCATGGACATAGCACTATGGGTGGAATAGAGGTGGTTGTGGAGAAGACAAAAAGGAGGGAGATATTCTCACATCAATTAGGCATATCAACGGGCTATGGAGATGCCCATAAATAGATATCAATGTGAGTGAGTAGGGATTGCCATGCAATGGATGCACTAGAGCTAAATATGAATGAAAGCTCAACAAAAGAAACTAGTAGGTGTGCATCCAACTTGCTTGCTCACAAAGACCTAGGGCATTTGAGGAAGCCCATTGTTGGAATATACAAGCCAAGTTCTATAACAAAAATTTCCACTAGTATATGAAAGTGACTAAACACGAGACTCTCTACAATGAAGAACATGGTGCTACTTTGAAGCACAAGTGTGGAAAAAAGATAGTAGCAATTGTCCCTTTTTTCTTTTTCTTTTTTTGGGCCTTTCTTTTTTCTTTGGCCTTTTTTTACGGAGGGGCTTTATAGATTTAGCCTTTCCTCCCATGGGACAATGCTCTAATAATGATGGTCATCACACTTTCATTACAACTCAATATTACAACTCAATATTACAACTCGATACTACAACAAAGTATGACTCTATATGGATGCCACCGGCGGTGTACCGGTATGTGCAATGAAACAGGAGTGACATGTATAAAAATTATGCATGATGGCCTTGCCATAAATACGATGTCAACTACATGATCATGCATGGCAACATGGCAACATGATGCGTGTCATATGAACGGAACGATGGAAAGTTGCATGGCAATATATCTCGGAATGGCTATGGAAATGCCATGTTAGCTAGGTATGGTGGCTGTTTTGAGGAATAATATGGTGGCTGTTTTGAGGAAGGATATATAGTGGGTTTATGGTACCGGCGAATGTTGCGCGGTACAAGAGAGGCTAGGAATGGTGGAAGGGTTAGAGTGCGTAATCCATGGACTCAAGATTAGTCATAAGAACTCATATACTTATTGCAAAAATCTACGAGTCATCAAAACAAAGCAATCAACGCATGCTCCTAGGGGGGAGGTTGGTAGGAGTTAACCATCGCGCGCCCTCCACACAAAGGCTGGCACTTTACAAATACCTCATGCTCTAACTTCATCACACAACGGTTCACCATACGTGCATGCTACGAGAATCACTAACCTTAACACAAGTATTTATCAATTTCATAATAACTCCACTATCATTACTTTAATATCACTATCCTCATATCTCAAAACAATTATCAAGCATCCAACATCTCATTCTATTCAATGCACTTAGTGTGATTTTTTTACTACATTGACATTGGATGTCTATCATGTGAAGACTAGTTTTTATGGCCTAAACACATTACCATGCTTTTTTAATTGACTCTCAAATAGATATAAGTTAAGCGTGAGAGTTCAACAATTTCTACAAAATATAACCACCGCCGTGCTCTAAAAGATATAAGTGAAGCACTAGAGCAAAAACTATTCAACTCAAAAGATATAAGTGAAGCACATAGAGTGTTCTAACAATTCCTAGTCCATATTTAACTCTCTCAAATAGGTGTGTCCAGCAAGGATGATTGTAGCAAACTAACAAGCAAAGACTCAAATTATACAAGACGCTCCAAGCAAAACACATATCATGTGGTGAATAAAAATATAGCTCCAAGTATAGTTAACGATGGATGATGAAGAAAGAGGGGATGCCTTCCCGGGGCATCCCCAAGCTTAGGCTTTTGATTATCCTTGAATTTTACTTGGGGTGCCATGGTCATCCCCAAGCTTAGGACTTTGCTACTATTTGTTCCGTAGTCCATCAAAGCAATACTCAAAACTTGAAAACTTCACAACACAAAACTTAGACAAAAATTCTCATGAGCTCCGTTAGTATAAGAAAGCAAACCACTACTCAAAGGTACTGCAATGAATTCATTATTTGTTTATATTGGTGTTAAAACTACTGTATTCCAACTTCTCTATGGTTCATACCTCCAAATATTACTCATAGATGCATTGAAATATGCAAACAACACACGGAAAATAGAATTTGTCAAAAACAGAACAGTCTGTAGTAATCTGCAGGTTTCGCCTACTTCTGGAACTCCAAAAAATTCAAACTAAATTGGTAAATTTGAGGAATTTCTCTAGTAATCATCTACAAAAATAATCAACTAAATAGCATGCTTCAGTAAAATCTGACGACCACTTTAGCTAGTGTTAACGATTCTGTTTTTCACAGCAAGATCACATAAACTTCACACAAGTCTTCCCAAAGGTTCTACTTGGCACAAACACTAAACAAAACATGAAACCACATCTAATCAGAGGCTAGATGCAATATTTATTCCCTAACAGCAACAAAAACAAAAAATATAAAATTGGGTTGCCTCCCAACAAGCGCTATCGTTTTACGCCCCTAGCTAGGCACGATACAAGATAGATCTAGGTATTGCCATCTTTGGAAGGCAATCCATAAGTGGCTCTCATGATAGATTCATATGGTAATTTGATTTTACTTCTAGGAAAGTGTTCCATGCCTTTCCTTAACGAAAATTGGAATCTAGTATTCCCTTCCTTCATATCAATAATTGCACCAATCATTCTAAGGAAAGGTCTACCAAGAATAATAGGACATGAAGGATTGCAATCTATATCAAGAACAATGAAATCTACGGGCACATAATTCCTATTGACAACAATAAGAACATCATTAATCCTTCCCATAGGTTTCTTAATAGTCGAATCCGCAAGATGCAAATTTAAAGAACAATCATCAACCTCATGGAAACCTAGCAAATCACACAAAGTTTTTGGGATAGTGGGGACACTTGCATCCAAATCACACAAAGCATAGCATTCATGATCTTTTATTTTTATTTTAATAGTAAGTTCCCACTCATCATAAAGCTTTCTAGGGATAGAAAATTCTAACTCAAGTTTTTCTTCATAAGATTGGATCAAAGCATCAACTATGTGTTTGCTGAAAGCTTTATTTTGACTATAAGCATGCGAAGAATTTAGTACGGATTGCAACAAGGAAATACAATCAATCAAAGAGCAATTGTCATAATTGAATCCCTTGACATCCAAGGTAGTGGGTTCATCACTATGCAAAGTTTTAATCTCTTCACTCCCACTTTTAGCAATTTTAGCATCAAGATCTAAAAACTTCGAATCATTGGGACACTTTAAAGCAGAATCATCTCCAATCCTATCTTCTTTAAAATTTATACTAGAAAACAAGGATCCAATAGGAGACACATCAATAACTTTCAGATCTTCATCTTTATTTTCATGATAACTAGAAGAACACGCTTTAATATAATCTTCTCTTTTAGCACGCATCCTAGCGGTTCTTTCTTTGCATTCGTCAATGGAAATTGTCATGGCTTTGAGAGACTCAGTGGGATAGATCTAAGTTTCAAAGAATCAAGATCAAGAGCAATTCTATCCACACTTCTAGCCAATTCCTCAACCTTAAGCAATTTCTCGTCAAGCATAAATGTGACACTCCGAGACCGATGCGCCACGTGTCAGCCAGTTATTCGTCGTCGTTGCCATGTCATCTACTTGCGTGTTGCATTTTTCCCATGTCATCATGTGCATTGCATCATCATGTTTTCAAAACTTGCATCCGTCCGAGCCCCCTCGTCCTCTCCGTTGTCCGTTCTGAGCCCAAACACACTTGCACGCGCCCGCGGCACCTCCGAGTATTTATTTTATGAGTGGCTGGAAAATGTTCCCGGAATGGGATGAAACTAGGCGTGTGGTCTTATTAAAGCATAGGTAGACCGCCTATCAAGTTTCGTCGCGTTCGGAGTTCGTTTGTTAGCCCAACGGTTGTCCGCGTTAACCGCCGGAATCCTTTTCTCTTTTGGCCCATCACCCCTCCACAACAGCCCTCAAGCCCATCCTAACCACCTCCATGCTCTCGGTCGTTGGATCGTGATCGCGTGGCCGAAAACCGCTCCTCATTTTGGACACTCCTAGCTCCCTCTACCTATATATTTGCCTCCCCCTCCTCAAATCACGAATGAAAACCCTAACCCCGCTCCCACCACGCAGCCGGACATGTCCGCCCGCCGCCGGACGCGTCCACCGCCGCCTCCACGTCGCCCGGACCAATCAGGCGATGCCACCTCAGCAACCACCACTACCTCGGCCAATCCGGAGCCGCCACCTCACCTCCCGCGCTCCACCTCGCGACCGCGGCCCGCTGAGCCCGCGAGAGGCCCGCCTGAGCCTGCAGCGCCTTCGCGCCTCGCGTCGCCGGCCCAGATCCGTCGCCGCCCAGCTCGCCGCTCCGCCGCCGCCATCCTTCACGATGCCGGCCGCCCCGCCGTCGGCCAACCTCCGCCGCCGCCCCGCGCTCAGCTCCGCCACCTCCCTGGTTGACCTGCCGCCGCCAAGACCTCGCCCCGGCCAGATCCGGCGAGGAGCCGCCGGATCCGGTCGGCCCCGGCCGTCTCCGTCCATCCCCGTCGGTCCTTTGGCCTCCTCCCCTCCCGCCGTCGAGCGCCGCCGTCCCGCCGCACCGCCAGCCTCCTGCGCGGGCGGGTGCGCTCAGGAGGAGGACGCCTAGAGCCCCGTGGGCCGTGTCCCATGCGAGGCCCAGTCGCACCGCGCCGGCCCGCTCCACCGTCGACCTGGGCCAAAGCCCGTGGTGAGATGCCCATTAACCCCCGCTCGTGCGTCGTATAGCTTCATGTCGCTCACCCTGTTTTTTTGTTAAATGACTAAGTCCCTGGTTCTTGTAAAAATATGTGCATGTTTGCCTGCTGATAACTTTTTGTGTGTTGGTACGTTTTGAGCATATAATATGTCAAAATGTTCGTTGTGTTATGCTCTTCATTTTGTTCCACAGTGGCATGCTTGTTTGAGTTCATCTTGATGCCCTAATCATCATTGCAAGAGTGCTATATGTTTAAAACTGCTGATAACTGTAATTTTGTTGCATGCTTGTGGTGATGATATCTTTTTGCATGTTGGTCCAAATGGAGTGTATGGTATGTCAAAATGTTCATTGTGAAGTGCTATACATGATGGTTGTTGTAGCATTCACGTTAGGTGCCATATTGCCATGTTAATCTCTGTTGCAAAAGTGCATGTGGCTGTTAAGTGCTGAAACTTGTTATGAGATACTGATTTGACTAGTTCATAGCTATTGATGTGTTTGTCTTTCATGCCACATGTCAATGTATTTTAGAAGGAAAATCATGCCATCTTTGCTGTGGTGCAATCCACTTTCCATGATATGCCTTGTGGTGTTTGCAACAAGCTTGTAAAGTAGCCTACTCGCTGATGCTGTTTTCTAGGACTTGTTAAAAACTGCTAAGTCTGAAACTGTTAAACCTGATGCCATGTTTGCTTGATGCCCCACTCCAATCCATGCATGTTTTAGTATGTCAAATGATCATTTCTTGTTGTCCATGTTATGCTCTATCCATCCATGCCCTTGTTTGCATATATAGCCTATTGTAGCTTATTTATTTCTTGCTCTCAAGTTGCTATAAATGTACCTGTCAGACTGTTATCCACATGATCAATTTGGTGAAGCTTGTTGTTATTGATCCATACCTCCTATGGAGTTGCTCCAATGGAGTTGTTTGATGTATGCTATGTCTATTACATGTCCATGATCTTTATATACTTAGTAGAGTTGATATGCTTGTTGTTTTGTGCCTCCGAAGGCAGCCTCGTGATGATGTTTTTTTGTCTTCCCAGATTTTGGCTAAGTCTGAGAAATCAGTATTGAATCTTGCCATGCTTGTTTAAATGTGTTACAACAAGTTTTTGGGTGTGCTCTAAGTTCATGCTTGCTAAGTATCATGTCTATTTCACATCCATGCCTCTTGTTATCATGTTTGGGTGTTGTAGCATATATATACCTTGCTCCAAAGTTGCTATGTTGCTGTTTTTGGACAGCTTGTTGTTATATCTTGTTTCATGTGTATGCGTTGAACCGTTGCTCCGTTTTGAGCATGTCCTATATGAAACTTGGGTGATTTTGCATGTACAAGCATAATATCATGTTGTTTTCATGCTTGGAGTGTGTTTGCTTGTTGTTTGGATGCATCTTGCATATTTGCCATGCTTGTCTTATTTTGCTCATATCTTCTAGGCCGTAGCTCCGAATTAAATAAACTTTATATGTAACTTGACTAGAATTCTGAGTAGATCATCATGGTGCATGTTAACTTGCTGTTTAACAACTTGAACTTAAGGTTTGTTCAGATCTGGACCAATTTGAAAATGTGCTTATGAGGACATACCGGAATTATTATATGTTGATTCCGGCCTCATTTAAACTTGTTGGTTTGTGTTGTTCTTGTATGCATTATCCCTTGCCATGTTTTGCATCATATAGACTTGTCTTGCATCATACTTGGTTGATCATCTTGTCATGTTCTTGAGTGGTGTGTTTACCATGTTGTGTGCTTCTTCGCGCTAGTTCATTTCCCGTTGCGATCGTGAGGATTCGTTTGTCTACACTTGGTTCATCTTGGAGGCTTCTTCTCGTCTTCTTCATGGATTCGTTCCTCTTCCTTGTGGGATCTCAGGCAAGATGACCATCACCTTGGATATCTTTACTATCATTGCCATGCTAGATGTCTCGATGCTATCGTTATATGTCGCGCTACCTATCTTTTATTGTCAGCCCCTCTCCTTGTTGCCATGAAACATCTAACCTTTGTCACCTTCCCAGCAAACCGTTGTTTGGCTATGTTACCCGCTGCTCAGCCCCTCGTATATCATTGTTAGTTGCAGGTGAAGATGAAGATTGCTCCATGATGGAGCTTTATGTTTGGGAATATCACAATATATCTTATTTATATTAACACACCTATATACTTGGCATGGCTGGAAGGCTTGGCTTTTTGCTCGGTGTTTTGTTCCACTCATGCCGCCTTAAGAACCGTTAAACCGGTGTTATGTTCCTTGATTTTGCATCCCTAACGCGGTTGGGTATATGGGGACCCCTTGACAGTTCGTCTTTGAATAAAGCTCCTCCAGCAAGGCCCAACATTGGTTTTAATTTGCAACATAATAAAAACTTAATTAATTAATTAAAATTACATAGGGGGTCGCATCCCCGAGGATTCTTCTACATAGCAGGGGGCCAGTGTTGATGGTGTTGGTCCCAAACTAGAGACACTTGCGGTGCCACCCAGTTATCTGGGGTGTTCGGTTGCCGTACGTATTGCTCATCCGGACGTGGCCTGAGACAAGATACGCGTGGCTACTATCAGGGTGTCGGCACGCCGGGAGGTCTTGCTGGACTTGTTTTACCATTGTCGAAATGTCTTGTGCACCGGGATTCCGAGCCTGATCGGATTGTCCCTAAGATAAGGGGTAATATTATTATTACTTCTGCTGATCGCGAGAGCTTGTGATGGGCTAAGTTGGGACACCCCTGCAGGGTTATGATCTTTCGAAAGCCGTGCCCACGGTTATGTGGCAGATTGGAATTTGTTAATGTCCAGTTGTAGAAAGCTTGACAGAGGATCCGAAGTAAAACACGTAACCGTGTGAGTAACCGTGACCATCTCTTTTCACCTTGAGAAGAGAACATGGTGGGGTTATGTTTGACTCGTAGGTAGATCAGGATCTTTAGCGATCATTACTAGTTTGCGACCGTTTGCGTAGATGATCATCTTATTCTTATACTCGTAAGTTAGCCACCATACTTATGCTTAGCCGCTGCTGCAACCTCACCACTTAACCTCTTCCTACCCATTAAGCTTTGCTAGTCTTGATACCCATGGTTATCGGATTGCTGAGTCCTCATGGCTCACAGATACTACAACACCAGTTGCAGGTGCAGGTTTCCGATGACTTGACGTGAGAGCGATGTTCTTGTGTCGGAGTTCTTTCTTTTTCTTCTCCGTCAGTCTTGGGCTAGGTTCCTGGTCGGCAGCCTGGGATAGCAGATGGATGTCGTGGTGCTTTTCAAGTTTGCATCCGTAGTCGGATGCCCTGTATTGATGTTGTATTCTTGTGACTTGTATGAATTGTTGTATCCCCATGTATGTATGTAATGGTACGATGTAATGATATCCATCTTGCTAAGCGCTGAAAATGCGGTTGTGCCCCAATCACGAGTGTGTCACGTGATCGGGATAGAATTGCATCTTGGGCCTGACAATAGCATTGAAATTCTTTTGCGAGATCATAAACTCCTTAACACTAGTTTCAAATTCAGAAGGCATCTTTCCATAAGAGTTGTTGTAGGAATTACCATAATTATTAGAGGAATTACTAGGAATAGGCCTAGGAATATAATTCCCTCTATAAGCATTGTTACCAAAATTATTCCTACCAACAAAATTCACATCCAAAGATTCATTGTTATTTTCAATCAAAGTGGACAAAGGCATATCATTAGGATCAGAAGAAGCACTCTTAGCAGCAAATAATTTCATAAGTTCATTCATCTTTCCACTCAAAACACTAATTTCTTCAATAGCATGCACTTTTTTACTAGTAGATCTTTCGGTGTGCCATTGAGAATAATTAACCATAATATTATCTAGGAGTTTGGCAGCTTCTCCTAGGGTAGTTTCCATGAAAGTGCCTCCCGCGGCTGAATCTAAAAGATTTCTAGAAGCAAAATTCAAGCCAGCATAAAAATTCTGAATAATCATCCATAGATTCAAACCATGTGTAGGGCAATTACGTATCATCAATTTCATTCTCTCCCAAGCTTGTGCAACATGCTCATGATCTAGTTGCTTAAAATTCATAATATCGTTTCTAAGAGAGATGATCTTAGCAGGAGGGAAATACTTAGAGATAAAAGCATCTTTGCACTTATTCCACGAATCAATACTATTTCTAGGCAAAGAGGAAAACCAAGTTTTAGCACGATCTCTAAGTGAAAACGGAAATAACTTCAATTTAACACTATCGTTATCCGTATCCCTTTTCTTTTGCATATCACACAAAGCAACAAAGTTATTCAGATGGGTAGCGGCATCTTCACTAGGAAGGCCGAAGAATTGATCTTTCATGACAAGATTCAACAAAGCAGCATTGATCTCACAAGATTCAGCATCGGTAATAGGAGCAATCGGAGTGCTAATAAAATCATTATTGTTGGTATTGGAGAAGTCACACAATTTGGTATTGTTCTGAGCCATAGTGACAAGCAAGCAATCCAACACACAAGCAAACAAGAAGCAAGCGAACGACAAACAGACGGCGGAAGAAGGGCAAATAAAATGGCAAGGGTGAAGTGGGGGAGAGGAAAACGAGAGGCAAATAAACGTAATGTGAAGGATAAGGGTTTGTGATAGGTACTTGGTATATGATTTTTGCGTAAGCCTCCCTGGCAACGGCGCCAGAAATTCTTCTTGCTACTTCTCGAGCTTGCGTTGTATTTCCTCGAAGAGGAAAGGGAGATGTAGCACAGTAGCGTAAGTATTTCCCTCAGTTTTTGAGAACCAAGGTATCAATCCAGTAGGAGACCACGCGCGAGTCCCTCGCACCTGCATAAACAAATAAGAACTTCGCAGCCAACACGATAAGGGGTTGTCAATCCCTTTACGATCACTTACGAAAGTGAGATCTTGTAGAGATGATAGTTTATAGTTTTGGTATTTTGTTTATAAGAACATAAAGTAAAAGCGATAAAAGTAAAGTAGATGTAGATTGATATGTTGAGAATTGACCCGGGGGCCATAGTGTTCTCTAGTGGCTTCTCTCATGATAGCAATATTCTACGGCGGGTAAACAAATTACTGTCGAGCAATTGATAGAAAAGCGAATAATTATGAGACAATCTAGGCATGATCATTGTATATAGGCATCACGTCCGACACAAGTAGACCGAAACGATTCTGCCTCTACTACTATTACTCCACACATCGACCGCTATCCAGCATGCATCTAGTGTATTGAGTTCATAAGAACAGAGTAACGCCTTAAGCAAAATGACATGATGTAGAGGGATAAACTCAAGCAATATGATATAAACCTCATCTTTTTATCCTCGTTGGCAACAATACAATACCTGCCTTGCTGCCCCTACTGTCACTGGGAAAGGACACCGCAAGATTGAACCCAAAGCCAAGCACTTCTCCCATTGCAAGAACTATATATCTAGTAGGCCAAACCAAACCAATAATTCGAAGAGACTTGCAAGGATATTATGAGCACACATAAAAAGTTCAGAGAAGAATCAAATATCTTCCATAGATAATCTTGATCATAAACCCACAATTCATCGGATCTCGATAAACACACCGCAAAAAGAGATTACATCGAATAGATCTCCTCGAAGACCGAGGAGAACTTTGTATTGAGATCCAGAGAGAGAATAAGCCATCTAGATACTAGATATGGACCCGAAGGTCTGTGGTAAACTACTCACAACTCATGGTGAGGGCGATGATGATGATGATGATGAAGAACTCCGTGATGGATCCCCCTCCGGTGGAGCTCCGGAACAGGCTCCAAGATGGGATCTCACGAGAACAGAAGGTTACGACGTTGGAATTAGGGTTTTCTCTCTATTGTCGAAGGTTTCCGGGTACGTAGACTTATATAGGAGGAAGGAGGACACCGGGGGGTGCTCGAGGGGCCCACGAGGCAGGGGGGCGTGCCCTGGGAAGGGGGCGCCCCCCACCCTCGTGGACACCCCGAGGCTCCCCTAACGTGGTTCTCAAGTCCCCCGTGTGTGATTTTCACCAAAAATATCTCTCGTGAAGGTTTCATTCCGCTTGGACTCCATTTGATATTCTTTTTCCGCAAAACCCTGAAACAGGCAAAAAACAACAATCTGGACTGGGCCTTTGGGTTAGTAGGTTAGTCCCAAAAATGATATAAAAGTGTAAGTTAAAGCCCATTAAACATCCAAGACTTCATAAACAATAGCATGGAACAATAAAAAATTATAGATACGTTAAAGACGTATCACATACCCGTGCTGTCGTAGAAGTGTTCCATGACATTACCAAAATTATCATCACGGAAGTGTCCACTTCCATGACGATAAATCGCGCGTCACAGAAGTGCTTTCGTCAAGGGTGACCGACACGTGGCATCCACCGTAACAGAACGTCGTTAAGCTACCGGGTCTGTTTTGGATCCGATAACCCGTTAACAGCCCCGACCAATGGGGATTTTCCATGTGTAAAATCATCATTGGTTGGAGGAAACACGTGTCGACTCACCGTTGGGACAGATGTCATCCACTCATTGGACCAAAAGCACCTATGATACGTCGACACGTGGCACGACCCAACAGAGGCCCATTCCTGTGAAAAGGCCGGCCTATTTGACTTGGTCAAAAGGTGGCGGGCCAGCCCACGGCAAGCCTGTTAACGGCATGTTCGCATATAGCCCATTTACAGCCCGCTAACCGAGGGCCCATTTACGGCTTATCCAAATTAGGCCCTGTAGCGTCATCTGGGCCGTCCAATATAATTCGAGCCCGTTTTAACTTCCGGCCCATGTGTGGCCCATGACGTCTTTCGGCCCATATGAGGCCCTTATTACTCTCGGCCCATTAACGGTCCGTGGTTAAACTAGCCCGTAATGAATAGTGTATCACTTTATACCCATTAACGGCACGTGGTGAAACTGGCCCGTAATGAATAGTGTGTCACTTTATACCCATTAACGACCCATTATTCCGTTGGGCCGTTTCCAATCAGATCCTCTGTCAAGTTTTACTTCGGATCCTCTGTCAAGTTTTCTACAACCGGGCATTAACAAATTCCAATCTGCCACATAACCGCGGGCACGGCTTTCGAAAGATTATAACCCTGCAGGGGTGTCCCAACTTAGCCCATCACAAGCTCTCACGATTAGCTGAAGCGCTAAATATAATATCATCACTCCTTATATTAGGGAAATCCGATCAGGCTCGGCATCCCGGTAGCACAAGACATTTCGACAATGGTAAAACAAGTCCAACAAGACCTCCCGGTGTGTCGACACCCTGATAGTAGCCGCGCGTATCTCGTCTCAGGCCACGACCGGATGGGCGAAGCTACGGGTTTATATCAATCCTCGAGTTTCCTCGTGGTGACCCCGCAGGCTCCCCGTTTGGGACCAACACCATCAGCACTGGCCCCCCCTGCTATGTAGAATTAAGAACCCGAGGGTGCGACCCCTATGCAAATTTAATTATTTAGTTAAGTTGTTATTATAAGCAAATTAAAAACCAATGTTGGGCCTTGCTGGAGGAGTTTTATTCAAAGTCGAACTGTCAAGGGGTCCCCATCCATCCATCGTGTAAGGAACACAAAATCAAGGAACATAATGCCGGTTTATCGGCGCCTAAGGTGGCATGAGTGGAACAAAACACCAAGCAAAAGGCCAAGCCTTCCACCCATGCCCAGTATATAGGTGTGTTAATAATAATTATAGATATTGTGATATAACCAACAACAAGTTCCCTCCTGGAACGATCTTCATCTTTACCTGCAACTAACAACGCTATAAGAGGGGCTGAGCAAGCGGGTAACATAGCCAAACAGTGGTTTTGCTAGGAAGGTGTCAAATGTTAGAGGTTTCATGGCAACAAGGAGAGGCTGACATAAAAGATGGGTAGCGCGACATGTAACGATAGCATCGAGACAACTAAGCATGGCAATGGTAGTAAAGGTATCCAAGGGTATGATCATCTTGCCTGGGATTCTGCAAGGAAGAAGAATGGATCCATGAAGTAGACGGAGCAATAGAGTCGAGCGAATCCTCACAACTCCGGAACGAAACCGAAGCTATCAAGAGAAGCAACCGGAAAGAAGCAAACGACTCGGTAAACACACAAGCATAGACATGGCATACGATGCACATCCAAGTATGATGCATGTCCGGTTTAAATATGCATGGCATGGCAAAGTGCACAAACAAAACTACAAGTTAAGTGGAGCTCAATATGCAACGAGTTGCATATTGACGAAACACCACATTATAATTATTTAATTGACTCTCGTTTATTTACAAGACAAGATTAAATGTTTGTTAACATGGCAAGAGGTGAAGCAAAAATAAACTACCTATTTAGACATTTTAAATGAGGCCGAAATAACAACAACAATTCCAGAAAATCCCCATGAGCATGTTTAGCAATTATTAAAGCAACAACAATTCACACATTTTAAAAGTTGTTAATATGATGCGGATGACATGATCAAGTTATGCAATTATATTAAAAGTTGACATGAGAGATATGAAGCATTGTCACCGTGATGGAAGGAAAAAGGTGCCACAACAACAATTCCGAAAATGATGCCACGGCAACATATCGGTTCCGGTAACTCGTTGAGAGTCCGGTGCAAAAGGAAAAGATGGCGTGAGCGAGTCAAACGAGATGAAAGGTGGGGCGATCCCGTCACCGGGTTCCCACGAGTCGGCGACGAGGCAACCGAGGAACATGACAAAAGGACGAAACGGGCACGGTGCTCACTAGGGAAGAAACATCTCATACAACACATGCATGTCACGGGTCATCGTCTAGGGGTTATACCTTCGAAACATCGTTTCGGAGGGGCTCGAGATCGTAGAGGGACGTAGAGGAAGTAGTTGTACACGGCCGTAGAGGAAGTAGTTGTTCTCGTTCGTAGTCGTACACGGGGCGACGGTAGTGGAAGTAGACGTTCCGTTCGGAGAGGAAGTAGTTGTACTCGTTTCTTCACCGAAGGTAGTCGTACACGTTCGTTTCGTAGAGGTACTTGACGCATCGGTAGGGGTGCTCGGTCCTCGGGACACCGGAGAGGAACATTGACGCATCGTGTAGTCGTGGTACTTGCGGCATCGAGCGTAGTGGTACTCGTATCCGTAGAGGTTCATGTCATCGGTAGGGGTACTTGTCATTGTTGAACATGCCGGTCTCGTAGTTGTACATGTCAACCTGGCACTTAGCGAAAAGAAAAACAGCAGCAATACATGGCGGTGGTCTCTCACGCAACGAAACAACAACGCGTGCCTCACAAAAGAGAAGGAAGCAGGCTTGGCCGGTGGTCGTCGCACGAGGAGGGGGCCAGTAGGCGGCGAGCAGAGGAGGGGCACATCCATGGCAGCAGCTGAGCTCGGCTCCATGGCGGCGCTGGCCCGCGGCAGAGTAGAGGCGCGCCGGGCCGCTGGTGAGAAGGCAGAGGCGCGGCGGCCTAGGGCTCCTGGCCGGCCGGCTCGGGCCAGGCGAGGCGGCTGGAGCACGGTCGGGAGGAGGCGCGCAGGGGCGGCTTCGAGGACGCGCTGTCTTGGCGCGCGGAGGAGCCGGAGCCGAGGCCCTCGGCCTTGGGGCGCGGTTCGGCGAGAGGAGAAAGGGAGGACCGGAGGGACGAGGCAACCGAGGGAGCTCGGGGTCGCGAGGGAATGGCGCCCTGACGCGATGCAGAGGCGCAGACAGCGCCCGTAGGTGTGAGGAAGGAGGGGGCGACGAGGGGAGATCGGCGTTGGGGAGCTGGAAGCAGGAGGACGAGCGATCGAGAGAAACGACGAGGGGATCGGGATGAGGGTTGTGACGCTGATGTGGACGAGGGAGGAACGAGCGATGGGATGCGGTCGGGTGCGAGCGCCCTAGGGTTGCGAAGGGAATCGGGCCAGGAGGCCTGAGAGGAAGCATGGGCCGGCTGGGGCCTGGGCCAAAAGATGGCTGAGGGGGCTTGGGCCAAAAGGAGGGCCAGGGAGGCCGGCTGGGCTCTTCTGCTATGATGGCCTAGAGGCCATTTCTCTCTCCCTTTCTGCGTTTCCAAAACACAGAAAAACATCAAGATGAAAGAAAAAGGAAGGGAGGCTAGGAATAGGCTTAGGGCAAGAGGTAAAATTCCCTGGACTCAAAAAAATGTAAGGAATTAATTAAAATTGTTGGAGGGTCTTGTGGAGGAACCTCGATAAACGAGAATAGAATTATAGGGAGGGTTTAGATGGAAACTTGAAGCAAAAGATGTCTGGAGAATAAATGCAAGTGTGTTGGGTTATTCCGAAGCAATGGAATATTATTATAATAGCTCCCTAAAATATTGGGAGTATATGTTATAAAGAGAAGGCATCCTTCCCTCGATTTAAATAGACCGAAGGTCCACACGATTTATTTGGTTGAGATGCAAAAATTAAAGACATGATGGCATGATGACATGATTCAATGCAAAAATAAATAACACAAGCACAAATGAACACACGGGAGAACCCGGAACATCTGGAATCTTCTGGAATCTTCTGGGACGTCGGTCTTCGGGCGTCACAACTCTCCCACACTACCAGAGGATCTCGACCCGAGATCCTAGAGATAGCACCGGGTAAAAACAGAAAGAAGAGGTAAAACAAAGTTGCTTCTTTGACAGACGAGTGAAACCAAAGAACCTTGAGAGGTTGAGCAAGCTTGAAAGAAAGAATGCAACGGAGAAGAACGAAGTTAAGAGCACTTCGGTAAAAGGAGGAACAAGGAACATCACGAGAACCTTGCAGGTTGAAAGACATGAAACAAGAGATTACGAACCAAAAGAATATGAAACTGCAATGACATAGCCAAGGAATAAGAATGACAGAATTTGGACAGCACTCCGTCTGAAAATGGAAGGAATTGAACATGAACTTGAGGAGATGGAATCATACTTGATGAAAACAACAGCATATTGCCTCCGAAACAATTAAAAGAATGACACAAGGGGTAAGAAGGATTTCAGACAACACTCCGGTTGAAAGGAGAGGCAAACTTGATGAGATGAGAGGAATAGAGTGAAGAGTACAATACTCCGGTTAATGATAAGCAAGGGAAAGAACATGATCTTGATAAAAACGAGATGATGGTCAAAGAGAGCAATATCACAAAGCCTCCGGAATGAAAGAATAGCATAGGTCGTTGGAAAGAAAAGAACGGAGAAGAAAATGACAACTTCTCCCACAAATGAATATGAAAAAATCATCCTTACGAAGAAGGGTTGAATGGAGTTGATGGAAAAATCAACAACGAAACGAATAAGCTTGATGTGGGCTTATGGGAAACATCTCAAAATTATGAGGTGAAATCCAGCCACTAACGGAAACAATTGATTGGCTTGAGATCAGCAAGGAGACGAAAAACTTATTTCACCGGAAGGATAAATGAAGAACTTGGGTCATTTATAAGCACCATAATAGCAACAATCCTTAGGGAAAGCTTTAGGTAAAATACACCCAAGATAACTCCAATGAATAAATTGAATGGTCGGAAAGATCTCTTGAACAAGGAAAAATGATGGTTTTAAATATCCCATTCCTGACAACTTGTGAATCATGAAACATGCATGGAAATTGTCAAAATGGCATACCACCCTCTCAAACAATAAGGTAGAAAGGATTGCAATTGGAACGCATGATGAAGAATGCTTGAGCTCCAACAAGAATCTTGACGGAAACTTCAAGGGTGAATTAAATCTTGATGAACCACCATGAAAACTCCGGTAATGAAAGCATGGGAAGTGAAAGATGAAAAGAATAAGATTCAAGGCCTGCGATGAATTAGATTGAGGTTTGGAATGATATAATTGAAATAACTTGGAGCTCAGGAAAACAAAATGAACAACTTAGAACCGAGAATATGATATGATGAACAAGCTCCGAAGGAAGGGATTAATCACTTGAATGAAATAAGAATAAGAAATATGTCATGCATATCCTTCATCAATTTAAATTGATGACAACCAAAGGATTTGTCATACTACTTATTCTCGTTGGAAAGGATTAAGAGAGATCTCGCACAAGCTTGGGTAAATCTTCAACGAACCACCGGTAGGATTGTGAAAAGAACAAATGAATTAAAACGATAACAACGGAAGGGTAATCTTGAAAGAACCACCGTAAAAATATGGAGACAAACGAAGAGACATCAATGAAGAATATTTGGAGGACGAAGTTGAAAACTGAGAACGAAGAATCTTCTGAAATGATGGCCTTCGAAGGATCACAATAGGAAGAATTTATGAAATGCTTCGGACGGGTATAAAAAGAATTCCTCACAATCGGAACAATAATGAGGATGGCAAGAAGCCAGAACCACAAATCTTGAGAGAACGGGCCAAGATTTAAGAGAAACACTTCTCCGGTCTCCAAATGTTGAGAATGAAGACGAGAAATGCCATGATGAATTGTTGAGCACTCCGGAATGAAGAATTAAAAGGTTGAACCAATGGTGAAAAGAATTTGAAAGCGATCTTGGAGAAGGCATGTGACTGATGGGAATCATTCTTACGTCACACTTTGAAAAGAATTTAAGTATAACTCCAGAAAAATAGAAGAGTCAGGTAAGATCCTGGGAAAAGACCTGTGGGTTAGGGCCCACTCAAAAGAAATCACCGTTGGAACAGATTGCTTAAGAGATATAGCACCGGTTGAATTAAATGACTTGAATAAGATAGCAATCCTCAAAATAATTTGAACAGAATAAGAATGGAATTATCAATCATCTGAGTTATCTTCAACACTCCGGATATGAATAGCAAGAGGAGAATGATTAATTGGTGCACCGGAATAAGAAAGCATTGTGAAATGAGGAAAAGGATAAGATCAACACCGAAATCTTGAATTACATCCACCGGCAGAATTTGAGAACAAAAGAATGATGAACTTGGAGTTCTGAGCATCTTCCTGAGAATCACCGGATAAGAACATCGGAGGAAAATAATGAAGAAGCATCACATGAATAAAATGAATACTTCATCTGAGAATTCCTTGCTCCGAGAAGAAGAAGGGTGGGAGGGTGGGGAAAACAAAGACAACTTGGGATGAATGAAACAGACAACTCGTCAGATCTCTCGACGTCGTCCGTATGGAATAACTTGAAGAGAAGGCACACCGGTTGGAAAGGATTAACATGAAAATCTCGATGGTCAAGAAGAATTAGCACTCCCATAGATATATGAGAACACCGATTAGGAAAGGTATGGAATCAATGTCGGGGAACGTAGTATTTTCAAAATTTTCCTACGATCACGCAAGATCTATCTACTAGATGCATAGCAACGAGAGGGGAGAGTGTGTCTACGTACCCTCGTAGACCGAAAGCGGAAGCGTTTATCAATGCGGTTGATGTAGTCGTGCACCTTCACGATCCGTCCCGATCTAGTAACGAACGTACGGCACCTCCGCGTTCAGCACACGTTCAGCTCGATGACGTCCTCGCCTTCTTGATCCAGCAAGACGAGCGAAGTAGTAGATGAGTTCCGGCAGCACGACGGCGTGGTGACGGTTGTTGATGAAGAATAATCTCTGCAGGGCTTCGCCAAGCACTACAGAAACTAGACGGAGGATAAACTACAGGGTCGGGGTAGCCGGCACACGGCTTGGTGTATCTTGATGTGTCTTGGGTGCTAGCCCTACCCCTCTATTTATATGTTGAGCCCTGGGGTCGAAACTTGGAGCAAAAGCCTCCTCAAAGTCGGTTTTGCCCGAAAGGAAAGAGTCCCACTCGGACTCCAGGGCTAGACGCCAGGGTTCCCGGCGTCTACCCCCTAGACGCCAGGGTTCCTAGCGTCTAGCCTCTGGTCTCCGCAAAACTTCCTTTTGCACTTTCCTAAAGCCTCATGGGCTTTCCCCTTTGGCCCAAATAAAGTGTTATCGTACCCAAACACTTCGGGAAACATCCGGAACCCCTTCCGATGAATTCCGGAACCCTTCCGGAGGTCAAACACTATTATCCCATATATTAATCTTTATCTCCGGACCATTCCAGAGTTCCTCGTCATGTCCGTGATCACATCCGGGACTCCGAATAACATTCGGTCACCAACATACATAACTCATTGAATACTATATCGTCAACGAAACGTTAAGCGTGCGGACCCTACGGGTTCGAGAACTATGTAGACATGACCGAGACATCTCTCCGGTCAATAACCAATAGCGGAACCTAGATGCCCATATTGGCTCCTACATATTCTACGAAGATCTTTATCGGTCGAACCGCATAACAACATACGTTGTTCCCTTTGTCATCGGTATGTTACTTGCCCGAGATTCGATCGTCGGTATCTCAATACCTAGTTCAATCTCGTTACCGGCAAGTCTCTTTACTCGTTCCGTAATACATCATCTCGTGACTAACTCATTAGTCATTTGCTTGCAAGGCTTATTATGATGTGCATTACCGAGAGGGCCCAGAGATACCTCTCCGACACTCGGAGTGACAAATCCTAATCTTGATCTATGCCAACACCACGAATACTTTCGGAGACACCTGTAGAGCATCTTTATGATCACCCAGTTACGTTGTGACGTTTGATAGCACACAAGGTGATCCTACGGTATTCGGGAGTTGCATAATCTCATAGTCATAAGAACATGTATAAGTCATGAAGAAAGCAATAGCAATAAAACTAAACGATCATAGTGCTTAGCTAACGGATGGGTCTTGTCCATCACATCATTCTCCTAATGATGTGATCCCGTTGATCAAATGACAACTCATGTCTATGGTTAGGAAATATAACCATCTTTGATCAATGAGCTAGTCTAGTAGCGGCATACTAGGGACACTCTGTTTTGTCTATGTATTCACACATGTACTAAGTTTCCGGTTAATACAATTCTAGCATGAATAATAAACATTTATCATGATATAAGGAAATAAATAATAACTTTATTATTGTCTCTAGGGTATATTTCCTTCAGTCTCCCACTTGCACTAGAGTCAATAATCTAGCTCACATCGCCATGTGATTTAATACCGATAGTTCACATCGTTATGTGAATAACACCCATAGTTCACATCGCCATGTGACCAACACCCAAAAGGTTTACTAGAGTCAATAATCTAGTTCACATCGCTATGTGATTAATACCCAAGAGTAATAAGGTGTGATCATGTTTTGCTTGTGAGAGAAGTTTAGTCAACGGGTCTGTCACATTCAGATCCGTATGTATTTCGCAAATTTCTATGTCTACAATGCTCTGCATGGAGCTACTCTAGCTAATTGCTCCCACTTTCAATACGAATCCAGATTGATACTTAGAGTCATCTGGATTTAGTGTCAAAGCTTCCATCGGCGTAACCCTTTACGACAAACTCTTTATCACCTCCATAATCGAGAAACATTTCCTTAGTCATCCAGTTACTAAGGATAATTTTGACCGCTGTACAGTGATCTACTCCTGGATCACTATTGTACCTCCCTGTCAAACTCATGGCAAGGTACACAACATGTTTGGTACACAACATGGCATAATTTATAGAACCTATGGTTGAGGCATAGGGAATGACTTTCATTCTCTCTATATTTTTCTGCCGTGGTCTGGCTTTGAGTCTTACTCAACTTCACACCTTACAAGTCAGGCAAGAACTCCTTCTTTGACTGATCCATTTTGAACTACTTCAAAATCTTATCAAGGTATGTACTCATCGAAAGTCTTATCAAGCGTCTTGATCTATCTCTATAGATCTTGATGCCCAATATGTAAGCAGCTTCACCAAGGTCTTTCTTTGAAAAACTCCTTTCAAACACTCCTTTATGCTTTCCAGAAAATTCTACATCATTTCCGATCGACAATATGTCATTCACATATACTTATCAGAAATGGTGTAGTGCTCCCACTCACTTTCTTGTAAATACAGGCTTCACCGCAAGTCTGTATAAATCTATATGCTTTGATCAACTTATCAAAGCGTATATTCCAACTCCGAGATGCTTGCACCAGTCCATAGATGGATCGCTGGAGCTTGCACATTTTGTTAGCACCTTTAGGATTGACAAAACCTTCTGGTTGCATCATATACAATTCTTCTTTAATAAATCCATTAAAGAATGCAGTTTTGTTATCCATTTGCCAGATTTCATAAAATGCGGCAATTGCTAACATGATTCAGACAGACTTAAGCATCGCTACGGGTGAGAAAGTCTCATCGTAGTCAACTCCTTGAACTTGTTGAAAACCTTTCGCAACAAGTCGAGCTTTGTAAACAGTAACATTACTGTCAGCGTCAGTCTTCCTCTTGAAGATCCATTTATTTTCGATGGCTTGCCGATCATCGGGCTAGTCAACCAAAGTCCACACTTTGTTCTCATACATGGATCCCATATCAGATTTCATGGCCTCAAGCCATTTTGCGGAATCTGGGCTTATCATCGATTCCTCATAGTTCGCAGGTTCATCATGGTCTAGTAACATGACTTCCAGAACTGGGTTGCCGTACCACTCTGGTGCGGAACGTACTCTGGTTGATCTACGACGTTCAGCAGAAACTTGATCTGAAGTTTCATGATTATCATCATTAGCTTCCTCACTAATTGGTATAGGAATCACTGGAACTAGTTTCTGTGATGTTCCACTTTCCAATTCGGGAGAAGGTACAATTACCTCATCAAGTTCTACTTTCCTCCCACTCACTTCTTTCGAGAGAAACTCCTTCTCTAGAAAGGATCCACTCTTAGCAACAAAGACGTTGCCTTCGGATCTGTGATAGAAGGTGTACCCAACAGTTTCTTTTGGGTATCCTATGAAGATTTACTTCTCCGATTTGGGTTCGAGCTTATCATGTTGAAACTTTTTCGCATAAGCATCGCAGTCCCAAACTTAAAGAAATGACAGCTTAGGTTTCTCGTCAAACCACAATTCATACGGTGTCATCTCCACGGATTTAGATGGTGCCCTATTTAACGTGAATGCAGCTGTCTCTAATGCATAACCCCAAAAGCAATAGTGGTAGATCGGTAAGAGACATCATCGATCGCACCATATCTAATAAAGTACGGTTATGACGTTCGGACACACCACTACACTATGGTGTTCCAGGTGGCATGAGTAGTGAAACTATTTCACATTGTTTTTACTGAAGGCCAAACTCGCTAACTCAAATATTTTACCTCTACGATCATATCGTAGAAACTCTTATTTTCTGTTACGATGATTCTCCACTTCACTCTGAAATTCTTTGAACTTTTGAAATGTTTCAGACTTGTGCTTCATTAAATAGATATACCCATATCTGCTCAAATCATCAGTGAAGGTCAGAAAATAACGATACCCGCCGCGAGCTTCAACACTTATTGGTCCGCATACATCAGTATGTATGATTTCCAACAACTCTGTTGCTCGCTCCACAGTTCCGGAGAACTGAGTTTTAGTCATCTTGCCCATGAGGCATGGTTCGCAAGCACCAAGTGATTCATAATCAAGTGATTCCAAAAGTCCATTACTATGGAGTTTCTTCATGCGCTTTACACCAAGATGACCTAAACGGCAGTGCCACAAATAAGTTGCACTATCATTATTAACCTTGCATCTTTTGGCTTCAATAATATGAATATGTGTATCACACGATCGAGATCCAACAAACCATTTTCATCGGGTGTATGACCATAGAAGGTTTTATTCATGTAAACAGAACAACAATTATTCTCTAACTTACATAAATAACCGTATTGCAATAAACATGATCAAATCATATTCATGTTCAACACAAACACCAAATAACACTTATTTAGGTTTAACACTAATCCCGAAAGTATAGGGAGTGTGCGATGATGATCATATCAATCTTGGAACTACTTCCAATACACATCGTCACTTCATCCTTTAACTAGTTTCTGTTCATTATGCAACTCCCATTTCGAGTTACTACTCTTTAGCAACTAAACCAGTATCAAATACCGAGGGGTTGCTATGAACACTAGTAAAATACACATCAATAATCTGTATATCAAATATACCTTTGTTCACTTTGCCATTCTTCTTATCTGCCAAGTATCTAGGGCAGTTCCACTTCCAGTGACCATTTCCTTTGCAGTAGAAGCACTTGTTTCAGGCTTGAGTTTACCTTTGGGTTTCTTCACGGGAGTAACAACTTGCTTGTCATTCTTCTTGAAGTTCCCCTTCTATCCCTTTGCCCTTTACTTGAAACAAGTGGTCTTGTTAACCATCAACACTTGATGCTCTTTCTTGATTTCTACCTTCGCCGATTTCAGCATCGCGAGGAGCTCGGGAATTACTTTCATCATCCCTTGCATATTATAGTTCATCACGAAGTTCTACTAACTTGGTGATAGTGACTAGAGAATTTGTCAATTACTATCTTATCTAGAAGATTAACTCCCACTTGATTCAAGCAATTGCAGCACCCAGACAATCTGAGCACATGCTCACTGGTTGAGCTATTCTCCTCCATCTTGTAGGCAAAGTACTGTCAAAGGTCTTATACCTCTCGACACGGGCATTAGTATGAAATACTAATTTCAACTCTTGGAACATCTTATATGCTCCGTGGCGTTCAAAACCTTTTTGAAGTCCCGGTTCTAAGCCGTAAAGCATGGTGCACTTAAACTATCAAGTAGTCATCATACCGAGCTTTTGTCAAAACGTTCATAACGTCTATATCTGCTCCTGCAATAGGTCTGTCACCTAGCGGTGCATCAAGGACATAATTCTTCTGTGCAGCAATGAGGATAATCCTCAGATCATGGAACAATTCCGCATCATTGCTACTAACAATTCTCAACTTAGTTTTCTCTAGGAACATATAAAAAATAAGCGGGGAGCTACATCGCGAGCTATTGATCTACAACATAGATATGCTAATACTACCAGGACTAAGTTCATGATAAATTAAAGTTCAATTAATCATATTACTTGAAGAACTCCCACTTAGATAGACATCCCTCTGGTCATCGAAATGATCACGTGATCCAAATCAACTAAACCATGTCCGATCATCACGTGAGATGGAGTAGTTTCAATGGTGAACATCTTATGTTGATCATATCTACTATATGATTCACGCTCGACCTTTCGGTCTCCAGTGTTCCGAGGCCATATCTGCATATGCTAGGCTCGTCAAGTTTAACCCGAGTATTCTGCGTGTGCAAAACTGGCTTACACCCGTTGTATTTGAACGTAGAGCTTATCACACCCGATCATCACGTGGTGTCTCGGCACGACGAACTTTCGCAACGGTGCATACTCAGGGAGAACACTTATACCTTGAAATTTAGTAAGGGATCATCTTATAATGCTACCGTTGTCCTAAGCAAAATAAGAAGCATAATAAGATAAACATCACATGCAATCAAAATATGTGACATGATATGGCCATCATCATCTTGTGCTTTTGATCTCCATCTCCAAAGCACCGTCATGATCACCTTCGTCACCGGCGCGACACCTTGATCTCCATCGTAGCATCGTTGTTGTCTCGCCAACTATTGCTTCTATGACTATCGCTACCGCTTAGTGATAAAGTAAAGCAATTACATGGCGATTGCATTTCATACAATAAAGCGACAACCATATGGCTCCTGCCAGTTGCCGATAACATTACAAAACATGATCATCTCATACAAAACCGTATAACTCATCATGTCTTGACCATGTCACATCACAACATGCCCTGCAAAAACAAGTTAGACGTCCTCTACTTTGTTGTTGCAAGTTTTACGTGGCTGCTACGGGCTTAGCAAGAACCGTTCTTACCTACGCATACAAAACCACAACGATGTTTCATCAAGTATGTGCTGTTTTAACCTTCACAAGGACCGGGCGTAGCCACACTTGATTCAGCTAAAGTGAGAGAGACAGACACCCGCCAGTCACCTTTAAGCAACGAGTGCTCGTAACGGTGAAACCAGTCTCGCGTAAGCGTACGCGTAATGTCGGTCCGGGCCGCTTCATCTCACAATACCGCCGAAGCAAAGTATGACATGCTGGTAAGCAGTATGACTAGTATCGCCCACAACTCATTGTGTTCTACTCGTGCATATCATCTACGCATAGACCTGGCTCATGATGCCACTGTTGGGGAATGTAGTATTTTCAAAATTTTCCTACGATCACGCAAGATCTATCTACTAGATGCATAGCAACGAGAGGGGAGAGTGTGTCTACGTACCCTCGTAGACCGAAAGCGGAAGCGTTTATCAACGCGGTTGATGTAGTCGTGCACCTTCACGATCCGTCCCGATCTAGTACCGAACGTACGGCACCTCCGCGTTCAGCACACGTTCAGCTCGATGACGTCCTCGCCTTCTTGATCCAGCAAGACGGGCGAAGTAGTAGATGAGTTCCGGCAGCACGACGGCGTGGTGACGGTTGTTGATGAAGAATAATCTCTGCAGGGCTTCGCCAAGCACTACAGAAACTAGACGGAGGATAAACTAGAGGGTCGGGGTAGCTGGCACATGGCTTGGTGTATCTTGATGTGTCTTGGGTGCTAGCCCTACCCCTCTATTTATATGTTGAGCCCTGGGGTCGAAACTTGGAGCAAAAGCCTCCTCAAAGTCGGTTTTGCCCGAAAGGAAAGAGTCCCACTCGGACTCCAGGGCTAGACGCCAGGGTTCCCGGCGTCTACCCCCTAGACGCCAGGGTTCCTGTCGTCTAGCCTCTGGTCTCCGCAAAACTTCCTTTTGCACTTTCCTAAAGCCTCATGGGCTTTCCCCTTTGGCCCAAATAAATTGTTCTCGTACCCAAACACTTCGGGAAACATCCGGAACCCCTTCCGATGAATTCCGGAACCCTTCCGGAGGTCAAACACTATTATCCCATATATTAATCTTTATCTTTGGACCATTCCAGAGTTCCTCGTCATGTCCGTGATCACATCCGGGACTCCAAATAACATTCGGTCACCAACATACATAACTCATTGAATACTATATCGTCAACGAAACGTTAAGCGTGCGGACCCTACGGGTTCGAGAACTATGTAGACATGACCGAGACATCTCTCCGGTCAATAACCAATAGCGGAACCTGGATGCCCATATTGGCTCCTACATATTCTACGAAGATCTTTATCGGTCGAACCGCATAACAACATACGTTGTTCCCTTTGTCATCGGTATGTTACTTGCCCGAGATTCGATCGTCGGTATCTCAATACCTAGTTCAATCTCGTTACCGGCAAGTCTCTTTACTCGTTCCGTAATACATCATCTCGTGACTAACTCATTAGTCATTTGCTTGCAAGGCTTATTATGATGTGCATTACCGAGAGGGCCCAGAGATACCTCTCCGACACTCGGAGTGACAAATCCTAATCTTGATCTATGCCAACACCACGAATACTTTAGGAGACACCTGTAGAGCATCTTTATGATCACCCAGTTACGTTGTGACGTTTGATAGCACACAAGGTGATCCTACGGTATTCGGGAGTTGCATAATCTCATAGTCATAGGAACATGTATAAGTCATGAAGAAAGCAATAGCAATAAAACTAAACGATCATAGTGCTAAGCTAACGGATGGGTCTTGTCCATCACATCATTCTCCTAATGATGTGATCCCGTTGATCAAATGACAACTCATGTCTATGGTTAGGAAACATAACCATCTTTGATCAATGAGCTAGTCTAGTAGAGGCATACTAGGGACACTCTGTTTTGTCTATGTATTCACACATGTACTAAGTTTCCGGTTAATACAATTCTAGCATGAATAATAAACATTTATCATGATATAAGGAAATAAATAATAACTTTATTATTGCCTCTAGGGTATATTTCCTTCAATCAACATTTGACATCGAAGCAACTCGAATACCAGAATCAAAACGAAACAAAGGACATATGTGTTTACGAAGAAGATTATGTTGCAACATATCTATCCGAACAGAGAATTGGACGAATGAATTCCGCAGGTACATCAACTTGTCGAGAAGCCACTTGGAGAACAAAAGGTAAATAAAACAACAAGGATCAGCTAGAACAAATACAAGATAGAAGCTTCATTCCACATATTCGTGCTGAAAGCTCATGGAACGTGTTACAAAAGGGTTTTGCAATCCCCGGATCAGCATAGCCAAGGACCCTTCAAGATGCAACTCCCGAGCGGAACAAGTCCATAAAACCACTTCACTCAATGTAGAACCCCGAACTTCATATCGTGCACTCGTTGGAAGAATGCCTAGAACTACTGGATGAACCCACCTATTAATTTCCGAAAGTTTCCAGTTATGCAATCAGGTGTTGGGGATACAGGGGAAGCACCACGCACTCAACTCTAATCCTACATCCAGCTGTATCCACCCTTCAACACATAACCAGTTATCTCCGGAAACCGTTTACCTCGGACCTTCGAAACGCATCCACTATACAAGCTATGGCAATACTCCCGAACTACCTCCCCAGTACTGGGTGATGTCGGGGTTATCTTGCCACTAACCGCATAGGAGAGTTTTCGATGTCGGCCGTCTTAAGTATTCTAGTACTGATGCGATGGATTTGTGACGACAACACCTCGGAGCTCAACTCCCCGGGACACTGCCACAACCCCTAATGACAGGAGGCATCGAGAACAATGTTCTCGTCACAAAGACATCGAAACAATCCAAATAATACTCGCGAGATCCTAAAAAATTTTGGTGCAATTTTTGAGAGTAGAAGAGATAAGAGTAATCGTCAGGAGTCCTCACCAGAGTGAAAAGAGATGAGAAGCAAAGAAATCCTACTCTTCGATATATATATATGACTCAAAACATTTTCAGTGTGTGCCTAGACTCAACCGTCAACGATTCGATCAATCAGTGAGGGCTTCTAGGTCGGAGAAGGCTCTGATACCAACTTGTAATGCCCAGGATGGGACTATATCTCCTACGTGTCGAGGCACGACTTAAAGATATAAGCCCATTCTGGAATGATCGCAAGTTTGGTATGTTTGCACGACTCATGTAAAAGAGGGATTAAATTGCAAAAGGAGATAGTTGGCTTACACTCGCCACTTCACACAATACATTACATAAGCAAAACATCATTCAAAACATCACAGCCCATCTAAGGGTAAGATCCAAAAGACAAGATACCAAACAACATAACGCCACAGGTCAGGATAGAATCCTAGTAGAAACCACTACTGATCGTCGAAAACGTCACAAGCATACGACCAAACTCTTCATCGAGCTCCCAGTGAAGTACTTGAACCAGCTCCTGATCATTCTCGGCTGAACCTGCATCTGGTGTTGTAGTATCTGTGAGCCACGAGGACTCAGCAATCCCATAACCATGGGTATCAAGACTAGCAAAGCTTTGGGTAGGAAGAGGTAAAGTGGTGAGGTTGCAGCAGCGGCTAAGCAAAGCATATGGTGGCTAACTTACGAGTACCAGAATAAGATGAGAATCTACGCAAACGGTCGCAAAAGAAGTGATCGCTAACGATCCTATACTACATACGAGTCAAACATAACCCCACCGTGTTCTCTTCTCAAAATGAAAAGAGACAGTCACGGTTACTCACACAGTTGTGTGTTTTACTTCGGATCCTCTGTCAAGTTTTCTACAACCGGACATTAACAAATTCCAATCTGCCACATAACCGTGGGCACGGCTTTCGAAAGATTATAACCCTGCAGGGGTGTCCCAACTTAGCCCATCACAAGCTCTCACGATTAGCTGAAGCGATAAATATAATATCATCACTCCTTATCTTAGGGAAATCCGATCAGGCTCGGCATCCCGGTAGCACAAGACATTTCGACAATGGTAAAACAAGTCCAGCAAGACCTCCCGGTGTGTCGACACCCTGATAGTAGCCGCGCGTATCTTGTCTCAGGCCACGACCGGATGGGCGAAGCTACGGGTTTATATCAATCCTCGAGTTTCCTCGTGGTGACCCCGCAGGCTCCCCGTTTGGGACCAACACCATCAGCACTGGCCCCCCTACTATGTAGAATTAAGAACCCGAGGGTGCGACTCCCTATGCAAATTTAATTATTTAGTTAAGTTGTTATTATGAGCAAATTAAAAACCAATGTTGGGCCTTGCTGGAGGAGTTTTATTCAAAGTCGAACTGTCAAGGGGTCCCCATCCACCCATCATGTAAGGAACGCAAAATCAAGGAACATAATGCCGGTTTATCGGCGCCTAAGGTGGCATGAGTGGAACAAAACACCGAGCAAAAGGCCAAGCCTTCCACCCATGCCCAGTATATAGGTGTGTTAATAATAATTATAGATATTGTGATATAACCAACAACAAGTTCCCTCCTGGAACGATCTTCATCTTTACCTGCAACTAACAACGCTATAAGAGGGGCTGAGCAAGCGGGTAACATAGCCAAACAGTGGTTTTGCTAGGAAGGTGTCAAATGTTAGAGGTTTCATGGCAACAAGGAGAGGCTGACATAAAAGATGGGTAGCGCGACATGTAACGATAGCATCGAGACAACTAAGCATGGCAATGGTAGTAAAGGCCTCCAAGGGTATGATCATCTTGCCTGGGATTCCGCAAGGAAGAAGAACGGTCCATGAAGTAGACGGAGCAACAGAGTCAAGCGAATCCTCACAACTCCGGAACGAAACCGAAGCTATCAAGAGAAGCAACCGGAAAGAAGCAAACAACTTGGTAAACACACAAGCATAGACATGGCATACGATGCACATCCAAGTATGATGCATGTCCGGTTTAAATATGCATGGCATGGCAAAGTGCACAAACAAAACTACAAGTTAAGTGGAGCTCAATATGCAACGAGTTGCATATTGACGAAACACCACATTATAATTATTTAATTGACTCTCTTTTATTTACAAGACAAGATTAAATGTTTGTTAACATGGCAAGAGGTGAAGCAAAAACAAACTACCTATTTAGACATTTTAAATGAGGCCGGAAGAACAACAACAATTCCGGAAAATCCCCATGAGAATGTTTAGCAATTATTAAAGCAACAACAATTCACACATTTTAAAAGTTGTTAATATGATGCGGATGACATGATCAAGTTATGCAATTATATTAAAAGTTGACATGAGATATGAAGCATTGTCACCGTGGTGGAAGGAAAAAGGTGCCACAGCAACAATTCCGAAAATGATGCCACGGCAACATATCGGTTCCGGTAACTCGTTAAGAGTCCGGTGCAAAAGGAAAAGATGGCGTGAGCGAGTCAAACGAGATGAAAGGTGGGGCGATCCCGTCACCGGGTTCCCACGAGTCGGCGACGAGGCAACCGAGGAACATGACAAAAGGACGAAACGGGCACGGTGCTCACTAGGGAAGAAACATCTCATACAACACATGCATGTCACGGGTCATCGTCTCGGGGTTATACATTCGAAACATCGTTTCGGAGGGGCTCGAGATCGTAGAGGGACGTAGAGGAAGTAGTTGTACACGGCCGTAGAGGAAGTAGTTGTTCTCGTTCGTAGTCGTACACGGGGCGACGGTAGTGGAAGTAGACGTTCCGTTCGGAGAGGAAGTAGTTGTACTCGTTTCTTCACCGAAGGTAGTCGTACACGTTCGTTCCGTAGAGGTACTTGACGCATCGGTAGGGGTGCTCGGTCCTCGGGACACCGGAGAGGAACATTGACGCATCGTGTAGTCGTGGTACTTGCGGCGTCGAGCGTAGTGGTACTCGTATCCGTAGAGGTTTATGTCATCGGTAGGGGTACTTGTCGAACATGCCGGTCTCGTACTTGTACATGTCAACCTGGCACTTAGCGAAAAGAAAAACAGCAGCAATACATGGCGGTGGTCTCTCACACAACGGAACAACAACGCGTGCATCACAAAAGAGAAGGAAGCAGGCTTGGCCGGTGGTCGTCGCACGAGGAGGGGGCCAGCAGGCGGCGAGCAGAGGAGGGGCACATCCATGGCAGCAGATGAGCTCGGCTCCATGGCAGCGCTGGCCCGCGACAGAGCAGAGGCGCGCCCGGGCGCTGGTGAGAAGGCAGAGGCGCGGCGGCCTGGGGCTCCTGGCCGGCCGGCTCGGGCCAGGCAAGGCGGCTGGAGCACGGTCGGGAGGAGGCGCGCAGGGGCGGCTTCGAGGACGCGTTGTCTTGGCGCGCGGAGGAGCCGGAGCCGAGGCCCTCGGCCTTGGGGCTCGGTTCGGCGAGAGGAGAAAGGGAGGACCGGAGGGACGAGGCAACCGAGGGAGCTCGGGGTCGCGAGGGAATGGCGCCCTGACGCGATGCAGAGGCGCGGACGGCGCCCGTAGGTGTGAGGAAGGAGGGGGCGACGAGGGGAGATCGGCGTTGGGGAGCTCGAAGCAGGAGGACGAGCGATCGAGAGAAACGACGAGGGGATCGGGATGAGGGTTGCGGCGCTGATGCAGACGAGGGAGGAACGAGCGATGGGATGCGGTCGGGTGCGAGCGCCCTAGGGTTGCGAAGGGAATCGGGCCAGGAGGCCTGAGAGGAAGCATGGGCCGGCTGGGGCCTGGGCCAAAAGATGGCTGAGGGGGCTTGGGCCAAAAGGAGGGCCAGGGAGGCCGGCTGGGCTCTTCTGCTATGATGGCCTAGAGGCCATTTCTCTCTCCCTTTCTGCGTTTCCAAAATACAGAAAAACATCAAGATGAAAGAAAAAGGAAGGGAGGCTAGGAATAGGCTTAGGGCAAGAGGTAAAATTCCCTGGACTCAAAAAAATGTAAGGAATTAATTAAAATTGTTGGAGGGTCTTGTGAAGGAACCTCGATAAACGAGAATAGAATTATAGGGAGGGTTTAGATGGAAACTTGAAGCAAAAGATGTCTGGAGAATAAATGCAAGTGTGTTGGGTTATTCCGAAGCAATGGAATATTATTATAATAGCTCCCTAAAATATTGGGAGTATATGTTATAAAGAGAAGGCATCCTTCCCTCGATTTAAATAGACCGAAGGTCCACGCGATTTATTTGGTTGAGATGCAAAAATTAAAGACATGATGGCATGATGACATGATGCAATGCAAAAATAAATAACACAAGCACAAATGAACACACGGGAGAACCCGGAATATCTGGAATCTTCTGGAATCTTCTGGGACGTCGGTCTTCGGGCGTCACACATTTTCTGCTTGTGGGCCTGATGTCTACTACACAACCTTCTTCTTGTAGACGTTGTTAGGCCTCCAAGTGCAGAGGTTTGTAGGACAGTAGTAAATTTCCCTCAAGTGGATGACCTAAGGTTTATCAATCCATGGGAGGCGTAGGATGAAGATGGTCTCTCTCAAACAACCCTGCAACCAAATAACAAAGAGTCTCTTGTGTCCCCAACACACCCAATACAATCGTAAATTGTATAGGTGCACTAGTTCAGCGAAGAGATGGTGATACAAGTGCAATATGGATGGTAGATATAGGTTTTCGTAATCTTAAAATATAAAAACATCAAGGTAACTAAAGGTAAAAGTGAGCATAAACGGTGTTGCAATGAGTTGAAACAAGGCCTAGGGTTCATACTTTCACTAGTGCAAGTTCTCTCAACAATAATAACATAACTGGATCATATAACTATCCATCAACATGCAACAAAGAGTCACTCCAAAGTAACTAATAGTGGAGAACAAACAAAGAGATGATGGTAGGGTACGAAACCACCTCAAAGTTATTCTTTCTGATAAATCTATTCAAGAGTTCGTAGTAAATAACACGAAGCTATTCCTTCCGTTCGATCTATCATAGAGTTCGTACTAGAATAACACCTTAAGACATAAATCAACCAAAACCCTAATGTCACCTAGATACTCCATTGTCACCTGAAGTATTCATGGGCATGATTATACGATATGCATCACACAATCTTAGATTCATCTATTCAACCAACACAAAGAACTTCAAAGAGTGCCCCAAAGTTTCTACCGGAGAGTCAAGACGAAAACGTGTGCCAACCCCTATGCATAGATTCCCAAGGTCACGGAACCCGCAAGTTGATCTCCAAAACATACATCAAGTGAATCAATAGAATACCCCATTGTCACCATGGGTACCCCACGCAAGACATACATCAAGTGTTCTCAAATCCTTAACGACTCAATCCGATAAGATAACTTCAAAGGGAAAACTCAATCCATTACAAGAGAGTGGAGGGGGAGAAAACATCATAAGATCCAACTATAATAACAAAGCTCGCGATACATCAAGATCGTGCCATCTCAAGAACACGAGAGAGAGATAGATCAAACACATAGCTACTGATACATACCATCAGCCCCGAGGCTGGACTACTCCTCCCTCGTCATGGAGAGCGCCGGGATGATGAAGATGGCCACCGAAGAGGGATTCCCCCTCGGGCAAGGTGCCAGAACGGGTCTAGATTGGTTTTCGGTGGCAACAGAGGCTTTCGGCGGCGGAACTCCCGATCTAGGTTATTTTCCGGAGGTTTCAGTATTTATAGGAATTTCTGGCGTAGGTCTCACGTCAGGGGGTCTCCGGGCTGTCCACAAGATAGGGGGACGCCACCATTTGGGGTGGGCGCGCCCCCCCACCCTCGTGGGCAGCCCGTGACTCTCCTGGCCCAACTCTTTTACTTCGGGGGCTTCTTTTGGTCTAGAAAAAATCATCAAAAATTGGCTCGTCAATTGGACTCCGTTTGATATTCCTTTTCAGCGAAACTCAAAAAGAAGGAAAAAACAGAAACTGGCACTGGGCTGTGGGTTAGTAGGTTAGTCCCAAAAATCATATAAAAGTGTATAATAAAGCCCATAAAACATCCTAGAAGGATAATATAATAGCATGGAACAATAAAAAATTATAGATACGTTGGAGACCTATCAAGCATCCCCAAGCTTAATTCCTGCTCGTCCTCGAGTAGGTTAATGATCAAAACAGAATTTTTGATGTGGAATGCTACCTAACATAATTCTCAATGCAATTTTCTTTTTTTTGGCATGAATGTTCAGATCCGAAAGATTCAAGACAAAAGTCTATATTGACATAAGAATAATAATATTTAAGCATACTAACAAAGCAATTATGTCTTCTCAAAATAACATGGCCAAAGAAAGTTCATCCCTACAAAATCATATAGTTTGGCTATGCTCCATCTTCGCCACAGAAAATACCCAAATCATGCACAACCCTGGTTTCAGCCAAGCAATTGTTTCATACTTATTTTTTTTCAAACTTTTTCAACTTTCACACAATACATGAGCGTGAGCCATGGATATAGCACTATAGGTGGAATAGAGTGGTGGTTGTGGAGAAGACAAAAGAGGAAGATAGTCTCACATCAACGAGGCATATCAATGGGCTATGGAGATGCCCATTAATAGATATCAATGTGAGTGAGTAGGGATTGCCATGCAACGGATGCACTAGAGCTATAAATGTATGAAAGCTCAACAAAGAAACTAAGTGGGTGTGCATCCAACTTGCTTGCTCATGAAGACCTAGGGCATTCGAGGAAGCCCATTGTTGGAATATACAAGCCAAGTTCTATAATGAAAATTCCCACTAGTATATGAAAGTGACTAAACAAGAGACTCTCTATCATGAAGATCGTGGTGCTACTTTGAAGCACAAGTGTGGAAAAAGATAGTGGCATTGTCCCTTTTTTTCTTTTATTTTCTTTTATTTTTTTGGGCCTTTCTTTTTTTCTTTGGCCTTTCCTTTTTTGGGACAATGCTCTAATAATGATGATCATCACACTTATATTGATTTACAACTCGATATTACAACTCGATATTACAACTCGATACTAGAACAAAGTATGACTCTATATGAATGGCTCCGGCCATGTACCGGGAAGTGCAATGAATCAAGAGTGACATGTATGAAAAATTATGCATTGTGGCCTAGCCACAAATACGATGTCAACTACCTGATCATGCATGGCAATATGACAATATGAAGTGTGTCATATGAACGAAACGGTAGAAAGTTGCATGGCAATATATCTCGGAATGGCTATGGAAATGCCATGATAGGTAGATATGGTGGCTGTTTTGAGGAAGGTATATGGGGGGCGTATGGTACCGGCGAGAGTTGCGCGGTACAAGAGAGGCTGGCAATGGTGGAAGGGTGAGAGTGCGTATAATCCATGGACTCAATATTAGTCATAAAGAACTCATATACTTATTGCAAAAATTTACGAGTCATCAAAACAAAGCAATCAACGCATGCTCCTAGGGGGGAGGTTGGTAGGAGTTAACCATCGCGCGCCCCCGACCTCCACACAAGGGATGACACTCAATGAAATACCTCATGCTTCAAATTTGTCACACAACGGTTACCATACGTGCATGCTACGGGACTTGCACCCCTCAACATAAGTATTTCTCAAATTCACAACTACTCTAATTGCATGACTCTAATATCTCCATCCTCATATCTTAAAACAATCATCAAGTATCAAACTTTTCATAGCATTCAAAGCACTTTATATGAAAGTTTTTATTACACCCATCTTGGATGCCTATCATATTAGGACTAAATTCATAACCCAAGACAATTACCATGCTGTTCTAAAATACTATAAAAATAATATAAGTGAAGCATGAGAGTTCATCTATTCCTTAAAAATAAAATGACCGTCGTGCTCTAAAAGATATAAGTGAAGCACTAGAGCAAATGACAAACTACTCCGAAAGATATAAGTGAAGATCAATGAGTAGTTGAATAATTATGTAACTATGTGAAGACTCTCTAACATTTAAGGATTTCAGATCTTGGGACATTATTCAAACAGCAAGCAAAACAAAATAAAATAAATTGACATTCCAAGCAAAACACATATCATGTGGTGAATAGAAATATAGCATCGAGTAAAGTTACCGATAGATGAAGACGAAAGAGGGGATGTCTTCCCGGGGCATCCCCAAGCTTAGGCTTTTGGTTGTCCTTGAATTTTACCTTGGGGTGCCTTGGACATCCCCAAGCTTAGGCTCTTGCCACTCCTTATTCCATAGTCCATTGAATCTTTACCCAACACTTGAAAACTTCACAACAGAAAACTCAACAGAAAACTCGTAAGCTCCGTTAGTATAAGAAAATAAAATCACCACTTAGGTACTGTTGTGAACTCATTCTAAATTCATATTAGTGTAATATCTACTATATTCCAACTTCTCTATGATTCATACCCTTTGATACTACTCATAGATTCATCAAAATAAGCAAACAACACATAGAAAACAAAATCTATCAAAAACAGAATAGTGTGTAGCAATCTGTAACATTTGAATACTTTTTGTAACTCGAAAAATTGTGAAATAAATGTAGCGACCCGATTCGAATGGATCAAGTCTCTGTGCTTAAGTGTCATCCCTGGATCAGTATGCTGACACACACAGTACTCGAGGATTTATAACAGAGGCAAATCACATGTATAAAGTAACGTAAATACTATTACCTCAATCCAAAATAGCGGAAGTAACAAGGTTGTGGATTTCCATCAACACCAACGGCAAAGTTGAGTGTAGAAATCGTAACCCTAACGTATCACTTACTCGTCGTAAGAAAATCCTGCAACATGAGACGTTGCAGCCACAAAGGGTCAGTACATTGAATGTACTGGCAAATTCACACTGTAATGATAATGATGAACAAAGCCTACAACTACATGCATATTTGGCTGGTGGAGGCTGTAAGGTTAAAGTTTTTGCGTAAAGCCAATTTTTCCCTACAACAAAGGAATAACTTTTATTTTAACTATCATGGTGGTTGTTAAACATTGAGAGTGTAGACACCCTCTCAATCCCCAATTAAGCATCATCATTAAAACCCAACAAAATTAATTAAAGTCACATGATGATATTCACATGATAATCCAAGTACTAGATACTCAAGATGTCCGTAACCGGGGACACGGCTAATCATGATCAGTTTGTACACTCTACAGAGGTTTGTGCACTTTTCCCCACAAGACTCGATCTCCTCCGTTGGGATTCTTGCACTACATGTTGTTTGAGAAACGAATGACAGAGACACAGTCTTTCAGAAGCACTAGCACCTTACGAACAGGTGGACCGTACCAACCTACATCCCCTACATCTGCTAGTCCACCACTGTAAGAGTTTGCACAACTTAGTCAACTATGCTAGAGCCCATAATAGCTTGTGGCTGCACACGGAAGTTTCTAGTATGAATAATCTCATGATCCCTTTGAGCCTGGGTGGCGGTCCAAAAAGAAAACAGGCAATCGCTGGAATACCCAGGTGCCTCGATCCACCCAGATGTGTATTTAAGTTTCCACCTTAAGTTGAACCATTAATTAACAATCTCACATCTGTCATGGATACACTCACCCAATCCACGTCTACGAGCATAACATGACCTAACAGCAACGTAGAAGTAACTCCCAAGAGGTTGAAAATAATGCAGGTAATAGGTACTACCTCAATCTACTTCCCAGTCCCACATGTTATTAGATCCTACTCATGCAAGTGTTTGAGGATAAACTAATGCAATGAAAACTGGGTATTGGAAAGTATGATCAAAGTGTGAACTTGCCTTTTTACTGACGATGTAGATGATTCGCACTCAGAACTCGTGATAGATCTACTCGTCACACTCCGGTCAATCTATCGTAAGCAAGCAATAGTAACCACACATAAGCAATCACTCAGAAAGATCGGGCAGAACGAATAAACACTTCAGAAAACTTCGAAAACAAAACGAATGACTCTTGAAACATAAAACAATTTCCAACAGTACCAAAATTATGTGAATTTGGCCTTATCAGAAAGTTTAGGTCAAGTGCTTCGATTTGCAAAAAGAATCAACTAAAACGGAGTTACGAAATTTAAGTTATGATCAAATGAAGTTTGAATCTAAAACTAGTTGAATTCAAATTTTAAAATTTCCAAAACAAGTTTAAGTTGTATTACTGGAAAGAGGGGATCGTAACAAAGACGTGGCCATTGGTTTCGTTGGATTTGGACCAACTGGTAAAAAGTTATGGCCGAAAGAAGATTAGGGGCTAAACTGTAAATAAAGTATTTACAGAGAGGTCCCTAGCCGATACTAAACAGAAAAGAAAAAGACTAAACAAAGAACGTTCGTTTTATAGGCCTAACTAGTGAACGTTCACTAGATAGCTAAACCTAAAAAAAACAAACCAATCTGAAACAGAAAATCGGCGTTTTTTAATACCTAGGCGGTTTTTGAAGAAAAACTGTGGGTTCGGCGGTTTTGAACCGGGTCGGCGGATTGGAACGGATCTCGCCGGCGGTGAGCTCCGGCGAGGCCCGGCTGGAGGCGGCGGCGGTGGCTTGCGGTGCGACGCGACGCGCGACAGAGCGAGGGGTGGGGCGAGGCACGTGGTGCGGCGCGGGGCGCACGCAGCGGCGGTGGCAGCAGCAGCAGCTTGCAGCGACGGCGAGCGAGCGAAGCAGCGGCAGCGAGAAGCGAGGCGAGAGGAGAGAGAGGGGCGGCGGCAGTGCGTTATATAGGCGGAGGGGGAGGTGGTGGCGTGGAGGAGGGGCCAAGAAAGGCGGCGGAGCGCGGAGTCCGCTCGGGACACGGCCGTCTAGGCAGCGGCGATGCCGTGCGAGAGGAGGAAGGGAACGGGGCGAGCTGGGCCGCGGCCTGGCGGAGCTGGGCCGGCCCAGTACGGCGGGGAAAAAAGTTTTTTTAACAGACACTAAAACAAAATAAAAACAAATAATATATAATATTCTATAGGCATATTATATATCAAAATTTTCAGAAAAAGAAATCCTACAAGATGGACATTTTCCTACTGTCAAATAAAATGCCCACAATTTCTAATAACTCAGAAGGTGCTACGGTTGCAATAAAAACCAATAAAAACCACTTTAAAAAAACTAAAAGACTTCAAATTTATTTCTCTCCAATTTTCTGCTGAAGGGAATCATGTTACCCTATTTTCCATGTAATTTATTTTTGGAGAAAAATAATTTGAATAAAACCCAAATAACTCAATATTTGAAATTGAGTTCCGGAAAATTTCGGAAAAACTTCCAACTCATATTTCCTATAATTTTAAGAAGTCATTTTGTCTTCTCTCGGGAAAATCATTGAGTTGCTTAAAGTTTCTGAATTAAAAATATTTCGAGGATGAAATTCAAAAATCCTTTCAAAGCCCCTTTATCATTTAAAATAAATGGAAGAAGTCATATTATCTTCACTCTAGGGTTTTGTGTTGAAAAGAATTTGAATTCCCTCGGAGATCAAAAAGTAAAGTGAAAGTTTTGGGAAAGTCATCTTATTCTCTCTCATTTAACTTTCAAAAGTTTCAATTTCACTCAATTTCACTCAGCACATCAAACAGCAACCAAATCTATCTATTTATTATAACATTCCAAAATTTAGAATTTTGGGATGTTACAAACCTACCACACTTAAAATGAATCCCGTCCTCGAGATTCGGAGAGGCTAGCAAGAAATAGGTTGGGGTTTGGGGGTCTCCTAACAAATCCATGATTGGTGTGGCCTAGTGTGCTACCACACTTAGGAACAGGGATACGGTTCCATCAAAACTCAGGTACTCCATCCTTTGGGTTGACGGAGTCGGTCTTCTCAAATCTTTAGGGTATTTCCTTCTCTGGCTCTTTCGGTAGTGGCAAAGATCTTTGTCCTCAATCCTTGCGTTCTTTCATCCTGGTGAGGTTCCTTTGAGACTGTTTCTTCTTAACTGACGACTCTGGCGCCAATACTAAACAACTATCGATATCTCATGGTGGTCATGAAACAATTTTATTAGGTCCCTGCAGAAAATGGGTCTGGGCTACATCCTCACCGTATATCCTACGGTTGGCAACAACATGCCGTGTACAAGGGAAAATTTTCTATACCGTTCTAAGGTTTGAACAAAGTTTTGACATTGTCGTCTCTCTAATATAGGTAAGTCACTCAGATTTACCATCCCGTATAACAGAGGCGAATAATGAGAGTAAGTCGGTATGGTGATCAATCCATCCCGCACCCAAATCATTACCTTGTAGTGAATCTCGCATTCTAACACTCGGTCATCCTCACAAGCATTGCATAATTTCTTTTGTCAACGAACTAAGTTCGGATAAATCCATTGATTCTGCAAACCAACAAAACATCTAACGTTTCTTCACAACCCTCGGGTTTAACGTAACCACCTATAAAATCGTCTGTTGATAAGGTGGTCACTTCTACCAGGGGTTTTCCTTCAACAAGAATGTGCTTGCTTTCTTGACAGGTCCTGGGGCCTGTGGGTTATGGCTCATCTCCAACTTGTCACTAGTAACACTTGGTCTCATCATCGGTTTGCCACTGATCATTCTTCCAGCATCCAACTTCCTTGGCTTTCTTAAATCCATCCAATTTTGTTTGGTATCCCTTTCTTCTCTCGGTACCAAACTGAGCGTAATTACTCACACTCATCCTTGGGCAATCCATTCCAAGTCTGTCGTAGCTAACCACTAGCCAGTGTATTCGGGTAACGGTGTTGGATTCTACCACACTTAAAATGAATAACACTAGTTTTCTTCAAAATCTCCTTCCATGCATCATGTCTTCACTCATCTCGTATATGGTACCAACTCATAAAATCCAAAATCAATATCCTGTATTGATTCTCAACTTACTACGATCTACTGCATTTCCATTGCATCCTTCAACTCAACTACTTAGCACAACTCTCCTTCTTCTTGGACAATCTCGGGCATAGTGCCCTGCTTTACTACAGCATAAACATATTACTTATGACAAGTCTCGTGGTTCCCTTGTGATTATGTAGCCTCCTTAGGTCCTCGGCTTATGGATCCACTTCAGAACTTGTATATCCTTAGCTCATCCTTGGAGTCATTATTGCTCCACACTCCAGCATTACACCCTCTTTAAATCCAATTGTACTTATCTCCCTCATAACCTTGGGGTAAGCATCATAAATAAACTCCAACTTATTTGTGCAAACTCTACTCCTTGGAGCAACACTTGCCTTTCCATTGGTCCAGGGTTCACTCAGAAAAGTATCGTCCTGAACAAAATGCACTGGTTCATCCTTAATCCATATTCTCCTCATATCAAATCTCTTATTATATCCTGAACCATTATTCATCACTCCAATTACAAAGGTGCTTCACTACAAATGTTGCCATCACCACAGTTGGGTATGGTCAAACATTCCTTCCATCTATATCCATTCGTCCTGGCTAAGGGTGCTTCAGTCCCACCGGAATTGTGCAACGTGATTCTTGAATTCATCAATCTTTTGCTCCATACTATTGGCTGTGTGCTTCATCTCTACCATCTCTGCATGCATCTTACTCAGGCATTCCTGGGTATAACAAAGTCTTGCTTCGAGTATTTCTCCAATCTGACGCATGGCCTCCATAGTAGCTTCACGAACAGAGTCGAAGAATGTTGGTCGTGGTACTCGGGAGATAAAAAAGTATTGACCCATAGTCTTTGGGCAAACTCCTTTCACATGATGGAGGTGGACCTCCACGTACCAAAGTTCAACTCCATTCTCCCTGAAGGAATACCCTTGTAACTGCATCTCCTTCAAGGTGAATATGCTTCATCATATCCTTCAGGATCTTTGGGTAATCCTGATCGCTAGTTAGGGTCATGATCATTTCCGGGCCCTTGAGAAAAGACTCGTAAAGGGTTGTCATCTGTGGGTATAAGACAGAAGGGGTTCTCAGGACAACATACAGACATCCTTGGGTAAAATGGGGTCGTTTGTCCGAGAAAGGTTTGGGGTCAACTGGTCCATGGGTTCTAGGTTTTGGTCTGGGTGAGATAGCAAGAGAGGCACTCACAATCATCCAACAACTCATAACATCTCCTTCTTAGACATCCAAAAATATCAACTTCTATTGCTCCACACACTATTACGATGTTCTTTCCATAACTCAACTCAACATCATAATTAAAAGTGTATTCCACATTTATCTACATGCTTCATTCTAATATCTAGATCTCAACTACTCTGATCAATCTTTCCTCCGGTCTAAACCTTGTCTGGCAAAATGCCCTACTTCCTTGCAGCGTAAACTAATGACATAAGACAAATCTAAGGACTTCATGGTGACTTTCCTGGTTCACTGGGTTCTACGCTTCCTGGTTGGGCAGTTGCTAGCATAATGACCTAAATCCTTGCACCGGTAACATGTGATGTGACTCAGGTCCTTTTCCGCAAAAAATGTGTTATTCTTGGGACACATGCTCTTTCTCTTCCTCGACTTCTTCGTTCCTATCAAACTCCACCTCTTCTATCGAGAAGTCTCCCAGATACTCTTGGCTTTCCTTCCTGCAATATTGTGAAAGGTGTCCTTCTTTTCCACATGAGTAGCAAGCACGTGAGTAATATCTGTCTAGTCCTTCTCCATCAGGGTCGTCAATATCTTCCTCCATCGCAGATTCCCTTAAGGTTTCCTTGAGGACTTCTTTCATTGCTTCTTTCTTCTGCTAGATAGTTGTTGTACCATGGGGTAAATGTGGCACTATGCAGGGTAGTGGGTAGTCCCTTCACACAAGAAACAGGTAATCTTCCTAGTTGGGCATTCTTCATCTAGGTGACTTCCTTCACAATTAGGGCATTCATCCTTGTGCTCCTCCTGGGTGTGTCCTATTTCTCCACAAATCCTGCAGGCACAGGGTTTCTTCTTCGGGTTGTCACCACGCTCTCGGATGAGATAGGGTCTTAACAGAGTCTTCTTGAATTCTTCCCAATTTTCTGCTCTATTACATCCTTGTATGGCTTGATGCATCTTCCACCATGTTGCAGCACTTTTTGTAAAGTACTGGAGAGCGTATTGAACCTCATACTTCCTTGCTACCAAATATTTCCTGAAGTGATCCTCCATGTTTTGTATCCATAGCTCTGCCTCTGGCTGGGTAATGGGTCCAGAGACTTCAAGTCTATCTTCAATCATCCTCAATTGGGTCCAAGGGTTTTGGGATGAGATAAGAGAGATGGAGAGAGATACACTCAATACAAACAAAAGTTTTGAAAAGACGGGTTTTGTTTTGTGGCCGTCGGAAAACATCAAACAAATGACGGCTCACAATTGTCGCAGCTAACGTAAGTACATAACAGGGGATTGGTCTTCTAAAGGTCATCATCTCTTCAAAGTTGTCAACTCTTCAAACCTTCGGAGTATCCATTTGTTGTAGCTTCAACACTTCCAAGGCATGGTGAAATCATCTTTACTCCGAAGTGGTCCAAATGGTAAAGGGTATTGTCTAACTATTTAAGGTCAAAGGGAAGATTTGACAAGCTCAACAAAGAAGAGAGATAAGAATCTTTTTGAATAAGAAGGTTTTAGAGAAATCCTTTCCTATGGTCTAGCCAGTTTCTAGGGTCACGTCCTACAATCAACATGTGCTCTGATACCATCTTGTAGCGACCCGATCCGAATGGATCAAGTCTCCGTGCTTAAGTGTCATCCCTGGATCAGTATGCTTACACACACAGTACTCAAGGATTTATAACAGAGGTAAATCGCATGTATAAAGTAACGTAAATACTATTACCTCAATCCAAAATAGCAGAAGTAACAAGGTTGTGGATTCCCATCAACACCAACGGCAAAGTTGAGTGTAGAAATCGTAACCCTAACGTATCACTTACTCGTCGTAAGATAATCCTGCAACATGAGACGTTGCAGCCACAAAGGGTCAGTACATTGAATGTACTGGCAAATTCACACTGTAATGATAATGATGAACAAAGCCTACAACTACATGCATATTTGGCTGGTGGAGGCTGTAAGGTTAAAGTTTTTGCGTAAAGCCAATTTTTCCCTACAACAAAGGAATAACTTTTATTTTAACTATCATGGTGGTTGTTAAACATTGAGAGTGTAGACACCCTCTCAATCCCCAATTAAGCATCATCATTAAAACCCAACAAAATTAATTAAAGTCACATGATGAGATTCACATGATAATCCAAGTACTAGATACTCAAGACGTCCGTAACCGGGGACACGGCTAATCATGATAAGTTTGTACACTCTGCAGAGGTTTGTGCACTTTTCACCACAAGACTCGATCTCCTTCGTTGGGATTCTCGCACTACATGTTGTTTGAGAAACGGATGACCGAGACACAGTCTTTCAGAAGCACTAGCACCTTACGAACGGGTGGACCGTACCAACCTACATCCCCGACATCTGCTAGTCCACCACTATAAGAGTTCGGGCAACTTAGTCAACTATGCTAGAGCCCATAATAGCTTGTGGCTGCACACAGAAGTTTCTAGTATGAATAATCTCATGATCCCTTTGAGCCTGGGTGGCGGTCCAAAAAGAAAACAGGCAATCGCTGGAATACCCAGGTGCCTCAATCCATTTGTAACATCCAAAAACTTTCACTTTACTTTACTTTTGAAAATAGGCAATCGCTGGAATAAATAGGTAGATTTGGTTGCTGTTTGATGTGCTGAGTGAAATTGAGTGAAATTGAAACTTTTGAAAGTTAAATGAGAGGAAATAAGATGACTTTCCCAAAACTTTTACTTTACTTTTTGATCTCCGAGGGAATTCAAATTCTTTTCAACACAAAACCCTAGAGTGAAGATAATATGACTTCTTCCATTTATTTTAAATGATAAACGGGCTTTGAAAAGATCTTTGAATTTCATCCTCGAAATATTTTCAATTCAGAAACTTTAAGCAACTCAATGATTTTCCCGAGAGAAGATAAAATGACTCTTCAAATTATAGGAAATATGAGTTGGAAGTTTTTCTGAAATTTTCTGGAACTCAATTTCAAATATTGAGTTATTTGGTTTTTATTCAAATTATTTTTCTCCAAAAATAAATTACATGGAAAATAGGGTAACATGATTCCCTACAGCAGAAAATTGGAGAGAAATAAATTCGAAGTCTTTTGGTTTTTTCTAAAGTGGTTTTATTGGTTTTTATTGCAACCGTAGCACCTTCTGAGTTATTAGAATTTGTGGGCATTTTATTTGATAGTTGGAAAATGTCCATCTTGTAGGATTTCTTTTTCTGAAAATTTTGATATATAATATGCCTATAGAATATTATATATTATTTGTTTTTATTTTGTTTTAGTGTCTGTTAAAAAAAACTTTTTTCCCCGCCGTACTGGGCCGGCCCAGCTCCGCCAGGCCGCGGCCCAGCTCGCCCCGTTCCCTTCCTCCTCTCGCACGGCATCGCCGCCGCTTCGACGGCCGTGTCCCGAGCGGACTCCGCGCTCCGCCGCCTTTCTTGGCCCCTCCTCCACGCCACCACCTCCCCCTCCGCCTATATAACGCACCGCCGCCGCCCCTCTCTCTCCCCTCGCCTCGCTTCTCGCCGCCGCCGCTTCGCTCGCTCGCCGCCGCCGCAAGTTGCTGCTGCCACCGCCGCTGCGTGCGCCCCACGCGCACCACGTGCCTCGCCCCACCCCTCGCTCTGCCGCGAGCCGCGCCGCACCGCAAGCCACCGCCGCCGCCTCCAGCCGTGCCTCGCTGGAGCTCACCGCCGGCGAGATCCGATCCAATCCACCGACCCGGTTCAAAACCGCCGAACGCATAGTTTTTCTTCAAAAACCGCCTAGGTATTAAAAAAACGCTGATTTTCTGTTTGAGATTGGTTTGTTTTTTTAGGTTTAGCTATCTAGTGAACGTTCACTAGTTAGGCCTATATAACGAACGTTCTTTGTTTAGTCTTTTTCTTTTCTGTTTAGTTTCGGCCAGGGACCTCTCTGTAAATACTTTATTTACAGTTTAGCCCCTAATCTTCTTTCGGCCATAACTTTTTACCAGTTGGTCCGAATCCAACGAAACCAGCGGCCACGTCTTCGTTACGATCCCCTCTTTCCAGTAATACAACTTAAACATGTTTTTGGAAATTTTAAAATTTGAATTCAACTAGTTTTAGATTCAAACTTCATTTGATCATAACTTGAGTTTCGTAACTCCGTTTTAGTTGATTCTTTTTGCAAATCGAAGCTCTTGACCTAAACTTTCTGATAAGGACAAATTCACATAATTTTGGTACTGTTAGAAATTGTTTTATGTTTCAAGAGTCATTCGTTTTGTTTTCGAAGTTTTCTGAAGTGTTTATTCGTTCTGTCCGATCTTTCTGAGTGATTGCTTATGTGTGGTTACTATTGCTTGCTTACGATAGATTGACCGGAGTGTGATGAGTAGATCTATCACGAGTTCTGAGTGTGAATCATCTACATCGTCAGTATAAGGCAAGTTCACACTTTGATCATACTTTCCAATACCTAGTTTTCATTGCATTAGTTTATCCTCAAACACTTGCATGAGTAGGATCTAATAACATGTGGGACTGGGAAGTAGATTGATGTAGTACCTATTACCTGCATTATTTTCAACCCCTTGGGAGTTACTTCTACGTTGCTATTAGGTCATGCTATGCTCGTAGACGTGGATTGGGTGAGTGTATCCATGACAGATGTGAGATTGTTAATTAATGGTTCAACTTATGGTGGCAACTTAAATACACATCTGGGTGGATTGAGGCACCTGGGTATTCCAGCGATTGCCTGTTTTCTTTTTGGACCGCCACCCAGGCTCAAAGGGATCATGAGATTATTCATACTAGAAACTTCCGTGTGCAGCCACAAGCTATTATGGGCTTTAGCATAGTTGACTAAGTTGTGCGAACTCTTAAAGTGGTGGACTAGCAGATGTAGGGGATGTAGGTTTGTACGGTCCACCCGTTCGTAAGGTGCTAGTGCTTCTAAAAGACTGTGTCTCGGTCATCCGTTTCTCAAACAACATGTAGTGCGAGAATCCCAACGGAGGAGATCGAGTCTTGTGGGGAAAAGTGCACAAACCTCTGCAGAGTGTACAAACTGATCATGATTAGCCGTGTCCCCGGTTACGGACGTCTTGAGTATCTAGTACTTGGATTATCATGTGAATCTCATCATGTGACTTTAATTAATTTTGTTGGGTTTTAATGATGATGCTTAATTGGGGATTGATAGGGTGTCTACACTCTCAATGTTTAACAACCACCATGATAGTTAAAATAAAAGTTATTCCTTTGTTGTAGGAAAAAATTGGCTTTACGCAAAAACTTTAACCTTACTGCCTCCACCAGCCAAATATGCATGTAGTTGTAGGCTTTGTTCATCATTATCATTACAGTGTGAATTTGCCAGTACATTCAATGTACTGAACCTTTGTGGCTGCAACGTCTCATGTTGCAGGATTATCTTACGACGAGTAAGTGATACGTTAGGGTTACGATTTCTACACTCAACTTTGCCGTTGGTGTTGATGGGAATCCACAACCTTGTTACTTCCGCTATTTTGGATTGAAGTAATAGTATCTACGTTACTTTATACATGTGATTTACCTCTGTTATAAATCCTCGAGTACTGTGTGTGTCAGCATACCGATCCAGGGATGACACTTAAGCACAGAGACTTGATCCATTCGGATCGGGTCGCTACAATAAATTGGTGGACGTGAGGAATTTGTCTATTAATCATCTCCAAAAAGAATCAACTAAAAAGCACTCTCTAGTAAAAAAATGGTAGCTAATCTCGTGCGCGCTAAAGTTTCTGTTTTTTACAGCATGGTCGCATAAACTTCACACAAGTCTTCCCAAAGGTTCTACTTGGCACAAACACTAATTAAAACACAAAACCACATCTAATCAGAAGCTAGATGCAATATTTATTCCTAAACAGAAGCAAATGCAAAGAAAATAAAATTGGGTTGCCTCCCAACAAGCGCTATCGTTTAACGCCCCTAGCTAGGCATAATGATTTCAATGATGCTCGCGTAAAAGATAAGAATTGAAACATAAGGAGAGTATCATTAAGAATATGACTAGCTCATTTAAGTCTAACCCACTTCCTATGCATAGGGATTTTGTGAGCAAACAACTTATGGGAATGATAATCAACTAGCATAGCAAGGGAAAACGAGCATAACTTCAAGATTTTAAGCACACAGAGAGGAAACTTGATATTATTGCAATATGTAGAAGCATATGTTCCTCCCTCATAATAATCTTCAGTAGCATCATGAATGAATTAAACAATATAACCAGCACATAAAGCATTCTTTTCATGATCTACTTGCATAGAAATTTTACTACTCCCATCATAAGCAAAATTATTCTCATTCATAGTAGTGGGAGGAGCAAATTCAACAAAATAACTATCATGTGAAGCATAATCCAATTGAAACCTAAAATCATGATGACAAGTTTCATGGTTATCATTATTCTTAATAGCATACAAGTCATCACAATAATCATCATAGATAGCAACTTTGTTCTCATAATCAATTGGAACCTCTTCCAAAATAGTGGATTCATCACTAAATAAAGTCATGACCTCTCCAAATCCACTTTCATCAATATAATCATCATAAATAGGAGGCATGCTTTCATCATAATAAATTTGCTCATCAAAACTTGGGGGACTAAAAATATCATCTTCATCAAACATAGCTTCCCCAAGCTTGTGGCTTTGCATATCATTAGCATCATGGGTATTCAAAGAATTCATACTAACAACATTGCAATCATGCTCATCATGCACATATTTTATGCCAAGCATTCTATGTAAATCTTCTTCTAGTACTTGAGCACAATTTTCCTTCCCATCATTTTCACGAAAGATATTAAAAAGATGAAGCATATGAGGTAACCTTAATTCCATTTTTTTGTAATTTTCTTTTATAAACTAAACTAGTGATAAAACAAGAAAGTAAAAGATTAAATTGCAAGATCTAAAGATATACCTTCAAGCATTAACCTCCCTCGCAACGGTGCCAGAAAAGAGCTTGATGTCTACTACACAACCTTCTTCATGTAGACGTTGTTCGGCCTCGAAGTGCAAGGGTTTGTAGGACAGTAGCAAATTTCTCACAAGTGGATGACCTAAGGTTTATCAATCCGTGGGAGGCGTAGGATGAAGATGGTCTCTCTCAAACAACCCTACAACCAAATAACAAAGAGTCTCTTGTGTCCCCAACACATCGAATACAATGGTAAATTGTATAGGTGCACTAGTTCGACGAAGAGATGGTGATACAAGTGCAATATGGATGGTAGATATAGGTTTTTGTAATCTGAAAATATAAAAACAGCAAGGTAACTAAAGGTAAAAGTGAGCATAAACAGTGTTGCAATGAGTTGAAACAAGGCCTAGGGTTCATACTTTCACTAGTGCAAGTTCTCTCAACAATAATAACATAACTGGATCATATAACTATCCCTCAACATGCAACAAAGAGTCACTCCAAAGTAACTAATAGTGGAGAACAAACGAAGAGATTATGGTAGGGTAAGAAACCACCTCAAAGTTATTCTTTCTGATTAATCTATTCAAGAGTCTGTAGTAAAATAACACGAAGCTATTCTTTCCGTCGATCTATCATAGAGTTCGTACTCAAATAACACCTTAAGACACAAATCAACCAAAACCCTAATGTCACCTAGATACTCCATTTTCACCTCAAGTATCCGTGGGCATGATTATACGATATGCATCACACAATCTCAGATTCATCTATTCAACCAACACAAAGAACTTCAAAGAGTGCCCCAAAGTTTCTACCGGAGAGTCAAGACAAAAACATGTGCCAACCCCTATGCATAGATTCCCAAGGTTACGGAACCCGCAAGTTGATCACCAAAACATACATCAAGTGAATCAATAGAATACCCCACTGTCACCACGGGTATCCCAAGCAAGACATACATCAAGTGTTCTCAAATCCTTAAAGACTCAATCCGTTAAGATAACTTCAGAGGGAAAACTCAATCCATTACAAGAGAGTAGAGGGAGAGAAAACATCATAAGATCCAACTATAATAGCAAAGCTCGCGATACATCAAGATCGTGCCATCTCAAGAACACAAGAGAGAGAGAGAGAGAGAGATCAAACACATAGCTACTGATACATACCCTCAGCCCCGAGGGTGGACTACTCCTCCCTCGTCATGGAGAGCACCGGGATGATGAAGATGGCCATCGGAGAGGGATTCCCCCCTCCGGCAGGGTGCCAGAACGGGTCTAGATTGGTTTTCGGTGGCAACAGAGGCTTTCGGCGGCGGAACTCCTGATCTAGGTTATTTTCTGGAGGTTTTAGTATATATAGGAGGTGTTGGAGTCGGGGGCAAGTAAAGGGGGTCTTCGGGCTGTCCATGAGGCAGGGGGGCGCGCCCAGGGAGAGGGGGCGTGCCCCCACCCTCGTGGGTAGCCCGTGGACCTTCTGGTCCTCCTCCGGTACTCTCTGGTCTTCTTTTGGTCCAAAAACGTCCTCCGTTGAGTTTCACGTCAATTGGGCTCCGTTTGATATTCCTTTTCTGCGATACTCTAAAACAGGAGAAAAACTGAAACTGGCACTAGGCTCTGGGTTAATAGGTTAGTCCCAAAAATCATAAAAAAGTGTATATTAAAGCCTATAAAACAACCTAGAAGGATAATATAATAGCATGGAACAATAAAAAATTATAGATACGTTGGAGACGTATCAAGCATCCCCAAGCTTAATTCCTGCTCGTCCTCGAGTAGGTAAATAATAAAAATAGAATTTTTGATGTGGAATGTTACCTTACATAATTATCAATGCATTTTCTTTATTGTGGCATGAATGTTCAGATCCGAAAGATTCAAGATAAAAGTCTATATTGACATAAGAATAATAATACTTCAAGCATACTGACAAAGCAATCATGTCTTCTCAAAATAACATGGCCAAAGAAAGTTCATCCCTACAAAATCACATAGTTAGGCTATGCTCCATCTTCGTGACACAAAATACTCCAATCATGCACAACCCCGGTTTTAGCCAAGCACTTGTTTCATACTTAATTTTTTTTCAAACTCTTTCAACTTTCACGCAATATATGAGCGTGAGCAATGGACATAGCACTATGTGGAATAGAGTGGTGGTTGTGGAGAAGACAAAAAGAGGAAGATGGTCTCACATCAACTAGGCATATCAATGGGCTAGGAGATGCCCATTAAAAGATATCAATGTGAGTGAGTAGGGATTGCCATGTAACGGATGCACTAGAGCTATAAATGTATGAAAGCTCAACAAAAGAAACTAAGTGGGTGTGCATCCAACTTGCTTGCTCACTAATACCTAGGGAATTTGAGGAAGCCCATCGTTGGAATATACAAGCCAAGTTCTATAATGAAAATTCCCACTAGCATATGAAAGTGACTAAACAAGAGACTCTCTATCATGAAGATCATGGTGCTACTTTGAAGCACAAGGTGGAAAAAGATAGTAGCATTGTACCTTTTCTTCTTTTCTTTTTCTCCTTTTCACCTTTTCTTTTTTCTTTTCTTTTTTGGGCCTTTCTTTTTTTCTTTGGCCTTTCCTTTTTTTTGGGACAATGCTCTAACAATGATGATCATCACACTTCTATAGATTTACAACTCGACACTAGAACAAAGTATGACTCTATATAAATGCCTCCGACGGTGTATCGGGATGTGCAATGAATCAAGAGTGACATGTATGAAAAATTATGCATGGTGGCCTAGCCACGAATACGATGTCAACTACATGATCATGCATGGCAATATGACAATGATGAAGCGTGTCATAGCAAATGGAACGGTGGAAAGTTGCAAGGCAATATATCTCGGAATGGCTATGGAAATGCCATGATAGGTAGGTATGGTGGCTGTTTTGAGGAAGGTATATGGTGGGTGTATGGTACCGGCGAAAGTTGCGCGGTACAAGAGAGGCTAGCAATGGTGGAAGGGTGAGAGTGCGTATAATCCATGGACTCAACATTGGTCATAAAGAACTCACATACTTATTGCAAAAATCTACAAGTCATCAAAACAAAGTACTACACGCATGCTCCTAGGGGGGAGGTTTGTAGGAGTTAACCATCGCGCGCCCCCGACCTTTACACAAAGGATGACACTCAATGAAATACCTCATGCTTCAAATTTGTCACACAACGGTTACCATACGTGCATGCTACGGGACTTGCAAACCTTAACACAAGTATTTCCTCAAATTCACAACTACTCTACTAGCATGACTCTAATATCACCATCCTCATATCTCAAAACAATCATCAAGTATCAAACTTCTCATAGTATTCAATGCACTTTATATGAAAGTTTTTACTATACCCAACTTGGATGCCTATCATATTAGGACTAGTTTTATAACCAAAGCCAATTACCATGCTGTTCTAAAAGACTCTCAAAATAATATAAGTGAAGCATGAGAGTTCATCTATTTCTTCAAAATAAAACCACCGCCGTGCTCAAAAAGATATAAGTGAAGCACTAGAGCAAATGACAAACTACTCCAAAAGATATGAGTGAAGATCAATGAGTAGTTGAATAATTATGTAACTATGTGAAGAATATCTAACATTTAAGAATTTCAGATCTTGGGACATTATTCAAACAGCAAGCAAAACAAAATAAAACAAATGACACTCCAAGCAAAACACATATCATGTGGTGAATAAAAATATAGCATCGAGTAAAGTTACCGATAGACGAAGACGAAAGAGGGGATGCCTTACCGGGGCATCCCCAAGCTTAGGCTCTTGGTTGTCCTTGAATATTTCCTTGGGGTGACTTGGGCATCCCCAAGCCTATGCTCTTTCCACTCCTTATTCCATAGTCCATTGAATCTTTACCCAAAGCTTGAAAACTTCACAACACAAAACTTAACAGAAAACTCGTAAGCTCCGTTAGTATAAGAAAATAAAACAACCACTTAGGTACTGTTGTGAACTCATACGAAATTCATATTGGAGTATTATCTACTGTATTCCAACTTCTCTATGGTTCATACCCTCCGATACTACTCATAGATTCATCAAAATAAGCAAACAACACATAGAAAACATAATCTGTCAAAAAACAGAACAGTCTGTAGCAATCTGTAACTTTCGAATACTTTTGTAACTCTAAAAATTCTGAAATAAATTGGTGGACGTGAGGAATTTGTCTATTAATCATCTGAAAAAAGAATCAACTAAAATAACTCTCCAGTAAAAAAAGGTAGCTAATCTCGTGAGCGATAAAGTTTCTGTTTTTTACAGCATGATCGCATAAACTTCACACAGGTCTTCCCAAAGGTCCTACTTGGCACAAACACTAACTAAAACACAAAAACACATCTAACAAGAAGCTAGATGCAATATTTATTCCTAAACAGAAGCAAAAAGCAAAGAACAAAAATAAAGTTGGGTTGCCTCCCAACAAGCGCTATCGTTTAACGCCCCTAGCTAGGCATGATGATTTCAATGATGCTCGCATAAAAGATAAGAATTGAAACATAAAGGGAGCATCTTGAAGAATATGACTAGCACATTTAAGTCTAATCCACTTACTATACATAGGGATTTTGTGAGCAAACAACTTATGTGAACAATAATCAACTAGCATAGGAAAGCAAAACAAGCATAGCTTCAGAACTTGAAGCACATAGAGAGGAAACTTGATATCATTGCAATTCCTAGAAGCATATGATCCTCTCTCATAATAGTTTTCAGTAGCATCATGAATGAATTCAACCATATAACCAGCACATAAAGCATTATTTTCATGATCTACTTGCATAGAAATTTTAGTACTCTCCACATAAGCAAATTTATTCTCATCAATAGTAGTGGGAGCAAACTCAACAAAATGACAATCATGTGAAGCATAATCCAATTCAAAATTAAAATCATGATGACAAGTTTCATGGTTATATTTATTCTTTATAGCATACAAGTCATCACAATAATCATCATAAATAGGATGCATGCTTTCATCATAATAAATTTGCTCATCGAGACTTGGGGGACTAAACATATCATCTTCATCAAACATAGCATCCCCAAGCTTGTGGCTTTGCATATCATTAGCATCATGGGTATTCAAAGAATTCATACTAAAAACATTGCAATCATGCTCATCATGCACATATTTTCTGCCAAGCATTCTATTTAATTCTTCTTCTAGTACTTGAGAACAATTTTCCTTCCCATCATTTTCACGAAAGATATTAAAAAGATGAAGCATATGAGGTAACCTTAATTCCATTTTTTGTAGTTTTCTTTTATAAAACAAACTAGTGAATAAACAAGAAACAAAAAGATTCGATTGCAAGATCTAAAGATATACCTTCAAGCACTCACCTCCCCGGTAACGGCGCCGGAAAAGAGCTTGATGTCTACTACACAACCTTCTTCTTGTAGACGTTGTTGGGCCTCCAAGTGCAGAGGTTTGTAGGACAATAGCAAATTTCCCTCAAGTGGATGACCTAAGGTTTATCCATCCATGGGAGGCGTAGGATGAAGATGGTCTCTCTAAAACAACCCTGCAACCAAATAACAAAGAGTCTCTTGTGTCTCCAACACACCCAATACAATGGTAAATTATATAGGTGCACTAGTTCGGTGAAGAGATGGTGATACAAGTGCAATATGGATGGTAGATATAGGTTTTTGTAATAAGAAAATATAAAAACAGCAAGGTAGCAAGTGATAAAAGTGAGCATAAACAGTGTTGCAATGATAGGAAACAAGGCCTAGGGTTCATACTTTCACTAGTGCAAGTTCTCTCAACAATAATAACATACTTAGATCATATAACTATCCCTCAACATGCAACAAAGAGTCACTCCAAAGTCACTAATATCAGAGAACAAACGAAGAGATTATGGTAGGGTATGAAACCACCTCAAAGTCATCCTTTTTGATCGATCTATTCAAGAGTCCGTAGTAAAATAGTACGAAGCTATTCTTTCCGTTCAATCTATCATATAGTTCGTACTAGAGTAACACATGAAGACACAAATCAACCAAAACCCTAATGTCACCTAGATACTCCATTGTCACCTCAAGTATCCGTGGGCATGATTATACGATATGCATCACATAATCTCAGATTCATCTATTCAACCAACACAAAGAACTTCAAAGAGTGCCCCAAAGTTTCTACCGGAGAGTCAAGACGAAAATGTGTGCCAACCCCTATGCATAGATTCCCAAGGTCACGGAACCTGCAAGTTGATCACCAAAACATACATCAAGTGAATCAATAGAATACCCCATTGTCACCACGGGTATCCCACGCAAGACATACATCAAGTGTTCTCAAATCCTTAGAGACTCAATTGGATAAGATGACTTCAAAGGGAAAACTCAATCCATTACAAGAGAGTAGAGGGGGAGAAAACATCATAAGATCCAACTATAATAGCAAAGCTCACAATTCATCAAGATCGTGCCATCTCAAGAACACGAGAGAGAGAGAGAGACATCAAACACATAGCTACTGGTACATACCCTCAGCCCCGAGGGTGGACTACTCCCTCCTCGTCATGGAGAGTGTCGGGATGATGAAGATGACCACCGAAGAGGGATTCCCCCTCGGGAGGGTGCCAGAACAGGTCTAGATTGGTTTTCGGTGGCAACAGAGGCTTTCTGCAGCGGAACTCCCGATCTAGGTTATTTTCCGAAGGTTTCAGTATTTATAGGAATTTTTGGCGTAGGTCTCATGTCAGGGGGGGGGGGTCTTCGGGCTATGTACGAGATAGGGGGCGCCACCACTTGGGTTGGGCGCGCCCCCCACCCTCGTGGGAAGCCCATGACTCTCCTGGCCCAACTCTTTTACTTCGGGGGCTTCTTTTGGTCCAGAAATAATCATCAAAAATTGGCTCGTAAATTGGACTCCGTTTGATATTCCTTTTTTGCGAAACTCAAAAACAAGGAAAAAACAGAAACTGGCACTGGGCTCTGGGTTAGTAGGTTAGTCCCAAAAATCATATAGAAGTGTATAATAAAGCCCATAAAACATCCTAGAAGGATAATAAAATAGCATGGAACAATAAAAAATTATAGATACGCTGGAGACGTATCAGGGCCAAATTCAGCCCGTGGTTACAGTCGGCCTGTTTGTGGCCCGTTAGTACGTTGGGCCGTTTTCATAGCGTCATCAAAATACGGCCGATTGACGACGACCCGTTATGGTCGGCCCATGAACAGACGATTTCATCTCTAGCTCATTTACGGCCATAATGTGGTCTGTTATTGGCCCATGTTTGGCCAACCGATCATACGGCCCGTATAAGGCCCATTGATGATACGGCCCATAGAAGGCCCATTGTGTCTATAGCCTGTATAAGGCCCGTTGTTTCTACACCACGTAGAAGGCCCATTGTTTTTTTTGAAAGAAAGAAGGCCCATTGTTTCTACGGCCCTTAGAAGGCCCATTGTTTCTACGGCCCGTAGGCGTCCCATGTTAACTACAGCCGGTGGGCATCAAAGTTCGCCACCAGTGCAAATATAGGGAACACCCTACACTATACGAAAATGGCTTGCTATTTTCTTCAGCCGGTGGCCGCACGTTAAGAACATATATTGTATCGTACCAAAACAAGTTACAACTATAAAACAAATGGAAGGTTGGCATAGAAGTTAACAGTCTAGCAGATAAATGCACCACCAGAAGTTTAGAAGCTCGGTTCATTTGACCTGACAGTTATGTTTTCATGCTGTATTGTCCCATGGAGCACCATAACCTTTGCCTTTAGTTCTCCTAGGCTCCTGAACAACATAGCAAATGTCTGATAGTCTGGTTTCAAAACCATGCATATCTTGACAACATCGAACAATGTCTCTCCTTGTTTCACAAAGGGTTTCTGTTAGGGAATGGACTTGTGTCTGGAGCGCAGATACAACATTGTTTTGAGCTTGCATATCTTGATCATGAGGCAGTTTGGACGAGATTGCCTTAACAACCAAGCCAGTATTACATAGGAACGTGCTTTTGGCACTGTTAGTGGACATGTACTGACCCACCGCAGCAAGAGCTGACATTGCGGTTATAGTTGCCTCGCCACCTTCAGAAGGTGGCGGTTCCACCATTTTTTCCATAGCTCGCTAAAAAGTTGAGGTTTTACATTAGTAGTACCAGAACAGAAGATATTAAGGAGGTAGCAAAACCAAACACAATAGCTTTGGTCTATATACAGAACTTATTCTGGTGAACCCATGTAAAATAATAGTTGTATTTTATTGCAACGTACATAATAAAATCATGTTCCAAACATATGACCATGTACCATCGCTAATGTATTGTCTACTTCTTCACATTCTATTGAGGGCTAAGGATAAAGAGACGTAGTTTATAATACGGTAAGCATAGTATGACATCATTCATATCACAAAACAACTGAGAACAGACAAACATGCAATTGTAACGTTGTGTGGGCAAGTCCAGCACGGAACTAGATTACATGTCAAGATCAAAGGAACATCATTCCTCTCTTTTAAACCTTGTAAGGTGCAATGATATGCTAAGACAATTGTGTATAAAATTGAAAAGAGTAATAGACATTGGCTGCAAACCATGCAGTTCAAGGCACAAGTCAGGGTAAGTAGTAGTTCAAAGGCATGAGGATTACAGACTTACAATAGCGGCTTTGACTGGTGCAGTCATGCCCTTCTTCTGGCTAGTGTGACAGTCCTTGAAGATTTCCACAGCATTTGGTTCAGGTACTTTTTAGTCCTTGCGGGCTTTCCTCTGCATTTGGAACAAGTCAATATAGATATGATAATATGGTACAGCGAAAAGAGTGAAATAGCAGCTAATTATAAGAGCCTCACAGTGTGCAATATAGCTACGAGATCCTGTCGTCTGTTGGAATTTCACTTTCGTACGGTTGGCCTTGTTCTTTGAACAGTTCACCTACAAGAAGATAGATTTGTGTGGCACATGCGTAAATAGGACTTCAACATGTGATCTGATCACATATATATAGTGTACCTGATACTTCGGATCGAACCAGTATTTAACGAGGCCTCTCCAGTCTTCATCAGATATATTTTCCACTGGAGATGTTTGGGCAAGTTCACTGTTAGCCTTGCCTTCAAAGTGAGTTTTCCTCAAGTTATACCGATACTATCGCATAGCAGACTTGAAAACATGGGTGCAAGCTTGTCTGGTTGCATCATCTTGGCTATCCAACTTGAACCTCATCTGTTGAAAATTATGGGAGTCTCATTATCAGCAACCTAGAAAGTATTGGACAGAGCAAGACAATATTACTAGTTTCCATACATAACCATACTTACAGATAAATGGTCGAGGAAGGTGTTGAACTGGGTTTCGTCTTTGTCATTCCTGTGCTGAATCCATGTTGGGAGGATACGTACATGACACCTAACAACAACCGCTGCCTCTGATACTAACTTGGCTGACTCTGTAGCATCATGTGGCCTTTTTAAACCTGCCTCAAAATAGATCTCCATTCTTCCTCCTCTAGATTTAGTTAACCTATCGAGCATTATCCCTGATGTTTGTTTCCTCTTGCGCCTAGGTGCTAGTCCAACAACAAACATAGGAAGTGTTAGTGTACATCAGACTGTGAGACTACATATACAGAAGCATGCAACTGTAACTTCACTCCAGCAACTACCTTCTTGCTGTTGAAGCTCACAAAGTTCATCTAATCTTGCCAACTCATCTTGTGTCAAGAGTGCTTCAGAAGTAGTGCCAGGTGGCAAGGGAGCTTGGGAACGTGCTGCTAGCTGAGTTGACCAACGAGTAAATCATGCAGCTGGTGGTACTGTGGAAGGTGTTGCAACAACTAGGGTTGTCTCTGCTTGTTTGGTGGCAGATATTTGTTTCTGTTTGGCTTGTTTTGCAACTCGTGTAGCATGGGATACTCTATCGGTACAATTTTCCGCTGGACTTTGACCTTCTATTGCACCATGAGTACCAGCAGAATCTGCGGGATTGTTCCGCTTCCATTTCCCTGTTGTTCTATCTTGCTTCCTCTTGCTCTGTGCCATGTTAAGTCAAGCCAACAAGAAAAACGAATACCAATTTAGTTCTTCAGAACAAATGTACTTTGATGTAAGAACATGGTGTGATAGACAGATATTGTATGTTCTAGAAACAGGAACACGTGTCTTAGTCACAAGTATAATGTGTAAAGTAAGCAGATGAAATTCAACATAATTAGAAGCAATACAAGCTAGACATCATACATAACATGTAACCACATATAACAGTGCCAAGTTAGAGGGAGCACCTGTGATGGTGCACTAGGTGGGATGTGCTCATCACCAACACAGCTACATTGAGTGACTATGCATGTGTTGTCTTGGAAATCATCTTGGGGGGATGGAGGAGTAGAGTCTGTAGAGGCCCTCCATTTGGAAGGAGCACCTTCATCCGCTGCCTTGCTAACTCCCTTCCGCTTTATTGATTTTGAATTGTCAAGTAAAACCGACAAGAAAAAGCAATAAAATTCACTCTTCAGAACTCATTCGTGCATGATACTAACAATCACTACTTTGATGTAAGGCAAACACATGATTCCAGGATGGAATAATACGAAAAACTGGACGGCATGGCATATTCACAACTGTTTGTGTAAACTAAGCAGAACCCATTTCACCAAATAATAAGCAATGCAAGCTAGACACCACGTGAAAGATTCAAGCAATATGACTCTGCCAAGTTAAAAGTGTCCCATCATAAATGGCATTTCAACAAATTAGAAGCAGCGCATGCTATAAATCATATCAAAGATGCAATTAATATCACACTGCATACTGAAGGTGTCTCATCATATTGATTTATGCAGGATACAAAAAAACAATAGTTTTATGTGAGGACATGCTTAATAGACAGATGTACTAAGTACTAAATACAGGAAGGCATGTCACATTAACATGTATATTGTATAAGCTAAGAAGAATAGCACATGCAGTTTAACGAGATTGGAAAAATTACAATATAGACACCATATGCAACATGCAACCACATATCACGCTGCCAAGTTAGAGGAAGCACCTGCGATGCTAGTGTTGGGGAAATGCGGTAATCAACTACAGAGCTACGTTCACTATCTTCATCTAGCCTTGCTGTTTCTTGAGAATCATGTCGGGAGGCTGACGCTACATTCTTTAAATGAGGAGTAATCGACTTGCCTGACTACCTCATCATAAGTGATTGATGAGGGATACACAAGAACATTAGTTTGGTGTAAGAACATGGTTAATACACAGATGTACTAGTATGTACCAAAAACAGAAAGGCATGTCATATTCAAAGGTATAGTGTGTAATCTAAGCACATGCAATTTAACCAAATTGGAAGCAATACAAGCTAGACATCCGGCTGGAGTGGTGAGCATGATCATCTAGGACCGTAGAGCCTGGTGGGAGGAGGGCTGCTTCGCCACCATCTCGGCTTTTTAGTTGGCTTCCAGGTGATGGCTCTCTTTGCTGGGCTTGTGACTGGCTCGGCCAGTGCCCTGACTAGCTATTTGTCTTCTGGTGCTCACGGGATGGTGGTTCATGTAAAAAATATCATTCCTTATCTTAATAAAGACCGACTTCAGCCTTCCGAATACAAGCTACACACCATATGGAACATGCAACCACATATGACACCGCGAAGTTAAAGCAAGCACCTAGGATGGTGGTTCATTGCGAGCGAGGTCATCAACTTCAGAGCTACGTTTACCGTCTCCATATGCTGACACCACACCTATTATAAGGTTTAAACGTGTCTGCCCTATCCGCATACGACGCTGGAGTGACTTCTCTCTTTTCTTTTTTGCTTCTCTCATAGCTGCAGAGTCTGAAATACCCTTGCATAAAAACACAATAGTCAGAGTATGGGTGAAGTGTGTGCAAAACTAATGCACTGTAAAAGTAGCAGATAGCAGGTGGCTGAAAAATAAATGACAGGAGACATATGATAGCTCTAGAACATTGCATGGCAAACAAAATTAGATTCTACTTCGTATGATTTTGTAATATATGAACACAGGAAATGCAGGTACTCCTCCAGCACACCACCACATGTGGTCATATCAAGATAACAGTCAATTCAAAATAAATAGGTCAGTCGATGTTTTTAATGAACCGTCCGATCTATAAGGAACGGGCAGATGGCCTTCGTCTACCTCCCGCCAGTCACTGTTGACGATCTTTCTAGAACCGCCAGTGACCACCAGCCCAGACCCCTGCCTCCGCCGCCCCGCCCTCCCCTCGACCTCACACCACCGCCGTGCTTGGCAGCGCCCCCAGGCCATCCCTTTAATCCCGGCCGACCTCCATATCGGGTGCCAGTAGCTCTAGGCCCCATACGCCCCTAAGATAAACACCGAGGCGCTGCTTCCCGACGTAATAGGCGGACTAGCGCCTGTTACGCCGGGGAATGCTTCCGTTAATTGGGAATCAACTGACCAGGAATTGAAATTCAGGGGGGCGATGGACCTCTAGCTAAGGTGAAATAGTATATGAGGAGAAACCTTGTGCATCGCGAGTTACTACGAACATCTAGTATCAAGAAGAAGCGGTCAACTAGTGTCTTCTGCAGGATGAATACCGTGCAAGCAGACACGTAAGATTTGCACGAATAAGGGAAGAGGAGTACCATTTTCGGTTGCTGGTGTGGTCGCCTCCACATGTCGCGCCGGTCTTCTTCTTTCTGCCGGGGAAACCGATGTTCTGGAGGAGGGTGCAGGCTTGGACGAACCTACTACTTCTCGAGCTTGCGTTGTATTCCCTCGGAGAGGAAAGGGTGATGCAACACAGTAGCGTAAGTATTTCCCTCAGTTTTTGAGAACCAAGGTATCAATCCAGTAGGAGACCACGCGCGAGTCCGTCGCACCTGCACAAACAAATAAGAACTTCACAGCCAACGCGATAAGGGGTTGTCAATCCCTTTATGGCCAGTTACGAAAGTGAGATCTGATAGATAGGATAGTTTGATATTTTTGGTATTTTTGGATATAAGAACAGAAAGTAAAAACAACAAAGTAAAGTAGATTGTAGAATGCTATGTTGAGAATAGACCCGGGGGCCATAGGTTTCACTAGTGGCTTCTCTCATGATAGCAGAATTCTACGGTGGGTGAACAAATTACTGTCGAGCAATTGATAGAAAAGCGAACAATTATGAGAATATCTAGGCATGATCATTATATATAGGCATCACGTCCGTGACAAGTAGACCGAAACGATTCTGCATCTACTACTATTACTCCACACATCGACCGCTATCCAGCATGCATCTAAAGTATTAAGTTCATAAGAACAGAGTAATACTTTAAGCAAGATGACATGATATATAGGGATAAACTCAAGCAATATGATATAAACCCCATCTTTTTATCCTCGATGGCAACAATACAATACATGCATTGCTGCCCTTGCTGTCACTGGGAAAGGACACCGCAAGATTGAACCTAAAGCTAAGCACTTCTCCCATTGCAAGAACTATAGATCAAGTAGGCCAAACCAAACCGATAATTTGAAGAGACTTGCAAGGATATTATAATCATAAATAAGAGAATGCATAAAAAAACCAAATATTTCTCATAGATAATCGTGACCATAAACCCACAATTCATCGGATCCCGACAAACACACCGCAAAAAAGATTACATGGAATAGATCTCCTCGAAGACCAAGGAGAACTTCGTATTGAGATCCAAAAAGAGAGAAGAAGCCATCTAGGTACTAACTAAGGACCCGAAGGTCTGTGTTAAACTACTCACAACTTATGGTGAGGCAATGGTGTTGATGTAGAAGCCCTCCGTGGAAGATCCCCCCTCCGACGGAGCTCCAGAACAGGCCCCAAGATGGGATCTCACTGGAACAGAAGGTTGCAGCGGTGGAATTAGGTTTTCCTCTATTTGCCTCGATGTTTTCAGGGTATATGGGTATATATAGGAGGAAGGAGGGCATCGAGGGAGCCAGAGGGGGCCCACGAGGGTGGGGGGCACGCCCTGGACCCTCGTGGCCGCCTCCTTCGTTCCCTCGCGTGTACTCCAAGTCTTCTGTGTTGATATCGTTCCAAAAATAAGTCTCGCGAAGGTTTAATTCTGTTTGGACTCCGTTTGATATTCCTTTTCTGCGAAACACTGAAATAGGCAAAAAATAGCAATCTGCACTAGGCCTTTGGGTTAATAGGTTAGTCCCAAAAATAATATAAAAGTGTATGATAAAGCCCATTAATCATCCAAAACATCATATATAATAGCATGGAACAATCAAAAATTATATATACGTTGGAAACGTATCAAGCATCCCCAAGCTTAATTCCTCCTCGTCCTCGAGTAGGTAAATGATAAAAACAGAATTTTGGATGTGGAATGTTACCTAACAGAATTTTAGATGTGGAATGCTAACCAACATAATTTTCAATGTAATTTCTTTATTGTGGCATGCATGTTCAGATCCAAAAGATTCAAGACAAAAGTCTATATTGACATAAGAAATAATAATACTTCAAGCATACTAACAAAGCAATCATGTCATCTCAAAATAACATGGCCAAATAAAGTTATCCCTACAAAATCATATAGTCTGGCTATGCTCCCTCTTCACCACACAAAATATTCATATCATGCACAACCCCGGTTTCAGCCAAGCAATTGTTTTCATACTCAATTTTTTCAAACCTTTCAACTTTCACGCAATACATGAGCGTGAGCCACGGATATAACACTATAGGACAAAAAGGACGAAGATAGTCTCACATCGACTAGGCATATCAACGGGCTATGGAGATGCCCATCAATAGATATCAATGTGAGTGAGTAGGGATTGCCATGAAACGGATGCACTAGAGCTATAAATGTATGAAAGCTCAACAAAAGAAACTAAGTGGGTGTGCATCGAACTTGCTTGCTCACGAAGACCTAGGGCATTTGAGGAAGCCCATCGTTGGAATATACAAGCCAAGTTCTATAATGAAAATTCCCACTAGTATATGAAAGTGACTAAACAAGAGACTATCTATCATGAAGAACATGGTGCTACTTTGAAGCACAAGTGTGGTAAAAGATAGTAGAATTGTCCCTTTTTTGGGCCTTTCTTTTTCTTGGCCTTTCCTTATTTTTTTCTTTGGGACAATGCTCTAATAATGATGATCATCACACTTATATTGATTTACATCTCGATACTAGAACCAAGTATGACACTATATGAATGCCTCCGACGGTGTACCGGGATGTGCAGTGAATCAAGAGTGACATGTATGAAAAATTATGCATGGTGGCCTAGCCACAAATACGGTGTAAACTACATGATCATGCATGGCAATATGACAATATGAAGCGTGTCATATGAACGGAACGGTGGAAAGTTGCATGGCAATATATCTCGGAATGGCTATGGAAATGACATGATAGGTAGATATGGTGGTTGTTTTGAGGAAGGTATATGGTGGGTGTATGGTACCGGTGAAAGTTGCGCGGTCCAAGAGAGGCTAGCAATGGTGGAAGGGTGAGAGTGCGTATAATCCATGGACTCAACATTAGTCATAAAGAACTCATATACTTATTGCAAAAATTTATGAGTCATCAACACAAAGCAATCAACGCATGCTCCTAGGGGGTAGGTTGGTAGGAGTTAACCATCGCGTGCCCCCGACCTCCACACAAAGGATGACACTCAACAAATACCTCATGCTCTAACTTCGCCACATAGCGGTTCACCATACGTGCATGCTACGGGAATCACAAACTTTAACACAAGTATTTCTCAAATTCATAATTACTCCACTAGCATGACTCTAATATCACCATCCCCATATCTCAAAACAATCATCAATTACCAAACTTCTCATCATATTCAATGCACTTTGTATGAAAGTTTTTACTACATTCATCTTGGATGCCTATCATATTATGACTAGTTTTATAACCAAAGCACATTACCATGCTGTTCTAAAAGACTCTCAAAAGGATATAAGTGAATCATGAGAGATCAACTATTTCTACAAAAATAAAATCACCACCGTGCTCTAAAAGATATAAGCAAAGCACTAGAGCAAAACTATTTAGCTCAAAAAATATAAGTGAAGCACATAGAGTATTCTAACAAATTCTAGGCCATATTTATCTCTCTCAAAAAGGTGAGTCCAGAAAGGATGATTGTGGCAAACTAACAATCAAAGACTCAAATCATACATGACGCTCCAAGCTAAACACATATCATGTGGTGAATAAAAATATAGTCCCGAGTATAGTTACCGATAGATGAAGACGAAAGAGGGGATGCCTTCCCGGGGCATCCCCAAGCTTAGGCTTTTGGTTGTCCTTGAATTTTACCTTGGGGTGCCTTGGACATCGACAAGCTTAGGCTCTGGCCACTCTTTGTTCCATAGTCCATCAAAGCCGTACTCAAAACTTGAAAACTTCACAACACAAAACTTAGCCAAAAATCTCGTGAGCTCCGTTAGTATAAGAAAACAAACCACCACTCAAAGGTACTGTAATGAACTCATTCTTTGTTTATATTGGTGTTAAACCTACTGTATTCCAACTTCTCTATGATTCATACTCCCAAATACTACTCATAGATTCATCAAAATAAGCAAACAACACACGAAAAACATAATCTGTCAAAAACATAGCAGTCTGTAGTAATCTGTAACTTTCGAATACTTCTGTAACTCAAAAAAATTGAAATAAATTGGTAAACGTGAGGAATTTGTCTATTAATCATCTGCAAAAATAATCAACTAAATAGCACTCTCCAGTAAAATCTGGTGACTATTCTCGTGAGCGCTAACATTTCTATTTTTTACAGCAAGATCATATAAACTTCACACAAGTCTTCCCAGAGGTTCTACTTGGCACAAACACTAATTAAAACACAAAACCACATCTAAAAAGAAGCTAGATGCAATATTTATTCCTAAACAGGAGCAAAAACAAAGAAAGTAAAATTGGGTTGTCACCCAACAAGCGCCATTGTTTAACGCCCCTAGCTAGGCACGATACAAGGATAGATCTAGGTATTGCCATAATGATAAGATATATCATGAAAACTCATCTCATATTCCCTACGTTCAGCAGCAAGTTTTCTTTGTGGCAAGCAAAAGTAATCAAAAGGGCTAAATTTGATAGGACAAAAGTCCCCCATATTAAGCTCAGGAGGTATAGGTTCCTCCTTTGGCCCTTTATAGTGTACAACCAATTCATCATTATAAGCATTTTTTTTGGCAAAAGGTCATGAGCCTTCTCTCAAGGGAAAAACCTAACCCATTGTTTTGAATAGCAAAATCATCATTCAATTCAGAAGTTCTATCAACCAAGATATTGGTAGGAACCCTTTTTCTAAGGTTTTCTTTAAAAGCAGCATGATCAGGAGATCGCAACCGCATTATGTCTTCTTAATTAAATAAGATGGCCTCTATGGGAGGTCGACCAAAATCTACTCCGTAATGAGCAAAGATTTCTTTGCCTCTTTCATGATAAATATGAATTTGTGAGCCAAAAGATAGTAGCTGTGCGCTTAACAGAAGAATGCCCAATATTGGAAAATTCCAGAAAGATTCTCTGAATGCAAGGATGCATATGGATAAATTGCCTTTCAATTTCAACTACAAGCATAGATATGGCATCCGCAAGGCTCCTTGTTCTATGAAGAATAGAACCACCCATAGTGGGTAAAGCACCGGCACAAGTAAAGAAGTCTTGAAGAACACATTTTCCAATAATATTACCACTGCCAACCCGGAACTTCTTAATATGTAAAGTGGTAGTTTCATCTAGAGGATCAACATAGACGTTGCCCTCAACATTACTACCCTTCTCGATAAAATCTTCCCCCCATCTCAGACATGAGGGCAAGCGAACGATAAACACACGACAAAAAGAAGGGCAAATAAAACGGCAAGGGTGAAGTGGGGGAGAGGAAAACGAGAGGCAAATGAATGTAATGCGAAGGATAAGGGTTTGTGATAGGTACTTGGTATATGACTTTTGCGTAAGCCTCCCCGGCAACGACGCCAGAAAATTCTTCTTGCTACTTCTCGAGCTTCCGTTGTATTCCCTCTAAGAGGAAAGGGTGATGCAGCACGATAGCGTAAGTATTTCCCTTAGTTTTTGAGAACCATGGTATCAATCCAGTAGGAGACCACGCGCGAGTCCCTCGCACCTGCACAAACAAATAAGAACTTCGCCGCCAACGCGATAAGGGGTTGTCAATCCCTTTACGGTCACTTACGAAAGTGAGATATGATATTTTTTGTATCTATTATGTACATAAAACAGAAGTCAAACAAGCCATCACGTTGATCCACATAGATTAAATTATCTCGGCCGTAAATTATAAATATTAACGGCTAAGATTTAAAAGATGTAGCGTTACATATAAATATTTTTACAACGAGTTTGACACATCATGTTGTCACGATGTCATATAGCACACGAACGCTGAACATATATATGTCTGTGGTTCAACTCATATAAGCATTTTTCTATTAAAAAAATCAGACCAAGACCCAACTAAGGAAGGTACAATCTATTCCCTAAAAAAGAAAAGGAAGGTCCAATCTATAGCACATGGACACGGAGTCACAGAACATACAAACCGGTTTATCATATTCCTGGAAGAACACGCACATGCAAGATGAGAGGATACGTTCTCAAAAAGAAAAACTGAGATGGATACGGACTCCACGATCGCTGCCCTATCCCTACCTAGCCGCTCCTCTTAGCAGTTCCTTGCAGCCGAGAAGACTTCCAATGACGTTGCTGCCGTGTGTTGTGGATAAATGCGATAGCGCTCAATCTGACGCAGTCTTGCCATCGCCATCACTAGAGCCATCCCGACAGCAGCGTGTTGCTTCGCCATAGCCCATCGTGCCACAGGAGAAGAAAATTATACCACCAGATCCATGGAACCAGGAATTTCCTAGCAGATAAGAAAAAGAGATTGATTTAGATTGCAGGTGGCGGCTTGGTCAAGTCCTCTTCCCTCCTCCTGCTTCCTTGGTGCTTCCACCTCTGCCAACAGATCCTCAAGCAAGATGCCACGACTGACTGCATGTACTGTTGGCTTCACAGGGTCGCATCGAACACCATAATCTCTTCTCCGTTTCCAAGGCCCTCATGGAAGCAAGAAAACAACTTCTGCTGCCGAAGGGAAAGGTATCACATCATTGCTATGGCCGGCCTTCCAAATTCGATGGCAGCTCTTAGGGATAATTTTGATAACTGAGAATGTAATGTGGTGGTAGCATATCACCGTGTTGCTGCAAAAAAGAAGGCTCTCATTATGCTTTCATCAGTCGTGCAACCAAACCATTTGATTATAGTCATATTCTGCACTATAAAGATTAATCCTATCCGCACCTACAATGAAATAGGACAAAGAATCTCTCGCGGTCATCTACGAGGTAAGTATTCTGGCCATGCTTTATTTCTTTCTATTGCTATTTTTACATACAGATAAAATGATGTCGTACAAGATTCAAAATTAATTTGCTTACCCGTATGGATCTGGTGTTATTTTATTTCTTAGGTTGCATATCACATATAAATTCTCCTTGATCTATATGGAGTTTAGTTTTTATTCGGTAGGAACCTACTACCAGTCCACGCATGAAGGTATTCCTAATTGCATTATTTACCTCGAATTTACTTCAGTAATAATATGTTTTTAATTTTGGTTGGAAAGCACCGTGCGAAAAGTAAAAGTAATTTGGGACGACAGAGATTTGAAATTTGTACTATTACGTAAGGTAACCATTTCAAAATGATTTTTATAGAGTTAAGCAAAAAAAAGGTGATCTGTAAGGAGACATGTAGCTAGGACACTTGAAATTCTGTCCAAAACCTCAATATATATGTATGTAGTAATATAATTAGTACTCCCTATGTAAACTAATATAAGAGCGTTTAGATTTCTACTTTAGTATCCTAAACGCTCTTATATTAGTTTACAGAGGGAGTACTATATATTTTGGTCGATTGAAGTTCTTCTAAATACACGACATATATTTATTTTGATAGCCCTGTCGCACGTACATTTTTTCCATATATAATACTACGAGAGTTGCATACGTACGGAGGTCGAGGGTATTCACGACAACAGCATATGCGCCAGATTCGTAGAGAATCCAACCTACAAAGGAGAGCCAGCATATATGTCCAGGTGCCTGTCAACCTAGCATATCCAACATTCTCTCGAGAGCAGCATACACATTAGGATGAGTAGGAAATTGAAGTCTGAACAATACAAGTATTCACCTTAACCTCAAGAAAAATTAGATAATTAATGGTTCATGTTGCTTTTGCAGATTAACCATGGCATGTGGCAGCATCAACAATCACGTATGCAAGTTGTGCATGACAAAGAAGTCGTAGATCATCCAGATGCTTGGTGGGTGTGGCTTCCCAACAAGTGGAGACACACGCATGAAAGTGTGTACAACATCAAGAAGCCATGCATGCACAATAGCCATTGAGTGGATCTAGATATGCCACATCGCATGCAACTGCCTAGCATATAAAGTCTCAAATTACCCCAAGTGAAAATTGTGATATCACCCATACAAAGCTGATGAATACACATAGACGCCATTAGTTTATGATAAGGTTTACAACAAAAACGCATGACACTATCGATCTAGCGGGTCAGCGACAAGGTCTATGATAAGTTGGTACATCAACATTGCAATCAAGGATGATGTCGTAAGGCCACCATATGGGGATCTATCTTGAATCTAATATATCAATTTTTTAGACTACTATACATGCATTAGTTAGGACCCGAGCGGTTGATAGGAAAAGTGCATGTCTATGCCAAGCAATGAAAAACAACAGAAACCAATGTACATACGTATGAGGTAATGATTAATTTTTTTAGTAGGAGTACATCACATACTTTTAGGTACAATGCACCCTTCCCGCAAAATAAATGATATGCTTAAACATTACTTCTCAAAGCCACGTCTTTGCGGGTATTTGGGCTCTAAGTTGCACTCTCATTACTTTGACTAAACTGAATTATAAAGGGATAATTATGAAATTTGGCAACTCAAATTAAACGCATTCCCAACATGTAATCCTTCTATTTCTCTTTACTTTGCATATAACCTTTGTCATAAGTCAATTTTTGTAGAGTAGGACCAGGTTTATAGGGAAATAACATCGTTCACAATGCCAAATCAATATCATTAGATCTATCATGCATTCAAGTTTCATATTGTATAACCTTAATACCGTGAATAACTTTTAACACCACACATATGTCAGTAATACTAAATTAAGTTATAGAGTATGAATACACCTAATGACATTGAGTTACTATATTGTCAATGACTATGTATTGAAGGTTAACCACTGTTAATGTAACGTCCCTCTAGAGTAAGCATGCCATAAATTAACACTACTGTATATGGACAAGTCAAGATGTGTAAAGGAAGATAAAATAAACTTTAAGTATATGTCGGTGAGGATTCTATAAGATAATGATGTATATTAGCAAGTTATGATTTAACATGGCAGACTACGGACCTTCGGATTTTCATTTTGACACACCAACGTCACTACCAAAAAAAGTTCAGGATGATGCGAGTGTGATACACTATTATCTCAAATTTAATATCCCAATCTCATAAGTACACCAACACGTAAATGTGATCATAGTAAATATGAAAAAACATGAGCAAATAATAGCATGAAAAATCTAGCCGCGCAAATGCGCGAGCCACCCTACTAGTTTTTGGATATAAGATCAGAAAGTAAAAACAGCAAAGTAAAGTAGATTGTAGATTGATATGTTGAGAATAGACCTGGGGGCCATAGGTTTCACTAGTGGCTTCTCTCATGATAGCATAATTCTACGGTGGGCGAACAAATTACTGTCGAGCAACTGATAGAAAAGCGAATAACTATGAGAATATCTAGGCATGATCATTATATATAGGCATCACGTCCGTGACAAGTAGACCGAAACGATTCTGCATCTACTACTATTACTCCACACATCGACCGCTATCCAGCATGCATCTAGAGTATTAAGTTCATAAGAACAGAGTAATGCTTTAAGCAAGATGACATGATGTAGAGGGATAAACTCAAGCAATATGATATAAACCCCATCTTTTTATCCTTGATGACAACAATACAATACGTGCCTTGCTGCCCCTGCTATTGATACGTCTCCAACGTATCTACTTTTCCAAACACTTTTGCCCTTGTTTTGGACTCTAACTTGCATGATTTGAATGGAACTAACCCGGACTGACGCTGTTTTCAGCAGAACTGCCATGGTGTTATTTTTGTGCAGAAATACAAAGTTCTCGGAATGACCTGAAAATCCACGGAGAATTATTTTAGAAAATATAAAAAATACCTGCAAGAAGATCCAGACCAGGGGACCCACACACTGTCCACGAGGGTGGGGGGAGCGCCCCCCTAGGGCGTGCCCCCTACCTCGTGGGCCCCCTGGTGCTCCACATACGTATCTCCGGATCCCATATATTCACTTTCGGGGAGAAAAAATCAGAGAGGAAGAATTATCGCGTTTTTCGATACGGAGTCGCCGCCAAGCCCTAATCTCTCTCGGGAGGGCTGATCTGGAGTCAGTTCGGGGCTCCGGAGAGTGGAGATTGTCGTCATCGTCATCATCAACCTTCCTCCATCACCAATTACATGATGCTCACCGCCGTGCGTGAGTAATTCCATCGTAGCTTGCTGGACGGTGATGGGTTGGATGGGATCTTTCATGTAATCGAATTAGTTTTGTTAGGATTTGATCCCTAGTATCCACTATGTTCTGAGATTGATGTTGCTATGACTTTGCTATGCTTAATGCTTGTCACTAGGGCCCGAGTGCCATGATTTCAGATCTGAACCTATTATGTTTTCATGAATATATGTGTGTTCTTGATCCTATCTTGCAAGTCTATAGTCACCTACTATGTGTTATGATTCGGCAACCCCGAAGTGACAATAATCGGGACCACTCCCGGTGATGACTTTGTTTGAGGAGTTCATGTATTCACTATGTGTTAATTCTTTGTTTCGGTACTCTATTAAAAAGAGGCCTTAATATCCCTTAGTTTCCAATAGGACCCCACTGCCATGGGAGGGTAGGACAAAATATGTCATGCAAGTTCTTTTCCATAAGCACGTATGACTATATTCGGAATACATGCCTACATTGCATTGATGAACTGGAGCTAGTTCTGTGTCACCCTAGGTTATAACTTCTACATGATGAATTGCGTCCGACATAATTTCCCATTACCGATCCAGTGCATACGAGCTTTTCACATATTGCTTGTTGCTTATTTACTTTTCCGCTACTACAATTACAAAAACTACAAAAACACTATCGTTACTTTTATTGCTGCTACTGCCATTATCATATTACTTTGCTACTAAATAACCTTGCTGCAGATACTAAGTTTCCAGGTGTGGTTGAATTGACAACTCAGCTGCTAATACTTAAGAGTATTCTTTGGATCGCCTTGTGTCGAATCAATAAATTGGGTTGAATACTCTACCCTCGAAAACTTTTGCGATCCCCTACACTTGTGGGTTTTCAAGACTATTTTCTGGCGCCGTTGCCGGGGAGCATAGCTCTATTCTTTAAGTCACTTGGGATTTTTATCTATTGATCACTGTGAAGAATTTGAAGGACTCAAAATCCAAGATCTTACCCTCAACTACGAGGGGAGGTAAGGAACTGCCATCTAGCTCTGCACCTGATTCTCCTTCTATCATGGGTAAATTTGCGACACCTACTCCTGCTATTGAATCTGATATGTCGTATGTTCTTGATGATGACACTTCTGCTATGTATGATGAAACTACTTCTGTGCCTGATACTGTGCCACTAGGTGAATTTCTAGATGAACAAATTGCTAAAGTTAGGGAGAATGCAAATATTGAAACTGATAATATTTATGAAAGTGATGATGAAGCTTCTCCCAATAGATATGAATTGCCTATTTTTCCTGAGGGTTATGTTATGGATGAAGAAACTGATGGAGACTTTCTTGCTTGCAACGATAGATATGATCTTAAGAAATTATTAGCTAAGCTTAAAGAAAAGTCCTTGAATGCTAGAATGAAACATGACCCTACTTTTGCTACTTCACCTATCTGTGTTACTGATAAGGATTATGAATTCTCTATTGATCCCGAGTTAATTACTTTTGTTGAATCTGATCCTTTCCATGGCTATGAATCTGAAACTGTTGTGGCACATCTTACTAAGTTGAACGATATAGCCACCTGTTCTCCAATGATGAAAAAAATTCATTATTACTATATCCTTAAGCTGTTTCCATTCTCGTTAAAGGGTGATGCTAAGACATGGTTCAACTCTCTTGATCCTGGTTGTGTGCGTAGTCCCCAGGATATGATGTATTACTTCTCTGCTAAATATTTTCCCGCTCATAAGAAACAAGCTGCCTTACGGGAAATATATAACTTTGTGCAAATTGAAGAAGAGAGTCTCCCACAAGCTTGTGGGAGGCTTCTCCAATTACTTAATGCTTTGCCTGATCATCCTCTTGAGAGGAACGATATACTTGATGTCTTTTATAATGGACTAATTGATGCTTCCAGAGACCACCTGGATAGTTGTGTTAGTTGTGTTTTTAGGGAAAGAACAGCTGATAAAGCTGAATTACTATTGAATAATATGCTGGCCAATGAAAATAATTGGACACTTCGTGAACCAGCCTCTAAGCCAACTCCAAAGAAAAGGGGTGTTCTATTTCTCAGTCCTGAAGATATGCAAGAGGCAAATAAATCTATGAAAGAAAAAGGTATTAAAGCTGAAGATGTTAAGAATTCACCACCTATTGAAGAAATACATGGTATTGATAACCCGACACATGTAGTAAAGGTAAATTCTCTTTATAGATTTTATGAAGGTGATATTCCTCGATATAAGTCTGCTAGCCAATGCTTAGATGAGTTTGACAATTTTATTGTGAAACAAGAAAACTTCAATGCTTATGTTGGTAGACAATTACAACACAATGCTTATATAATTGAACGCTTGAGTGATTATCTGTCCAGAGTTAAGGGTGAACTGAAACTCATCAGTATACATGCTTCTATGGTCACCACTCAAGTAGAACAAGTACTTAAGGCTCAGAATGATTTGCTCAACGAATTAAATAGTAAGAATAATGATAATGCCATTAGAGTTGAGACTAGAGGTGGCCGAATGACTCAGGAACCTCTGTATCCTGAATCCCACCGTAAGAGAATTGAGCAAGATTCTCAGAGAGCTAATCTAGATGCACCTAGTTCTTCTAAGAAGAAGAAAAAGAGAAATGATAGGACTTTGCATGCTTCTAGTGAAACTGTAGCTGACACACCTGAGAATCTCAATGATATATCTGTTTCTGATGCTGAGACACAATCTAGTAATGAACATGAACCTAGTGATAATGTTAATGATGATGCTCAACCTAGCAGTGATAATTATGTAGAGATTGAACCTGCTATTGCCTTGATAACCCACAATCAAAGAATCAACGTTATGATAAGAGAGACTTTGTTGCTAGGAAGCACGGTAGGGAAGGAGAACCATGGGTTCAGAAACCCATGCCTTTTCCTCCAAAACCATCCAAGAAAAAGGATGATGAGGATTTTGAGCACTTTGATGAAATGATTAGACCTATCCTTTTGCGTATGCGTTTGTCTGATGTGCTTAAAACAAATCCCTATGCTAAGTATATGAAGGATATTATTACTAATAAAAGAAAGATACCTGAAGTAGAAATTTCCACCATGCTTGCCAACTACACTTTTAAAGGTGGAATACCTAAGAAACTAGGGGATCCAGGAGTACCCACTATACCTTGCTCCATTAAGAGAAACTATGTTAAAACTACTTTGTGTGATCTTGGAGCCGGTGTTAGTGTTATGCCTCTATCTTTATATCATAGACTTGACATGAATAAGTTGACACCTACTGAAATATCTTTGCAAATGGCTGATAAATCAACTGCTATACCCGTTGGTATTTGTGAGGATGTGCCTGTTGTGGGTGCAAATGTTACTATTCTAACGAACTTTGTTATACTTGATATTCCCGAGGACGGTAGTATATCTATTATCCTTGGTAGACCCTTTTTGAATACTGCAGGGGCTGTCATTGATTGCAACAAAGGCAATGTCACTTTTCATGTCAATGGTAATGAGCATACGGTACACTTTCCGAGGAAACAACCCCAGGTCCACAGTATCAATTATATTGGAAAAATTTCAACTATTACTATTGGAGGTTTTGAATTTCCTCTTCCTACTGTCAAGAAGACATATGACATTCTTATTGTTGGGGACATACATATCCCCATTGAGGTAACCTAGTGTTATTCGAAAATTATCCGGTTTCAGGTTATTCGGAAAGAGTTTATTAACAAGACCTGATCAACCTTGCTAATGGATTCCTTTTGATGAGCATGAGATAGGTGAATCTAGATAGCACAACCTTCTGTATCCCCCTTTTACTTTCTGTTAATTAGGATAAATAAAGCAAAAATAGTATTTTCTGTCTCTTTCCAGACTTATCCGTGCAATAAAAAATACCTCGAAAATAAAAGTTCTCCAAATGCCCTGAAAATGAAATATGATTTTTTCTAGAATATTTGAGAATATATGGCACAGAAAACGCCACGAGGGGAGCCAGCACCTGGCCACGAGGGTCCAGGGTGCGCCCCCTCACAGGGCGCGCCCCCTGCCTCGTGGGCCCCACGTGCCCCCCTCCACTTATTCCTGCACCCATACTCTTCTGTTTCCTCCCAAAAAAATCACCAACCAGCTCAAGCACGAGTTCTAGCTCATCTTGCTGCCATTTTCGATCTCCTTGCTCAAAGGACCATTCACCAAACTATTTGGGGGGATTGTTCCTTGGTATGTGACTCCTCCATTGGTCCAATTAGTTTTTGTTCTAGTGCTTTATTTACTGCAAATTTTTGCTGTTGTGGTGACCTTGTTCTTGAGCTTGCATGCCAAATTTCTTTGGTCCCAAGTAGTTCTAATGCATGATATAGTCTCTAGGCACTAGTAGGAGTTGTTGCTATCAATCTTGTTGAGTTTGGTTAACTTTTATTTTGAGTTGCTAAAAATTTCAGGAAATTTCAGAAAAATGCATAGGAAAAACTTCCAAGGTGGTTCTTCAAGGAAGCAAGAACCGAGGCTCGCGTTTCGTGAGCCGGACGATGAACTACCGAGGGATGCTGACGTGCGGCCTTGTGAATGGCCGTCAGATGACTTTATGGATCAGGTTGGCATCAAGGAAGAATTTTACGCATATGTGCGCAACGCTGACCTCGAGGGCTTCATACAAGATAAGTTCCCTCAATACCGTGGCTTAACTGATACCTTTGTGAGAAGGTTTAAATTTTCGTCTTCACGTAATTCTCACAAGTGTGCTGTTCGACCTTTATGATAAATCTTATACCGTGGACTTAGAGGATTTTAATGATGCTTGTAAGCTCCCACAGTGGGGCAGTATGGGTGATCCTCGCAAATCTGAATATAGAGATTTTCTTGCTAGTATCACAGTGGGGGAATCTAGAGAAATAACACAGGCTACCATAGGGAGCATTCAGTTTCCTGCTATTCATTACTTTGCTCTCTTTATTGGTAGATGCATAAATGGTAAAGATGAGGCTTGCCACATGTGTGTGCCTGATCTTAGTGTTCTCAAGAGTGCTGTATTAGGTGATAGGCAATATAACTTGCGAGCCATTGTTGCACGTAAGCTACATCATAATGGTTTGCATGGAGATTTATTTGGTGGGATTTATGCCACTCGCATAGCCCGCCGTCTTGGTGTGCCTGTACATGAAAATGATGAACCTTTACCGCCTGCTCATTTGGATTACAATGCCATGACTAGTCACCGGTTCATAGAGAGGGATGGACAATCCCTCAAATATTGACTAATCTTTAACAGGCGCCATGCCATCCCTATTGTTCTTCCTGCCCCTACTTTGTTTGACTTTCAGGCAAGAGGAAGATACACTATAACCATGGATGAGGGAAATGAGTATCACAGGATGATGGAAGCAGCCCGCCTTCGAGCCGTAGCTCAGCAGGCAGTAGCTGCTGCATCTCAGTACAACTCCAACTACGACTTTGGATATCCGTCAGGCCAATACTGGCCATAGACCAACTTAGGCCAAAAGCCTAAGCTTGGGGGAGTACGTCTTTCTCACCGACTTTACATTCATGTTCACACACTTATTCTAGTTGTCGGTGCTCACACTCTTTCATTGTACCATCCATGTTTAGTTTCAATTTCTTTTTCTTAGTCTTTTCTCGTGTGCTAGAAAAACATTAAGAAAAACAAAAAATATATTAGTTGTAGCTTCTAGCTATTTTACTTTCCTTTTAGTAGTATTGAAAAGAAAACCCAAAAAGATTTCTTGTTCTTCTTTTGCCTGTTGGGAGCTTTCCCGTGTAAATAGTTTCTTTTCTTTTCTTTGGGGGTCAAGAGTAGAAGACCATGATTAGAATACTTAGTGGCTCTCATATGTTTTATTATTGATTTAACCTTGAGCCATATTACCTTGTCTTCTCTCTTGTATTAAATGTCTGCAGATTCCAGCTTAGTCCAATGTAGGTGCACTATTATTATTATTCACACCGTTCGGTCGTACGAGTGAAAGGCAATAAGGATGATATATGATGAACTAATTGAGATGAGAAAAGGTGGTATGAACTTGACCTCTCTTGTTTTTGTAAATATGATAGTTCATTGTTCCTGATTCAGCTTGTTATGAATGAAACATGTTTGCAATGACAATTAGAGATCATAGCTTCTTATGCCATGCTTAGTTAGCTGAGAGTTTATAATGGTCTATCTTGCGTGCCAACATGATATTAAAATGGTTGTGATGTGGTATGATGGGGTGGTATCCTCCTTTGAACGATTCAAGTAGTCTGACTTGGCACATGTTCACGCATGTAGTTGAAACAAAATCAACATAACCTCCACGATATTTTTGTTCATGGTGATTTATATCCTACTCATGCTTGCATTCATTGTTGATTAATTTTAATGCACGTTCATGACCGTTGTTGCTCTCTAGCTGGTCGCTTCCCAGTCTCTTTCTAGCCTTCACCTGTACTAAGCAGGAATGCTGCTTGTGCATCCACTTCCATAAACCCCAAAGTTATTCCCATGAGTCCACCATACCTTCCTATATGCGGTATTTACCTGCCGTTCCAAGTGAATTTGTATGTGCCAAACTCTAAACCTTCAAATGAAATTCTGTTTTGTATGCTCGAACAGCTCATGTATCAACTAGGGCTGTTTATATCTTCCATGCTATGTGGGTTATTCTCACGATGAGTGGACTCCACTCATCATTCATGAGAAAATGGCTGGTAACCGAGATGCCTAGTCCCATGCTCAAAATCATAATAATTGAACAAAACTCCCCCAGGGCTGTTGCTGGTTTGGACGGTACCCGTTGTTTCGGGCCAGCTGTGGAGTGTGCTTGTTGGTGGTTGGGGGAGTATAAACTTTACCATTCTGTTTGGGAACCACCTATAATGTGCATAGCATGGGAGATATCGAGATTCTTTGTTGTTATGTTTAAAATGAAAGTATACCGCTGATGATGTTACATACCTAGGGTAGGGTCACGGGCCTGACCCAGGTACCCCACCCAAGCTCACTAGCCCAGAAGCTCAAAATACAAATTCGAAGACAGCAAGGTCGGTCAATTGTGGCGGCCCAAGAGGACATATCACTCGACCGAGCACCCCCTCCCTGACGAGTCAACTCCACTCGGCCATCCAAAGACACCCGACCCCTGAAGGTCAAAGGTCCCTTAGGACAGCAACGGTTTGGCATTCATTCTATGACAATGAATGCCTTTGCCACTCTTTATTGCAGGCGTTATCAGTAACGCCCTGCCATTATGTACATTGAACCCTTTGTAACGTGGGGATGGCTGGGGTCCTGGTAGACTCTATATAAGCCACCCCCTCCTCCAGTACAAGGGTTCGCACCCCCTGTAACTCAAACACCCATATACATTCCAGTCGACCGCTTCAGGGCACCGAGACGTAGGGCTTTCACTTCCTTCGAGAAGGGCCTGAACTCGTAAACATCTTGCGTACAATCTCACCGTAGCTAGGACCTTGCCTCCTCCTACGTACCCCTTATTTGTACTGTCAGACTTAGAACCACGACAGTTGGCGCCCACCTTGGTGCAGGGTGTCTTAGCGACTTCCGGTGAGGTTGCAAACTTTTCTCCGACCTCCATCATCATGGTTTCCGGCGGTGGTCTAGCGTTGGGCCGTGAGATCCGACTCGGCATGCTCATCTTCATCACCGATGACTCTGCTTGGCTCCAGGAGGCCCCCCTCGACGTCGAGGTGTTGCCCGTCCGCGGAGCCACGCACTTTCGTGCCGGCGCCTGCGGCGTCCTTCTCTGACAGCCGTCGACTCAGTACCGGCCGACTCCTTCATCATTTGTCGTCCCTGCTGGATGCCGCCGCAAGCGATCTGGTCGCTCGCGGCTCCAGCGGTGGGTGAAACACGCGGTGGCCCGCCAGACGGCCACCCCTCAAGTTGCGGCCATCGAGCCCGATGACTACCTCTACGGGCCGGTTGATCCGTCGATCGAGCCCGCAAATTCGCTTTCCGAGTGCGGGAGAAGCGATCCCGCTGCCGAGGTTCTCATGGTTGACTCACGTCGCAGTCCGCTAGGATACCCTCGCGGCGGAGACGGCGGCAGCGGCAACGGTCAGTCATTCGACCATGGTGGGTACATTACCCAACCCCTCACTGCCGAGCAGAGGGACGAGCTGTGCCACCGCAATGAAGATGCACTTTTCACCCCTATCGTGGGAGACTCCCCAGAGGCACGGGCCCTGGAAGCCACGCGCCTAGCCACCGTGGCTGAGTGCACGCGGTTGGAGAATGTCCAGCGCTCACTCGACGAACGGGCCCGCTGACTGATTCTGAATCCAGTCGACAACCGCGGCAGTCATTCTCGCGCGAGACTTAGGTGTTCCGGACCCCCATCCAGAATCTTGAAGCCGTGGCTCGCATCACGGATTCTACCCAGCCGTCTCAATCGGAGGCTTGGAGAGGCTTGCAGCAGATCCGGGCGCTGCTCCGGACGGCAGGAGGGCAGAACGCGACTGTCTCTCAATCGCGCAACAGGATTCACAACAGATCAGTGGCAGTGAACACTGTTTGGTCAGCTCACAGCCCAAGATCGCCCCCGAGGCCTGAAGGCCGTGGACCCCGTCAAGACCGACATCTGGGTCGGAATGATGAGTAGTATGATCGTCGACCCGGTCATAATGACCGCTGTCGAGTGCCTATGCCTCCTCCGGGAAGCGGACCATACTCGCTCAGGCGACACGAAGGCAGGCGCTTATGCGACGACGAGCGGAGGATCCCCCCAGATCCCAGAAGGCCCAGCTTTGATGCAAGATCTATTCTTGTGCAGGGGCTGGTCGATAGGAACAGAGCGTACAAAGAAGAGCAAGGCAGAGATCGTCTGAGTGGAAGCTGAGCATCTGTCTCTGGACCCCGAATGCTTTAGCAGTGCCATGAGGGCCGCTGAGATCCCCTCAAACTTCAGGTTGGCGGCAGGGGTGAGTAAGTTCACCGGCAAATCAAAGCCGGACACCTGTCTCGAAGATTACCGAGTGGCTGTGTAGATCGGTGGTGGCAATGATGACGTGGCCATGAATCACCTTCCCCTGATGTTGGGTGGCTCGGCCCGGGCGTGGCTAAATCAGTTCGCCCCCGGGAGCATTTACAGTTGGGAAGAGCTGGCCCGAGTGTTTATCAGGACCTTCGAAGGCACCTGCAAATGGCCCGCGGGGCTTGCAGAGTTGCAACATTGCATGCAGAAGCCGAATGAAACCCTGAGAGATTACATCCAAAGATGGACCACCTTGCATCACATGGTGGAGAATGTGTCCAAGCACCAAGCAGTCTGCGCCTTCAAGGAGGGCGTGCGATACAGAGAGCTGAACCTGAAGTTCGGTCAAACGGGAGATATGTCCCTGTCCCGGATGATGGAAATAGCCAGGTGTACCCAGGGGACTGGCTGAGCACCATTTGCGAGTCGACCCAAAAGTGAAGCCCGTAAAGGAACATCTCCGTCGGTCCACCACGGAGAAGAGAAAAAGCAATTGGCGAAGAGGTGGCTCGGCTTCTGGCAGCTGAGTTCATCCGTGAGATCTACCACTCTGAGTGGCTCGCCAGTGTGGTCATGGTCCCCAAGAAGGAGAAATCCCTCCGCATGTGCATCAATTTCAAGCATATCAATCGGGCCTGCCCAAAAGATCATTTTCCTCTCCCCCGCATCGATCAGATAGTCGACTTGACTGCGGGATGTGAGCGTTTGTCCTTTCTGGACGCATATTCCAGGTATCATTAGATCCGACTGTTTGGACCCGATGAAATCAAGACAGCCTTCATCACCCCGTTCGGGCGTTTCTGTTAAGTCACCATGCCTTTAGGTCTCAAGAATGCCGACGCCACCTTCATGCGCATGATTCAAAAATGCCTTCTGAAGCAAATCAGTCGGAATGTGGAAGCATACAGGGATGACATAATGTCAAATCACGCAAAGGTTCCGACCTGCTGACTGACCTCGCTGAGACATTCGCAAATTTGAGAAGCTATGATATCAAGCTTAATCCGTCGAAGTGTACATTCAGAGTTCCGGGCGGTAAGCTACTCGGTATCCATGTTTCAGAACGAGGAATCGATGCCAACCCAGAAAAAGTCAGTGCCATCTTCCGAATGAAGCGTCCCGAGCGTATACACGACGTCCAGAAGCTAATCGGTTGCTTAGCCGCATTGAGTCAGTTCATTTCTCATCTCAGTGAGAAGGCATTACCTCTCTACCGACTGATGAAGAAATCTGACAAGTTCGAGTGGAATTCTGAAGCTGAAGCAGCGTTTGAAGAGCTCAAAGCCCTGCTTTCCACCCAGCCGGTGCTTGCTGCCCCAGTCAACAAGGAGCCTCTTTTACTGTACATCGCAGCCACCGGACAAGTTGTCAGCACAGTACTCACGGTCGAGCGGGAATAAGAAGGCAAAGCCTACAAAGTCCAACGCCCAATCTACTACATTTCCGAAGTATTGACTCCCTCCAAGAAAATATACCCGCATTACCAGAAGCTTGTGTATGGGATTTACTTGACCGCAAAGAAAGTTGCTAATTACTTCACGGATCATTCAATCTCAGTTGTCAGCGACGCCCCACTGTCAGAAATCCTGAACAACCGAGACGCAACCGGTCGAGTGGCAAAATGGGCGATTGAACTCCTTCCGCTAGATATCAAGTTTGAAGCGAAGAAAGCTATCAAGTCTCAGGCAATAGCAGATTTTGTGGCCGAATGGGTCGAACAGGAGCAGCCGACTCAGATCCAGTCGGACCACTGGACTATGTCCTTTGATGGATCCAAGATGTTGAGTGGATCCGGTGCAGGCGTGGTTTTGGTATCCCCCATGGGCGACAAGCTCAGTTACGTCCTTCAAATCCACTTCGACTCTTCAAACAACGAAGCTGAATACGAGGCGCTTTTGTATGGGTTGCGTATGGCCATCTCACCCGGCGTCCGTCGCTTGATGGTCTACGTCAAGTCAGACTTATTGGTCAATCAGATGATGAAGGAGTGGGATGTCAGAAGCCCGACAATGACCAGTTATTGCAGTGCAGTGCAAAAGCTAGAAAAGAAGTTCGAAGGTTTAGAGCTCCATCACGTGCCCAGAATAAAGAATCAGCTTGCTGACGATCTCGCAAAGATAGGGTCCACTCGGAAGCCTATACCCAAGAATGTGTTTTTGGAGCACCTGCACACCCCCTCAGTCAAAGAAGACCCATTCACGGAGGAACTCCCACAGCCAATCAGCGCATCTGATCCGAATGAAGTCGAAGTCCCTGCGGTGGTCGACCTAATCATGGAGATTTTAGTGATCACGCCCGACTAGACTGTGCCATACATAGCATACCTGCTCAGACAAGAACTCCTAGAGGATGAAGAGGAAGCACGCCAGATCATCCGTCGATCCAAAGCCTTCACTGTCATTCAGGGTCAGCTCTACAGAGAGAGTGTCACAGGAGTCGCTTAGCGCTGCATCACCCCGGAAGAAGGTCGACTGATTTTGAATGAAATTCACTCGGGGACTTGTGGCCACCATGCTTCCTCTCGGACTATAGTGGCCAAGGCGTACCGAGTTGGATTTTATTGGCGCCGAGCTAACGAGATGGCAAAAGATATCATAGAAAAGTGCGAAGGCTGCCAGTTCTACTACAACATGTCTCATAAGCCGGCGTCTGCCTTGAAGACCACTCCGTTGGTTTGGCCGTTTGCCGTTTGGGGGTTGGACATGGTCGGTCCCTTCAAAACTGGCAGAAGCGGATTCACTCACTTGCTCGTGGCAGTCGACAAGTTCACCAAATGAATCGAAGCCAAGCCCATCAAGAACCTCGGCTCAAGCACTGCCATCAGCTTCATCAGAGAATTGATATTCAGATACGGAGTCCCCCATAGCGTCATCATGAATAACGGCTCCAACTTTGACTCAGACAAATTCAGAGCTTTCTGTTCCTCCCAAGGTACGTGGGTCGACTACGCCTCCGTAGCGCATCCGCAGTCGAATGGACAAGCAGAAAGAGCGAATGGTTTGATCCTCCAAGGCCTGAAGCCGCGGCTTATGCGCGACCTCAAGCATGCCACCGGAGCTTGGGTGACTGAACTGCCGTCTGTCTTATGGGGGCCGAGGACAACTCCGAACCGGTCGACTGACCGTACCCCCTTCTTCATGGTCTATGGAGCTGAGGCGGTGCTACCGAGTGATTTGTTGCACAACGCCCCCTGAGTGGAACTCTTCTCCGAGGCAGAAGCAGAGAAAGCGCGTCAAGATGCAGTCGACCTCCTGGAGGAAGAACGGAAGATGGCTTTGATCCGCTCGACCATTTACCAACAGGACCTGCGTCGATTCCACGCTCGCAATGTCCGGAGCCGAGCATTCGAGGAGGGAGACCTGGTTCTCCGAGTACGGTAGAAGCGACCACACAAACTTGCCCCGGCTTGGGAAGGCCCCTTCATCGTCACCAAGGTACTGCACAATGGGGCGTATCACATCTACAACGTCGCCAAGAAGAAAGATGAACCCCGCTCGTGGAACGCGGACCTGCTCCGCCGCTTCTATACTTGAAGCACTCGATGAGTCGAGTTGTAATAAGAATCTTCCAGTTTGTTTTCAAAGACAAGTTTGCAGCAATTCCTTAATGATTGTTGGTTTCTAAGATGCTGGTTCTCAAATCCCCCTGTGGGTGCTTAGCCGTGAACCCAATTCCCCTAAGTTACAAAAACCACTCCAAAGTGAAGAGCAACCCTCTCACTCGGGGGCTTAGCTACGACCCCGTAATCGCCTAAGTTACAAAAACCACTCAGAGTGAAGAGAAACTCTCTCACTCGGGGGCTTAGCTGCGACCCCGTAATCGCCTAAGTTACAAAAACCACTCCGAGTGAAGAGCAACCCTCTCACTCGGGGGCTTAGCTACGACCCCGTAATCGCCTAAGTTGCAAAAACCACTCGGAGTG
>LR738710.1:554134324-554230674 GCA_902687465.1 Secale cereale
TACAACGTAGCTCGTAATCGCCTAAGTTACAAAAATTACTCCTAGTGAAGAGCAAACCTCTCACTCGGGGGCTTCGCTACGACCCCGTCATCGCCTAAGTTACAAAAATTACTCCGAGTGAAGAGAAACCCTCTCACTCGGGGGCTTTGCAACGGTCCTCCGAGCTACGACATAAGTACAACGTGGCTCTGTCCTCCGGGCTCCGCCACAAGTACAGCGTAGCTCGTAATCGCCTAAGTTACAAAAATTACTCCGAGTGAAGAGCAAACCTCTCACTCGGGGGCTTAGCTGCGACCTCGTAATCGCCTAAGTTACAAAAACTACTCCAAGTGAAGAGCAACCCGCTCACTCGGGGGCTTAGCTGCGGTCCTCCGAGCTACGCCATAAGTACGACGTGGCTCTGTTCTCCGAGCTCCACCAAAAGTACAACGTAGCTCATAATCCCCTAAGTTACAAAAACCACTCCGAGTGAAGAGCAACTCTCTCACTCGGGGCTTAGCTGCGGTCCTCCGGGCCCCGCCATAAGTTCAGCGTCGCCATCAAGCGGCTCGACCATCAGAGCCGTGCCGTGGATTTGACGTCGACTCGAAATCCAAAGGATCAGAAAGAGTCAGAAGCAAAACAAGCGAATGCAAAAGGAATCAAGTGCAGATAAAGATTCGGGCAGAAGTACTTGGGCATCAAACCAACGAGAGTTTAATGGTTACAAGATCACTCGGCATTCCGAGGCAAATTGAATCAGAATATCAAAGTTTGTTCACTCCCCGGGGGAGGAGGGCTTGCAAGTGCAACGAACTCATCCAGATCGATCCCATCTGCAATACGGATAGCGGCCTCCAATAAAGTCTCCATGAACGACTGGAACTAGAGTTCCTTCGTATTGACGACCTTAAGTGCGGCTAGCCTTTTCTCCTTCACCTCCTTGCAATGCACCCGAACCAGAGACAGTGCGACGTCGGCTCCAGAATGGGCAGATGATTTCTTCCACTCTTGCACTCGACCAGGGATCTCATTGAGTCGAGTCATGAGAGTCTCGAGGTCGTTCTCTTGCACGACTCCCCTCCAGAGCGCGGTGTCGATCCGAGACATCACTGCTTTCAGTCGACCGAGGTAGCCTGTGGCGCTGGTAAGGCTAGACTCCAACCTCAAGATGTTCATAGCAGCTTCATCCTTGACGATAGAGTTGGCGGGGTCCAGAGCAGGCTCGACCCGCCCAGTTTCCTCCTCGAAGTTGCGGCAGAATTCTACACAAGAGAGAACGCGATGAATCAGCAAGCAAGTTACGAGTCGAACACCTTGATTCAGTCGAGGCGAAAGGGGCATACCTTCAAGCACAAGATGCCACTTCTTGGTGAGATCACTCAGATAAGCCACCAACTCGTTCTTCTTCAGGAAAAGGACCCCGTATTTCTCGTCCAGGGCAGTCTTGGCCCCCTTCAGTCGAGTCACCTCCTTGTTGGCCGGGCTGAGAGAATCCATCAGCCTGGCGATCTCCGCCCCAAGCATGCCGACCGAAGCCAGCTTCTGTTTTGCCAGCTTAGTTTTCTCCCGCACCCTCTACTGCGCTGCCACCAGGTCAAGATCCTTCTGCTCCAGGGCTGCCCTCAGTTGGTCTACAAGAGACATTACTAGACAGATGAACATAAGGATACACATGACATATTCGCTGAAGATCAGTCAACAAGTAATTCGCTCCAATTACCAGCCGCTTCGTCCTAGGTTTTCTTCAAATGATCCCTGGCCAGCTGCAAGTCAAGATTGAGCTGGACCTGCTTCTTCTCAAGAAGCGAACTTGGCTTCGAACTTGCAAGATTTCTGCATCGACACAACAAGACAGAATTCTAAGACTACATCCGAGTCAAATACTCAACAGTAGTCTCGGGGACTACACCCAGTGGGTGCACTAAGCGTGCCCCCACTGGTTCTCACTCGGTCAGATCAGTCCTGCCCGAGCAAAAAAAGAGAGAGATTGATAAATTTTGTTCTCAGACCATGGCCGACTGCCAGCAGTCTACCATGGTCTCGGGGACTACACCCAGTGGGTGCACTTGACGTGCCCCCACTGGTCCCATTCGGCCGGATCAGTCCTGCCCGAGTGAGAAAGGTTCGAAACAAATGAACAAGACAAATTCTAAAGACCACGGCCGACTGTCTTCAGTCGATCGTGGCCTCGGGGACTACACCTAGTGGGTGCACTCAGCGTCCCCCACTAATCCAATCGATTGGGTTACAAAGAGCCAAAGCTACAAGAGAAAACACCCAGTGGGTGTAACATCGTCTTACGAACAAAGCAGCAATTTTCAGAACAAAGATTGCAACAACGCAGCAAAACAGTCGGAAAAGACGGACCTGGAGATTGGTTCGAAGAGCCGAGCTGGCATTGTAGGCAGCCATGCTAGTCTCATACGCTGCCTTTGTCTGCTCCATCATCAACCCCGCCTGACGAACGGCCTCCTGGGCCGCATTCACGGGGTCCTCCGGGAAGTGATGGGTGGTGAATAGAATGGATGATGGAGCAGTTGGGTCAATTGACGAAGAGGGACGAACAGTCGACACAGGAACGACAATGGAGACCGTGGTCCGGGCCACGTCCCCTGGTTGCTAGGCCTCAGTGTCGGAGGGTGTCTTCCGACCCCTCCTTCCTGTACTGCGTCGAGTCACCTCCGCGCGCTCCTCGTCGTCGTCGTCGTCATCGTCAGGAAGCTCAATGACATTGCGTGGGCCTTCAGAAGACAATCAAAGAATTCAGTCGACTGACAATCCAAACGGGTAAAAGACAGAGCTCGGTCAAGAATCCGCACCTGAGTGGGATGTGGCGGCGTCAATAGTCTCCTCGTCATCACGACCCTTGTCAACATCCATCGAGGTCGCAGAAGCAGCAGCGCTGAAGATTTTGCAGAAAGTGAGTCGACAGAAGCAAAGTTGATCTCCAAAAGGAAATAAACCAAAGCAGAGTTGCACTTACGTGGAGGCGATCGGGACGTCCACTTTGATCTTGGGCAAGGCCTTCCGGGGTTTGACAACAGTGACCTTGGGCTGCTTTGGTGCCTTTTCAGTCGGATCTGAAGTGGACGTGCGAGTCCGTTTCTGCACTTGGGAGCTGGAGGGACCCGCCCTGGTACGCGCGACCTCTGGGTCGTGCTTCTCCTTGGAGCACTTCTCGCCGCGGGGAGGTGACTCGACCTCCTCGCCGCTGCTGGAATCCTCGCTCTCCTCCTTAGTCTCCTCATCAGACTTCCAGTTGGAAGCCTCGCCTACGCCTTCTTCTCCCTCCTGGACCTGCTCGCCATTGGGCACCGAGAACATTTCGGTATAGATCTGCAGAAAGGAAGAACAATCATACATCAGTCGGATTCATCAGACGTCCGCAAGCAGGAAAAATAAAATTCACTCGGAAGCCGAAGCCAAACCTTGTCTGGTTGGTGGTCTGCATCGAATGGGCGAACTCTTCCAGTCCACCGAGGGTTGTCCTTGTTCCCCGTGATGCACTTCAGGCACTGCGCCACCGTCTGCGTGACAGCTTCCTCCGGATGGACCGGAGACGTGTCGTCGGCGCCAGAGTACATCCACATTGGATGGTCCCGGGCTTGGAGGGGCTGGATCCTCCTCATGAGGAACACCTCGAGCAGATCCATCCCCGTGACCCTGTCAGGGACCAGCTAAACCACCCGCTCCACGAGCATGTCCACCTCTACCCTCTCAACCCGACTCACGAGAAACGTCGGTGGCTGGTTGACTCGACCCAAAGAAAATGGAGGAAGCTTAGTCGGCTGACCAGGAGTCGGAACGTCCCTACAATTGAACCAAGTCGACTGCCAACCCCGGACTGACTCAGGAAGGGTCATGGCAGGGAAAGCGCTCCTACCCCTAAGCTGGATACCCAATCCGCCACACATCTGGATGACGTGCGTCTTCTCATCACTCGGGTTCACTTTCTTGACGGTTTGGGAACGACAAGTGAAGATATGCTTGAACAGACACTAGTGCGGTTGGCACCCGAGGAAGTTCCCGCACATCAAAACGAATGCGGCCAAGTAGGTGATGGTGTTGGGAGAGAAGTGGTGTAGCTGAGTGCCGTAAAAAGCCAGAAAACCGAGGAAGAAAGGGTGCGGGGGCAAAGAAAAACCTCGGTCGACGTGAGTCACGAGGAGAACACACTCACCCTCCCGCGGCTGGGGCTCAAGCTCGCCCTCCGGAAGCCGCCAAGAGTCGCGGACGATCAGGCCCTCCTCCACGAGCTCCTCCATGTCCTCCGGCGTCATCGTGGACCTGATCCAGTCCCCCTGGATCCAGCTAGGCGGGAGCCCGGACCTCGACGACTATCCCCCTCGGTTGGATCTCTTCCCTTTCCCCGTCACCGCCGCTTTCTTCGAGCGCTCCAGAGCCGCCGTCTTGTCCTTATCCATGGAAGGCGAGCCTGTGCGGACCGAGCGGCGGAAGGTGGAGAGCAGGAGCGTGACGGAGGAGCAGAGGAAGAAGAAGCAAGGAATGGGCGCGCCTCCACCTCGGCCGAAGCACGCACTTATAGCGCAGCGGTCGAGTGACTGACTGGTGGCCACGAGCTATCTCGTTAAATCCCGCAACAGACGCGCGCACGATACGTGGCGAAAAAGGCGGTGCGGAGATCGAGGTGTCCCGAGCATATCCGACCCGATTGCCGCGGCCCGACCCGTCCCACGTGCTTCCCTAAATTTCAAAATCCCGTAGAATCCGGAGACCAAAGAGCAACCAATCCCGCCGAAAACTGCGCGCCCCACCAGCGCTCGGAACCACGAACAAAGTTCAGCCAATGGTCAACACAAACAAGAACACTCGGTGGTTCTTGAATCGATTAAGGCGACTAAGTCGAGGTTGAAGAGTCAGCCTGGTCCACGAGCTGAAAGAAGATCTCCCCAGGGGCATCAAACCCGAGCCAAGGCCAACTTCATCACTCTCCTCCACTCGAACCTCAATCCATTCGGGGGCTACTGATGATGTTACAGACCTAGGGTAGGGTCACGGGCCTACCCAGGTACCCCACCCAAGGTCACTACCCCAGATGCTCAAAAGACAAATTCGAAGGCAGCAAGGTCGGTCGACTGTGGCGGCCCAAGAGGACATATCACTCGACCGAGCACCCCCTCCCTGACGAGTCAACTCCACTCGACCATCCAAAGACACTCGACCCCTGAAGGTCAAAGGTCCCTTAGGACAACAACAGTTTGGCATACATTCTATGACAATGAATGCCTTTACCACTCTTTATTGCAGGCGTTATCAGTAACGCCCTGCCTTTATGTATATTGAACCCTTTGTAATGTGGGGACGGCTGGGGTCCTGGCGAACTCTATATAAGCCACCCCTCCTCCAATACAAGGGTTCGCACCCCCTGTAACTAAAACACCCATATACATTCCAGTCGACCGCCTTAGGGCACCGAGACGTAGGGCTTTTACTTCCTCCGAGAAGGGCCTGAACTCGTAAACATCTTGCGTACAATCTCACCGTAGCTAGGACCTTGCCTCCTCCTACATACCCCCTATTTGTACTGTCAGACTTAGAACCACGACAACCGCTCAAAATGTTATTCATCTCTATTTAAAAATCGAGCTCTAGCACCTCTACAAATCCCTGCTTCCCTCTGCGAAGGGCCTATCTATTTACTTTCATGCAGAGTCATCATCCTCTTATCAAAGAGCACCAGTAGGAGAGCACCTCTGTCATTTGCAAGTATTACCATTAATTCGCATTGAGTATGATCATGACTGGATCTCTTTTACCATGAATTACAATGTCTACTCAGTCCTTGATCTTTAAAGGTGCTCTGCATTTATGTTTTGCCGTCTCAGAAAGGGCTAGCGAGATACCATCTTGTTATATCATATTATGATTGTTTTGAGAAAGTGTTGTCCTCCGAGGTTTATTATTGTTGCTCGCTAGTTCATTATGCCATTGATGTGAGTAGTCTTGAGACCTGAAAGTTATTGTGAATGTGGTTAGTTCATGATCTTATTGTAAACCTGAATGCTGGCTTACATATTTACAACAACAAGAGCAAATGGAGTTTGTCAAAGTTTTTCTTTATCACTTTCAGTTTATCAACTGAATTGCTTGAGGACAAGCAAAGGTTTAAGCTTGGGGGAGTTGATACGTCTCCAACATATCTACTTTTCCAAACACTTTTGGCCTTGTTTTGGACTCTAACTTGCATGATTTGAATGGAACTAACCCGGACTGACGCTGTTTTTAGCAAAACTGCCATGGTGTTGTTTTTGTGCAGAAATAAAAAGTTCTCGCAATGACCTGAAAATCCACAGAGAATTATTTTGGAAAATATAAAAAATACCTACAAGAAAATCCAGACCAGGGGCCCACACCCTGTCCACGAGGGTGGGGGGGGGGGGACGCCCCCTGCCTCGTGGGCCCCTTGGTGCTCCACCGACGTATCTCCTGATCCCATATATTCACTTTTGGGGAGAAAAATCAGAGAAGAAGCATTATCGCGTTTTACGATACAGAGCCGTCGCCAAGCCCTAATATCTCTCGAGAGGGCTGATATGGAGTCCATTCGGGGCTCCAGAGAGTGGAGATCGTCGCCATCGTCATGATCAACCTTCCTCCATCACCAATTCCATGATGCTCACCGCCGTGCGTGAGTAATTCCATCGTAGGCTTGCTGGACGGTGATGGGTTGGATGGGATCTATCATGTAATCGAGTTAGTTTTATTAGGGTTTGATCCCTAGTATCCACTATGTTCTGAGATTGATGTTGCTATGAGTTTGCTATGTTTAATGCTTGTCACTAGGGCCCGAGTGCCATGATTTCATATCTGAACCTATTACGTTTTCATGAATATATGTGTGTTCTTGATCCTATCTTGCAAGTCTATAGTCACCTACTATATGCTATGATCCGGCAACCCCGAAGTGACAATAATTGGGACCACTCCCGGTGATGACCTTTGTTTGAGGAGTTCTTGTATTCACTACATGTTAATGCTTTGGTCCGGTACTCTATTAAAAGGAGGCCTTAATATCCCTTAGTTTCACATAGGACCACGCTGCCACGGGAGGGTAGGACAAAAGATGTCATGCAAGTTCTTTTCCATAAGCACGTATGAGTATATTCGGAATACATGATTACATTGCATTGATGAACTGGAGCTAGTTCTGTGTCACCCTAGGTTATAACTTCTACATGATGAATTATATCCGAAATAATTTCCCATCACCGATCCAATGCCTACGAGCTTTTCACATATTGCTTGTTGCTTATTTACGTTTCCGCTGCTACTATTACAAAAACTACAAAAACACTATCGTTACTTTAATTGCTGCTACCGCCATTATCATATTACTTTGCTACTAAATTACCTTGCTGCAGATACTAAGTTTCCAGGTGTGGTTGAATTAACAACTCAGCTGATAATACTTAAGAGTATTCTTTTGCTCCCCTTGTGTCGAATGAATAAATAGGGTTGAATACTCTACCCTCAAAAACTGTTGCAATCCCCTACACTTGTGGGTTATCAGCTGGTACTGGGAAATGATTCCGCAAGATTGAACCCAAAGCCAAGCACTTCTCCTATTGCAAGAACTATAGATCTAGTAGGCCAAACCAAACCGATAATTCGAAGAGAATTGCAAGGATATTATAATCATACATAAAAGAATTCAGAAAAGAACCAAATATTTCTCATAGATAATCTTGACCATAAACTCACAATTCATTGGATCCCGACAAACACACCGCAAAGAAGATTACATCGAATAGATCTCCTCGAAGACCGAGGAGAACTTGGTATTGAGATCCAAAAAGAGAGAAGATGCCATCTAGGTACTAACTATGGACCCGAATTCTGCGGTAAACTACTCACAACTCATGGTGAGGCAATGGTGTTTATGTAGAAGCACTCCGTGGAAGATCCCCCCCTCCGGCGGAGCTCCGGAACAGGCCCCAAGATGGGATCTCACGGGAACAAAAGGTTGCGGCGGTGGAATTAGGGTTTTCTCCGTTGCCTCGATGTTTTCAGGTTATATGGGTATATATAGGAGGAAGGAGGGCATCGAGGGAGCCAGAGGGGGCCCACGAGGGTGGGGGCACGCGCGCCCTGGACCCTCCTGGCTGCCTCCATCGTTCCCTTGCGTGTACTCCAAGTCTTCTGTGTTGGTATCGTTCCAAAAATAACTCTCGTGAAGGTTTCATTCCGTTTGGACTCCGTTTGATATTCCTTTTCTGCGAAACCCTGAAATAGGCAAAAAAACAACAATCTGCACTGGGCCTTTGGGTTAATAGGTTAGTCCCAAAAATAATATAAAAGTGTAAGATAATGCCCATTAAACATCCAAAACATCATATATAATAGCATGGAACAATCAAAAATTATTTATACGTTGGAAACGTATCAAGCATCCCCAAGCTTAATTCCTCCTCGTCCTCGAGTAGGTAAATGATAAAAACAGAATTTTTGACGTGGAATGTTACCTAACAGAATTTTAGATGTGGAATGCTAACCAACATAATTTTCAATGTAATTTCTTTATTGTGGCATGCATGTTCAGATCCAAAAGATTCAATACAAAAGTCTATATTGACATAAGAAATAATAATACTTCAAGCATACTAACAAAGCAATCATGTCATCTCAAAATAACATGGCCAAATAAAGTTATCCCTACAAAATCATATAGTCTGGCTATGCTCCCTCTTCACCACACAAAATATTCATATCACGCACAACCCCGGTTTCAGCCAAGCAATTGTTTTCATACTCAATTTTTCAAACCTTTCAACTTTCACGCAATACATGAGCGTGAGCCACGGATATAACACTATAGGACAAAAAGGACGAAGATAGTCTCACATCGACTAGGCATATCAATGGGCTATGGAGATGCCCATCAATAGATATCAATGTGAGTGAGTAGGGATTGCCATGAAACGGATGCACTAGAGCTATAAATGTATGAAAGCTCAACAAAAGAAACTAAGTGGGTGTGCATCGAACTTGCTTGCTCACGAAGACCTAGGGCATTTGAGGAAGCCCATCGTTGGAATATACAAGCCAAGTTCTATAATAAAAATTCCCACTAGTATATGAAAGTGACTAAACAAGAGACTATCTATCATGAAGAACATGGTGCTACTTTGAAGCACAAGTGTGGTAAAAGATAGTAGAATTGTCCCTTTTTTTGGGCCTTTCTTTTTCTTGGCTTTTCCTTATTTTTTTCTTTGGGACAATGCTCTAATAATGATGATCATCACACTTATATTGATTTACAACTCGATACTAGAACCAAGTATGACACTATATGAATGCCTCCGACGGTGTACCGGGATGTGCAGTGAATCAAGAGTGACATGTATGAAAAATTATGCATGGTGGCCTAGCTACAAATACGGTGTAAACTACATGATCATGCATGGCAATATGACAATATGAAGCGTGTCATATGAACGGAACGGTGGAAAGTTGCATGGCAATATATCTCGGAATGGCTATGGAAATGCCATGATAGGTAGATATGGTGGTTGTTTTGAGGAAGGTATATGGTGGGTGTATGGTACCGGTGAAAGTTGCGCGGTCCAAGAGAGGCTAGCAATGGTGGAAGGGTGAGAGTGCGTATAATCCATGGACTCAACATTAGTCATAAAGAACTCATATACTTATTGCAAAAATTTATGAGTCATCAACACAAAGCAATCAACGCATGCTCCTAGGGGGTAGGTTGGTAGGAGTTAACCATCGCGTGCCCCCGACCTCCACACAAAGGATGACACTCAACAAATACCTCATGCTCTAACTTCGCCACATAGCGGTTCACCATACGTGCATGCTACGGGAATCACAAACTTTAACACAAGTATTTCTCAAATTCATAATTACTCCACTAGCATGACTCTAATATCACCATCCCCATATCTCAAAACAATCATCAATTACCAAACTTCTCATCATATTCAATGCACTTTGTATGAAAGTTTTTACTACATTCATCTAGGATGCCTATCATATTATGACTAGTTTTATGACCAAAGCACATTACCATGCTGTTCTAAAAGACTCTCAAAAGGATATAAGTGAATCATGAGAGATCAACAATTTCTACAAAATAAAATCACCACCGTGCTCTAAAAGATATAAGCAAAGCACTAGAGCAAAACTATTTAGCTCAAAAAAATATAAGTGAAGCACATAGAGTATTCTAACAAATTCTAGGCCATATTTATCTCTCTCAAAAAGGTGTGTCCAGAAAGGATGATTGTGGCAAACTAACAAGCAAAGACTCAAATCATACATGACGCTCCAAGCTAAACACATATCGTGTGGTGAATAAAAATATAGTCCCGAGTATAGTTACCGATAGATGAAGACGAAAGAGGGGATGCCTTCCCGGGGCATCCCCAAGCTTAGGCTTTTGGTTGTCCTTGAATTTTACCTTGGGGTGCCTTGGACATCGACAAGCTTAGGCTCTGGCCACTCTTTGTTCCATAGTCCATCAAAGCCGTACTCAAAACTTGAAAACTTCACAACACAAAACTTAGCCAAAAATCTCGTGAGCTCCGTTAGTACAAGAAAACAAACCACCACTCAAAGGTACTGTAATGAACTCATTCTTTGTTTATATTGGTGTTAAACCTACTGTATTCCAACTTCTCTATGATTCATACTCCCAAATACTACTCATAGATTCATCAAAATAAGCAAACAACACATGAAAAACATAATCTGTCAAAAACATAGCAGTCTGTAGTAATCTGTAACTTTCGAATACTTCTGTAACTCAAAAAAATTGAAATAAATTGGTAAACGTGAGGAATTTGTCTATTAATCATCTGCAAAAATAATCAACTAAATAGCACTCTCCAGTAAAATCTGGTGACTATTCTCGTGAGCGCTAACGTTTCTATTTTTTACAGCAAGATCATATAAACTTCACACAAGTCTTCCCAAAGGTTCTACTTGGCACAAACACTAATTAAAACACAAAACCACATCTAAAAAGAAGCTAGATGCAATATTTATTCCTAAACAGGAGCAAAAACAAAGAAAGTAAAATTGGGTTGTCACCCAACAAGCGCCATTGTTTAACGCCCCTAGCTAGGCACGATACAAGGATAGATCTAGGTATTGCCATAATGATAAGATATATCACGAAAACTCATCTCATATTCCCTACGTTCAGCAGCAAGTTTTCTTTGTGGCAAGCAAAAGTAATCAAAAGGGCTAAATTTGATAGGACAAAAGTCCCCCATATCAAGCTCAGGAGGTATAGGTTCCTCCTTTGGCCCTTTATAGTGTACAACCAATTCATCATTATAAGCATTTTTTTGGCAAAAGGTCATGAGCCTTCTCTCAAGGGAAAAACCTAACCCATTGTTTTGAATAGCAAAATCATCATTCAATTCAGAAATTCTATCAACCAAGATATCGGTAGCAACCCTTTTTCTAAGGTTTTCTTTAAAAGCAGCATGATCAGGAGATCGCAACCGCATTATGTCTTCTTAATTAAATAAGATGGCCTCTATGGGAGGTCGACCAACATCTACTCCGTAATGAGCAAATATTTCTTTGCCTCTTTCATGATAAATATGAATTTGTGAGCCAAAAAGATAGTAGCTGTGCGCTTAACAGAAGAATGCCCAATATTGGAAAATTCCAGAAAGATTCTCTGAATGCAAGGATGCATATGGATAAATTGCCTTTCAATTTCAACTACAAGCATAGATATGGCATCCGCAAGGCTCCTTGTTCTATGAAGAATAGAACCACCCATAGTGGGTAAAGCATCGACACAAGTAAAGAAGTCTTGAAGAACACATTTTCCAATAATATTACCACTGCCAACCCGGAACTTCTTAATATGTAAAGTGGTAGTTTCATCTGGAGGATCAACATAGACGTTGCCCTCAACATTACTACCCTTCTCGATAAAATCTTCCCCCCATCTCAGACATGAGGGCAAGCGAACGATAAACACACGACAAAAAGAAGGGCAAATAAAACGGCAAGGGTGAAGTGGGGGAGAGGAAAACGAGAGGCAAATGAATGTAATGCGAAGGATAAGGGTTTGTGATAGGTACTTGGTATATGACTTTTGCGTAAGCCTCCCCGGCAACGGCGCCAGAAAATTCTTCTTGCTACTTCTCGAGCTTCCGTTGTATTCCCTCTAAGAGGAAAGGGTGATGCAGCACGATAGCGTAAGTATTTCCCTTAGTTTTTGAGAACCATGGTATCAATCTAGTAGGAGACCACGCGCGAGTCCCTCGCACCTGCACAAACAAATAAGAACTTCGCCGCCAACGCGATAAGGGGTTGTCAATCCCTTTACGGTCACTTACGAAAGTGAGATATGATATTTTTGGTATCTATTATGTACATAAAACAGAAGTCAAACAAGCCATCACGTTGATCCACATAGATTAAATTATCTCGGCCGTAAATTATAAATATTAACGGCTAAGATTTAAAAGATGTAGCGTTACATATAAATATTTTTACAACGAGTTTGACACATCATGTTGTCACGATGTCATATAGCACACGAACGCTGAACATATATATGTCTGTGGTTCAACTCATATAAGCATTTTTCTATTAAAAAAATCAGACCAAGACCCAACTAAGGAAGGTACAATCTATTCCCTAAAAAAGAAAAGGAAGGTCCAATCTATAGCACATGGACACGAGTCACAGAACATACAAACCGGTTTATCATATTCCTGGAAGAACACGCACATGCAAGATGAGAGGATACGTTCTCAAAAAGAAAAACTGAGATGGATACGGACTCCACGATCGCTGCCCTATCCCTACCTAGCCGCTCCTCTTAGCAGCTCCTTGCAGCCGAGAAGACTTCCAATGACGTTGCTGCCGTGTGTTGCGGATAAATGCGATAGCGCTCAATCTGACGCTGTCTTGCCATCGCCATCACCAGAGCCATCCCGGCAGCAGCGTGTTGCTTCGCCATAGCCCATCGTGCCACATGAGAAGAAAATTATACCACCAGATCCATGGAACCAGGAATTTCCTAGCAGATAAGAAAAAGAGATTGATTTAGATTGCCGGTGGCGGCTTGGTCAAGTCCTCTTCCCTCCTCCTGCTTCCTTGGTGCTGCCACCTCTGCCAACAGATCCTCAAGCAAGATGCCACGACTGACTGCATGTACTGTTGGCTTCACAGGGTCGCATCGAACACCATAATCTCTTCTCCGTTTCCAAGGCCCTCATGGAAGCAAGAAAACAACTTCTGCTGCCGAAGGGAAAGGTATCACATCATTGCTATGGCCGGCCTTCCAAATTCGATGGCAGCTCTTAGGGATAATTTTGATAACTGAGAATGTACTGTGGTGGTAGCATATCACCGTGTTGCTGCAAAAAAGAAGGATCTCATTATGCTTTCATTAGTCGTGCAACCAAACCAGTTGATTATAGTCATATTCTGCACTATAAAGATTAATCCTATCCGCACCTACAATGAAATAGGACAAAGAATCTCTCGTGGTCATCTACGAGGTAAGTATTCTGGCCATGCTTTATTTTTTTCTATTGCTATTTTTACATACAGATAAAATGATGTCGTACAAGATTCAAAATTAATTTGCTTACCCGTATGGATCTGGTGTTATTTTATTTCTTAGGTTGCATATCACATATAAATTCTCCTTGATCTATATGGAGTTTAGTTTTTATTCGGTAGGAACCTACTACCAGTCCACGCATGAAGGTATTCCTAATTGCATTATTTACCTCGAATTTACTTCAGTAATAATATGTTTTTAATTTTGGTTGGAAAGCACCGTGCGAAAAGTAAAAGTAATTTGGGACGACAGAGATTTGAAATTTATACTATTACGTAAGGTAACCATTTCAAAATGATTTTTATAGAGTTAAGCAAAAAAAAGGTGATCTGTAAGGAGACATGTAGCTAGGACACTTGAAATTCTGTCCAAAACCTCAATATATATGTATGTAGTAATATAATTAGTACTCCCTATGTAAACTAATATAAGAGCGTTTAGATTTCTACTTTAGTATTCTAAACGCTCTTATATTAGTTTACAGAGGGAGTACTATATATTTTGGTCGATTGAAGTTCTTCTAAATACACGACATATATTTATTTTGATAGCCCTGTTGCACGTACATTTTTTCCATATATAATACTACGAGAGTTGCATACGTATGGAGGTCGAGGGTATTCACGACAACAGCATATGCGCCAGATTTGTAGAGAATCCAACCTACAAAGGAGAGCCAGCATATACGTCCAGGTGCCTGTCAACCTAGCATATCCAACATTCTCTCGAGAGCAGCATACACATTAGGATGAGTAGGAAATTGAAGTCTGAACAATACAAGTATTCACCTTAACCTCAAGAAAAATTAGATAATTAATGGTTCATGTTGCTTTTGCAGATTAACCATGGCATGTGGCAGCATCAACAATCACGTATGCAAGTTGTGCATGACAGAGAAGTCGTAGATCATCCAGATGCTTGGTGGGTGTGGCTTCCCAACAAGTGGAGACACACGCATGAAAGTGTGTACAACATCAAGAAGCCATGCATGCACAATAGCCATTGAGTGGATCTAGATATGACACATCGCATGCAACTGCCTAGCATATGAAGTCTCAAATTACCCCAAGTGAAAATTGTGATATCACCCATACAAAGCTGATGAATACACATAGACGCCATTAGTTTATGATAAGGTTTACAACAAAAACGCATGACACTATCGATCTAGCGGGTCAGCGACAAGGTCTATGATAAGTTGGTACATCAACATTGCAATCAAGGATGATGTCGTAAGGCCACCAGATGGGGATCTATCTTGAATCTAATATATCAATTTTTTTAGACTACTATACATGCATTAGTTAGGACCCGAGCGGTTGATAGGAAAAGTGCATGTCTATGCCAAGCAATGAAAAACAACACAAACCAATGTACATACGTATGAGGTAATGATTAATTTTTTAGTAGGAGTACATCACATACTTTTAGGTACAATGCACCCTTCCCGCAAAATAAATGATATGCTTAAACATTACTTCTCAAAGCCACGTCTTTGCGGGTATTTGGGCTCTAAGTTGCACTCTCATTACTTTGATTAAACTGAATTATAAAGGGATAATTATGAAATTTGGCAACTCAAATTAAACGCATTCCCAACATGTAATCCTTCTATTTCTCTTTACTTTGCATATAACCTTTGTCATAAGTCAATTTTTGTAGAGTAGGACCAGGTTTATAGGGAAATAACATCGTTCACAATGCCAAATCAATATCATTAGATCTATCATGCATTCAAGTTTCATATTGTATAACCTTAATACCGTGATAACACCACACATATGTCAGTAATACTAAATTAAGTTATAGAGTATGAATACACCTAATGACATTGAGTTACTATATTGTCAATGACTATGTATTGAAGGTTAACCACTGTTAATGTAACATCCCTCTAGAGTAAGCATGCCATAAATTAACACTACTGTATATGGACAAGTCAAGATGTGTAAAGGAAGATAAAATAAACTTTAAGTATATGTCGGTGAGGATTCTATAAGAGAATGATGTATATTAGCAAGTTATGATTTAACATGGCAGACTACGGACCTTCGGATTTTCATTGTGACACACCAACGTCACTACCAAAAAAAGTTCAGGATGATGCGAGTGTGATACACTATTATCTCAAATTTAATATCCCAATCTCATAAGTACACCAACACGTAAATGTGGTCATAGTAAAATATGAAAAAACATGAGCAAATAATAGCATGAAAAATCTAGCCGCGCAAATGCGCGAGCCACCCTACTAGTTTTTGGATATAAGATCAGAAAGTAAAAACAGCAAAGTAAAGTAGATTGTAGATTGATATGTTGAGAATAGACCTGGGGGCCACAGGTTTCACTAGTGGCTTGTCTCATGATAGCAGAATTCTACGGTGGGCGAACAAATTACTGTCGAGCAATTGATAGAAAAGCGAATAACTATGAGAATATCTAGGCATGATCATTATATATAGGCATCACGTCCGTGACAAGTAGACCGAAACGATTCTGCATCTACTACTATTACTCCACACATCGACCGCTATCCAGCATGCATCTAGAGTATTAAGTTCATAAGAACAGAGTAATGCTTTAAGCAAGATGACATGATGTAGAGGGATAAACTCAAGCAATATGATATAAACCCCATCTTTTTATCCTTGATGACAACAATACAATACGTGCCTTGCTGCCCCTGCTATTGATACGTCTCCAACGTATCTACTTTTCCAAACACTTTTGCCCTTGTTTTGGACTCTAACTTGCATGATTTGAATGGAACTAACCCGGACTGACGCTGTTTTCAGCAGAACTGCCATGTTGTTATTTTTGTGCAGAAATACAAAGTTCTCGGAATGACCTGAAAATCCACGGCGAATTATTTTGGAAAATATAAAAAATACCTGCAAGAAGATCCAGACCAGGGGACCCACACACTGTCCACGAGGGTGGGGGGAGCGCCCCCCTAGGGCGCGCCCCCTACCTCGTGGGCCCCCTGGTGCTCCACATACGTATCTCCGGATCCCATATATTCACTTTCGGGGAGAAAAAAATCAGAGAGGAAGAATTATCGCGTTTTTCGATACGGAGTCGCTGCCAAGCCCTAATCTCTCTCGGGAGGGCTGATCTGGAGTCAGTTCGGGGCTCCGAAGAGTGGAGATTGTCGTCATCGTCATCATCAACCTTCCTCCATCACCAATTACATGATGCTCACCGCCGTGCGTGAGTAATTCCATCGTAGCTTGCTGGACGGTGATGGGTTGGATGGGATCTTTCATGTAATCGAATTAGTTTTGTTAGGATTTGATCCCTAGTATCCACTATGTTCTGAGATTGATGTTGCTATGACTTTGCTATGCTTAATGCTTGTCACTAGGGCCCGAGTGCCATGATTTTAGATCTGAACCTATTATGTTTTCATGAATATATGTGTGTTCTTGATCCTATCTTGCAAGTCTATAGTCACCTACTATGTGTTATGATTCGGCAACCCCGAAGTGACAATAATCGGGACCACTCCCGGTGATGACCATAGTTTGAGGAGTTCATGTATTCACTATGTGTTAATTCTTTGTTTCGGTACTCTATTAAAAAGAGGCCTTAATATCCCTTAGTTTCCAATAGGACCCCACTGCCACGGGAGGGTAGGACAAAATATGTCATGCAAGTTCTTTTCCATAAGCACGTATGACTATATTCGGAATACATGCCTACATTGCATTGATGAACTGGAGCTAGTTCTGTGTCACCCTAGGTTATAACTTCTACATGATGAATTGCGTCCGACATAATTTCCCATCACCGATCCAGTGCATACGAGCTTTTCACATATTGCTTGTTGCTTATTTACTTTTCCGCTACTACAATTACAAAAACTACAAAAACACTATCGTTACTTTTATTGCTGCTACTGCCATTATCATATTACTTTGCTACTAAATAACCTTGCTGCAGATACTAAGTTTCCAGGTGTGGTTGAATTGACAACTCAGCTGCTAATACTTAAGAGTATTCTTTGGATCCCCTTGTGTCGAATCAATAAATTGGGTTGAATACTCTACCCTCGAAAACTTTTGCGATCCCCTACACTTGTGGGTTTTCAAGACTATTTTCTGGCGCCGTTGCCGGGGAGCATAGCTCTATTCTTTAAGTCACTTGGGATTTATATCTGTTGATCACTGTGAAGAATTTGAAGGACTCAAAATCCAAGATCTTACCCTCAACTACGAGGGGAGGTAAGGAACTGCCATCTAGCTCTGCACCTGATTCTCCTTCTATCATGGGTAAATTTGCGACACCTACTCCTCCTATTGAATCTAATATGTCGTATGTTCTTGATGATGACACTTCTGCTATGTATGATTAAACTACTTCTGTGCCTGATACTGTGCCACTAGGTGAATTTCTAGATGAACAAATTGCTAAGGTTAGGGAGAATGCAAATATTGAAACTGATAATATTTATGAAAGTGATGATGAAGCTTCTCCCAATAGATATGAATTGCCTATTTTTCCTGAGGGTTATGTTATGGATGAAGAAACTGATAGAGACTTTCTTGCTTGCAACAATAGATATGATCTTAAGAAATTATTAGCTAAGCTTAAAGAAAAGTCCTTGAATTCTAGAATGAAACATGACCCTACTTTTGCTACTTCACCTATCTGTGATACTGATAAGGATTATGAATTCTCTATTGATCCCGAGTTAATTACTTTTGTTGAATCTGATCCTTTCCATGGCTATGAATCTGAAACTGTTGTGGCACATCTTACTAAGTTGAACGATATAGCCACCTGTTCTCCAATGATGAAAAAAATTCATTATTACTATATCCTTAAGCTGTTTCCATTCTCGTTAAAGGGTGATGCTAAGACATGGTTCAACTCTCTTGATCCTGGTTGTGTGCGTAGTCCCCAGGATATGATGTATTACTTCTCTGCTAAATATTTTCCCGCTCATAAGAAACAAGCTGCCTTATGGGAAATATATAACTTTGTGCAAATTGAAGAAGAGAGTCTCCCACAAGCTTGTGGGAGGCTTCTCCAATTACTTAATGCTTTGCCTGATCAAAATTGTTGACTGTGTTGCCATGGCCGTATGTTGGCGGAGAGGAAGCAGATCCGAGGCAGTGAAGGATGGCGTAGCATGAACAACTCCGATGCGGTGGAGGGTGGCGAAGTTGGAGGGCAGCGGTGAGGCGCAGGACGGCGTGGTTGAACTGGCTCGGGTACGGACGGCTCGGCCTCGGCTTCAACTACTAGCCGTAGAGGGTGTTGCGGTTGAGGTTGCGGTGGACGACGACATCGGGGTATCGGCTCCGGCGTGATGGAGGAGGGCGGCGGTTGATGGGTGGAATGGGGTGGCAGACGGAGGATGCCGGGGTTTCGCGGCTGGTGGAGAGGTAATTTTCGCGCCCACGGAGTATGAATGGGGAATCAGACGGGTGGGCGGGGGGAGGAGGGAGAACCATGTTTCGGTCTAGGACGCACTTGTTTTTGTCTTTTTTGAACAGAAGATGGGACGCGCTTGTTTTAAATTTGAGGAAAGTACAAACTTTGCCCCCTCTTAAATTTCGGACCTACTACGGGTCGGGGGTAGGATGGTAATCCCAGGTGTCTCAAATAGTGGGCGGGAGCGATTTCGGCCGCGCGCATGTGTGCTTAGGCGACCATTGTGTATGAATGTTTTTCGGAGGCGGTTGCGTGGCATCTAGATGAAGCTACAAACCTACCCCCGTTTGGACCTTTGGACGTCGGGCCGGTAGGTTTCACGGGTCGGAGTTATTAGAAAAGTATTTTCCTTGTACTACGAAACATTGGTCTCACGCGGTTTCAGGCGAGTAGTGGCTCTTTTGGCGCTTCATTTGAAATTTTGAAACACAAGCATTCACGTTTAGAGTACTCTTGAACTTTGATGATTGACCTAAATAGACAACGTTAAATTTGACCTTGTATGTTTGTAAACCTCATTAAATTATCCGCTTCTTTTTGAATTTTTGACACTTGAAAATCCTATAACTACGATTATTTTGGAATGGAGGAGCTAAATTAGAATCTATTTTGTACATGACTACATATGCTATTATGTACAAAATCAGAGCAAAGATTGGTGCCCCCATAATTTAGGTATGATTTACAAATGCCATGATATCAAATTCAAATAATTGAATGGACTTCTTGTTGAATTCAATTTTTTAAACCACCTTAAGTTGAATTCAAATGTATGCTAGTTTATAGGTAGCTATTTATAATGCCCATTGTGTAACTTTCGTATGTATAATGTGCTTTACACACACAACATGAACTATACTCACGTTTATATTCAATTGCTAAAGCGATGCATTGTCTGGAGTTCAAAATACTAACTATGTGGATCAATTGTGTCGAATAATAACATAGACATGCTCAAATTCTATAGAATCTAGATGTCTGATGGATCAATGACCGTTCCTTACGCGAATTGCAAATATCATGATCCCATCCTAATATTTGGATACAATTTATATCTTTAATCAATGTGTACAACAGTCTTGTACGTGTAGTTTCACACTCCATCGGTGGTCTCTCACACATTCTCACACACTCTCTCCCGAGGTGTCTTTCTTGCACACATGCTCTCAATATAACCCTCCCTCCCTCTCGTAACCATTTACGACTTTTTTCACTAACCATTATCACAAGCACTCACCCTTTCGCAAGCATACACACGCACAATCCCCATCGACCCTTTCTATATACATAGACATGCCTACGTGTCTCCTGTACGCACATTATCTTTAGGCCTGTCTCTCACTCATTGTCTCACACCTCTCTTCCTAATCGACGAGTATGATTTTAGCAGAGCATTCTGTAGGATGCCCCTTAAAGTTAGGTTGGATGAATAGTAATATCAAAGATAAAGGGGTTACCTTAGTCCGAGAACCTAGGGTTAAAAATCATAGCCGACTTTGTCAGTGGACATAGAGTCCTTCACAATTATGCTATCTTTGTCTTGTACGACTAGTCATCCATGGGTCTCCCTAAATGCGTAACAGGCCGACCGATGTGGCGTAGGACGGAACCAAACGAAGGGCCCCACCTCGACCCACCGGGCCTCACGCGGTGACACACCCTTTGCCCCCATGTCTCGTTATCTTCTCACACCCACACATCCAACACAGACACCACACACACAAAAAATATTCTCCTGGTGCCTCTGTCCACCCCCCTTGCATATACACACTCATGGGAATCTCTCGCCGTGACGTCATTCGTATCTCTCTCTCTAGACCACTCTCATTTCTCGTGCTATCTGATAACCCACAAGTGTAGGGGATCGCAATAGTTTTCGAGGGTAAAGTATTCAACCAAAATTTATTGATTCGACACAAGGGGAGCCAAAGAATACTCTTAAGTATTAGCAGCTGATTTGTCAATTCAACCACACCTGGAAACTTAGTATCTGCAGCAAGATAGTTTAGTAGTAAAGTAATATGATAGTGGCGGTAGCAGCAATAAAAGTAACGATAGTGTTTTTGTAGTTTTTTTGATAGTGGCAACGGAAAAGTAAATAAGCAACTAGCAATATAGGTAAAGCTCGTAGGCATTGGATCGGTGATTGGAAATTATGTCGGATGCAATTCATCATGTAGAAGTTATAACCTAGGGTGACACAGAACTAGCTCCAGTTCATCAATGCAATGTAGGCAAGTATTCCGAATATAGTCATACGTGCTTATGGAAAAGAACTTGCATGACATCTTTTGTCCTACCCTCCCGTGGCAATGGGGTCCTATTGGAAATTAAGGGACATTAAGGCCTCCTTTTAATAGAGTACCGGACCAAAGCATTAACATATAGTGAACACATGAACTCCTCAAACTGTGGCCATCACCGGGATTGGTCCCGATTATTGTCACTTCGGGGTTGCCGGATCATAACACATAGTAGGTGACTATAGACTTGCAAGATAGGATCAATAACACACATATATTCATGAAAACATAATAGGTTCAGATCTGAAATCATGGCACTCGGGTCCTAGTGACAAGCATTAAGCATAGCAAAGTCATAACAACATCAATCTCAGAACATAGTGGATACGATCAAAACCTAACAAAACTAACTCGATTTAATGATAGATCCCATCCAACCCATCACCGTCCAGCAAGTCTACGATGGAATTATTCACACACGGCGGTGAGCATCATATAATTGGTGATGGAGGAAGGTTGATGATGACGATGGCGACGATCTCCACTCTCCGAAGCCCCGAACGGAATACAGATCAGCCCTCCCGAGAGAGATTAGGGCTTGGCGGCGGCTCCGTCTCGTGAAACGGGATAATTCCTTCTCTCTGAATTTTCTCTCCCTGAAATGGAATATATAGGATCTGGGGGTACGTCGGTGGAGCACCAGGGGGCCCACGAGGCAGGGGGCGCGCCCTGGGTAGGGGGCGTGCCCCCACCCTCGTGGACATGCCCAAGGCCCCCTGGTGCGGATCTTCTTACAGGTATTTTTATATTTTCTGAAATAATTCTCCGTTGATTTTCAGGCGATTCCGAGAACTTTTTATTCTGCACAAAAACAACACCATGGCAATTCTGCTGAAAACAGCGTCAGTCCGGGTTAGTTCCATTCAAATCATGAAAGTTAGAGTCCAAAACAAGGGCAAAAGGGTTTCGAAAAGTAGATACGTTGGAGATGTATCAACTCCCCTAAGCTTAAACCTTTGCTTGTCCTCAAGCAATTCAGTTGATAAACTGAATGTGATAAAGGAAAACTTTGACCAGCTCTGTTTGCTCTTGTTGTTGTAAATATGTAAGCTAGCATTCAGGTTTTCAACAAGATCATGAACTAACCATATTCATAATAACTTTCAGGTCTCAAGACTACTCATATCAATGGCATAATCAACTAGCGAGCAATTATAAAACCTCGGATGACAACACTTTCTCAAAACAATCATGATATGATATGGCAAGATGGTATCTCGCTAGCCCTTTCTGAGACCGCAAAACATAAATGCATAGCACCTTTAAAGATCAAGGACTGACTAGACATTGTAATTCATGGTAAAAGAGATCCAGTCAAGATCATACTCAATGCAAATTAATAGGAATACATGCAACGACAGAGGTGCTCTCCTACTGGTGAACTTTGATAAGAGGATGATAAATCTGCATAAAAGTAAATAGATAGGCCCTTCGCAGAGGGAAGCAGGGATTTGGAGAGGTGCCAGAGCTCGATTTTTAAATAGAGGAATAACATTTTGAGCGGTATGCTTTTATTGTCAACATAACAACCAAGAATCTCGATATCTCCCATGCTACACACATTATAGGCGGTTCCCAAACAGAATGGTAAAGTTTATACTCCCCAACCACCAACAAGCACACTCCACGACCATCTGAATCCACGGGGTACCGTCCAAACAAGCAACAGCCCTGGGGGAGTTTTGTTTAATTATTATGATTTTGAGCATGGGACTAGGCATCCCGATTACCAGCCATTTTCTCGTGAATGATGAGCGGACACTCATCGTGAGAATAACCCACCTAGCATGGAAGATATAGATAGCCCTAGTTGATACATGAGCTGTTCGAGCATACAAAACAGAATTTCATTTGAAGGTTTAGAGTTTGGCACATACAAATTTACTTGGAACGGTAGGTAAATACCGCATATAGGAAGGTATGGTGGACTCATATGGAATAACTTTGGGGTTTATGGAAGTGGATGCACAAGCAGTATTCCTGCTTAGTACATGCGGAGGCTAGAAAGAGACTGGGAAGCGACCAACTGGAGAGCAACAACGGTCATGAACATGCATTAAAATTAATCAACAATGAATGCAAGCATGCGTAGGATATAAATCACCATGAACATAAATATCGTGAAGGCTATGTTGATTTGTTTCAACTACATGCGTGAACATGTGCCAAGTCAGATCACTTAAATCGTTCAAAGGAGGATACCACCCATCATACCACATCACAACCATTTTAATATCATGTTGACACGCAAGATAGACCATTATAAACTCTCAACTAATTAAGCATGGCATAAGCAGCTATGATCTCTAATTGTCATTGCAAACATGTTTCATTCATAACAAGCTGAATCAAGAACAATGAGCCATCATATTTATAAAAAACAAGAGAGGTCGAGTTCATACCGGCTTTTCTCATCTCAATTAGTTCATCAAATATCATCCTTATTGCCTTTCACTCGCACGACTGAACGGTGTGGATAATAATAATAGTGCATGTGCATTGGACTAAGCTGGAATCTACATGCATTTAATACAAGAGAGAAGACAAGGTAATATGACTCAAGGTTAATTCAACAACAAAGCATATGAGAGCCACTAAACAATTTGATCATGGTCTTCTACTCTTAACCCCTAAAGAAAAGAAAAGAAACTATTTACATGGGAAAGCTCCAAACAAGCAAAAGAAGAATGGGAAATCTTTTTGGGTTTTTCATTTTAACTACTACTACAAGCAAAGAAAGCAAACTAACTAGAAGCTACAACTATATATTTTTTTCTTAAGATTTTTCTAGCACACAGGAAAAAGAGTAAGAAAAAGAAATTGATACTAAGCATGGATGGTACAGTGAAAGAGTGTGAGCACCGACAACTAGACTAGGTGTGAACATGACTGCAAGTCAGTGAGAAACACGTACTTCCCCAAGCTTAGGCTTTTGGCCAAAGTTGGTCTATGGCCACGGATCGAAGCCACTCCCTCCAGTGTACTGAGATGTGTCCTCTGGATGCCACTGGTTGGTGAGCTCATCCAGCTCCCACCCATAAACAGATTGACGGGAAGGATCAAGTGGTGGTTCTGCCTTAGGCTCTGAAGCTTGTGCCTGGCCTTGTGATGACCCACAACCGTAAGGGATCTATTGCAGCGTTTTCGATAAGTAAGAGTGTCGAACCCAACGAGGAGCAGAAGGTATTGATAAGCGATTCTGAGCAAGAATTTACTGCAAGCACTGAAAGATAACTTTTAGGGGTTTTCTCGGTATAAGCAACAGGAAAGTAAAAGCAAGTAATGTAAAAGGTACTGAGAGTAACAAGTGGCCCAATCCTCTCTTAGCAAAGGAGAGGCCTAGCAACTGAACTTATAAAGACTAAAGCGTTCCTGAGGACACGCGGGAGAGGTAGTCATGTGCTTTCACCATATTCCGTATCGATACTATGTTATGTGTTGATAAGTGTTGAGTGGGTGGATCTATGCTAGTGCACTCTCTAGACTAAGATGAATGCACTCTTATGATTAAACACCTTGCAAGCATCCGCAAATACAAGAGAGAATTTAAGGCAAAAGCCTAACCATAGCAATACGATCGAGGATCCATTATTCCCTTATGCAAAAGCGTGCGAACTGGGGTTCAGGTTTCTGTCACTCCGGCAACCCACCATAAGCATTCTTTATACACAATGTATTCTCCTAGGTCCTTAATAAGGCGAAGTGTTGGGTGTTCGACTCACACAACACCACTAGTAGAATGACAACATAACTTAAGTATCAAACAACACATATTACTTCAACAACATATGACCACTAACAACAAGACTTTCCCCATGTCCTCAAGAACTAAGGTAACTACTCACGAGACATAAATAGATCATGATCAGTGGGGATAAATATGTGATAAACAATCTGGACATAATAATATTTCTCCAACAAAACTCAATAGCATTCACCACAAAGTAGTAATCAACACCGATGGAGTAGAGAGGATAGGTAGTACGAGTTACAACAAGAGTTGCGATTTTAAGATGAGATTTGGATGAAGATCGAGATGGTGCTGGTGTTGGGGATGATGTTGATGATGATCTCAATGATGCCCGTGACGATGGTGATGACGATGGCGACGATCTCCCCTTCCGGGAGGTGATCTCCCCGGCGGAATCTGCCCGCCAGAGATGCCCTTTTCTTCTCTGTAGGTTTCCGCCTCGGAGTGGCATCGGAACTCCGTAAAAAGTCTTCTCTTTAGGGTTTTCGGAGAACGGAGAGTATATAGGCAAAAGGGGGCATCCGGAGGTGGGCCAGGGGCTCCAGGCGCGGCGCCCCCAGGACGCCTGGGCACCCTGTGGCCCCCTCTGGCTCCCCTTTTGCGTGTGTTCGTGATTCATCTGAAAAATATCTCTCGTCAATTTTCAGGTAATTTGGAGGTATTCTTCTTCAGCAACTCAGCATCCACTTTTTACTGCTGAATCCTGCGTCTGCTGTTCCGGCATCGGAGAGTTTGCAAACTGTGTAAAATAGACCAAAACAACATAAGAACATCACCGTAACGTGAAATATATCAATGAATAAGGATAAATTATGATACAAAATAGTGATGCATTTTGGACGTATCAACACCCCCAAGCTTAGACCTCGCTTGTCCCCAAGGGAATATGAACTCGGTAAACCTGTCCACAAGTTTAGAGAGTGAAGTGTCGATAAATAGAATACGGACAAGAAGCATCATAGTTTGTTTACCAACTCAAATATCCTCAACAGCAATCTTCAACTCATAAGGCCCTTATGAAATAGTGATAACACTTATATTCGAAAGTAGGGCTAAGGAAACTCATTATATCATGGCAAACATGTTCTTTGGTCAAAGAACAACAATAGATTTAACTTTTGCTCTTATATTTGATGAGATCAATTGAAGCTTTTTGAAAATAACATGTTAATAGGCAAGAAGTGAAAGTGTTAACACAAAGGAAGATGTTTGCCTTAGCTGGGCATGACAAACAACTTACTTATCGAATGATAATGTCAACAAGGATATGATATGACAAATCTTAATGCAGCTTTATATGAATGAATCCTTATCAACATCAAATGTCTGCTCTCTTTGAGAAATAGAAGGAAGTAGAAGTAACTGACTCAACTTAAAATTAAAAGATAGGCCCTGCTCTAGGGTAGTAGGGAAAACTCATGTGCTATCCTCAAATCAAACAGAATGAAAACAAGTTTTTAGGGGTGCATGATTTGTCAACGAATGCTAATAGATAACTCAGTTGCTTTTTGAGATGGACAAGTTTCGAGGAACGGCTCCCGCGACGATAACATCCTCTTATTCTCCTTTGTTTATCACTGCCAAAGTTTTCTGATTTCCCATGAACAAAGCGTGAAGGAGGGTTTGTTTGTTATGTTATTTTTAAGTCGGGCGCACTCCTTGCCAGTTCCTTCTCGTATTATGGGTTTGCACATTATACATGCAATACAGGGTGAAGCTTGTCCAACTCAAAAAGACTATGAATTAGCTATTACTTCCTCATGAGCTAAAACAGAGGCACAAAATAAAAGATTTTGAACATTTAAGGATAACACATAAATTATATACTTTTAGGAGGTGGTAGTGGAATACCACGAGTAGGTAGGTATGGTGGACTCATATGGAAGGTATTGGCTTAAGGGTATGGATGCACAAGCAGAATACCGCTTAGTACAGAGTTAGGCTAGCAAAGGTTTTGAGAGAACAGACAATTGATGATGACTAAGATGCAAAGCAATATAAAGCATGAACATTGAAATAAGCATAACACATCAAGTTGTCTTCCTTGTCAGCATAACACTTCAAGCATAGTAACATAAAGTTTTGGCTATGTTGATAATTTAAGAAAATCATGCTTGTTGTTATGACCAAAGCTATATTTGCCAAGATTAAATAAAGTTTCATAGCCATACCTGACATAAGGTCAATACTCCCCATAAGAATAATCATATAAGGTCGATTGCGTGAAGAGAATACCGAGTGCAGCAAAAGGAACCGATAAACTTCTCATTAATATTCCATCATAAACGACTCCACACTCACAGATACAATTCCTCACCGGCGGAGCGATAGACCTCAATGCACACACCTATCTCATATAACAACCTCCCTAGACATGATACGACTCTACTTGACTCTAAAAGACAAAAGCTAAAGATAAAGATACCGGGCACTCCCCCAAGCTTGGAACAAGCCAAGGGAATGCCATTACCCCAGGAGATTTCACTCATCATCCTTGTTGGCGTTGATCAAGTAGTCCTTGGCGAAACGCTTCCATGGAAGGGGTTCTCCAGTCTCATATGAGAAGCTCGTCTCCTGAATCCTGCATTCAGCACCCAAACCCATGCGCAGAAACCTTAGTTCATACTCATAGTTCTGGTTATGTAGATCATTAATTTGCCCTTGGAGCTCTATAATTCTCTCTTCAGACGCGGCGATTCTTTCCCACATCTCCTTCATCTCCTTCAGGAAGTAGTTCTTCAGCTCGTTGGTGATGTCAAAGTTAGCTTCAACACCACGCTCGATCATCTTCTTGTACTCGAAGAGTTCTTGTTCCACTTCTTCCAGCCTGGCCTGGGTGCTCCCCTCCTTGATAGGTCCCTTCAGATCTTCTTGATGAAGGACACCGTCCTCCATCCGAACAACCTGAGGGTGCTTCTTCACCTCAGCGAGGTAAGGGTTGATGACGTTGACGACGAACTTGTCCTTGGGTGAACTTGGAGAAGCCATGGCACCTAAATTCAGCTGAAAGATTCCCTGGCAGAAACAGATCGAAGAGAAAACACGCGAAATCGCAAGATACGTTGCCGGAACAATCCGGGCAAATATATAGGAAAAATTTATGCACAGAAAGGAAGGTAACGGACCAAAGCAGGGTCGGAGACGGGCTCCCGGGTGTCCAGGCAGCCTACCGGCGCGGCCCAGGCGGGGCGCCAGGGGGGCGCCTGGACTCCCTGGAGGTCGTCTCCGGCTCCACTTAGACTCGGAATTTTACTAATTTTGCAAAAACTCGTAATACAGAACTTTTATGATGGTTTGCGGTGTTTCCTTACCGTACTACATACCTTTTCTTTATTCTGCTTCTGCTGGCGTCTGAAACAGGGCTGCAACATGTTCTTCGTGAGTTGTTGTGTATATTATATTCACATCAACATTGACAGGGTCTCCTGCTATGTAATGTTTAAGTCTTTGCCCATTCACAACTTGAGGTTTGGTGCCTTCAAAATTGTTAATCTTAATTGCACCAGACCGATAAACTTCTTCAATATGAAATGGTCCTTCCCACCTGGAAAGTACTTTACCTGGAGAAAACCTGAAACGGGATCTAAACAACAAAACTTTATCACCAACATTAAATTCACGTTTCAGAATCTTCCTATCATGCCACTTTTTTACCTTTTCCTTGAACATTTTAGCGCTCTCGTAAACTTCACTTCTCCATTCATCTAGAGAAGTCAAGTTCATGAGACGCTTCCCACCAGCTAGTTTTGGGTCAGCGTTAAGCTCTCTAACAGCCCAGAAAGCTTTGTGCTCTAACTCTAATGGCAAATGGCAAGCCTTGCCATACACCATCTTATAGGGAGACATGCCCATGGGGTTTTTGTAAGCAGTTCTATATGCCCACAAAGCATCTCCTAACTTGTTTGACCAATCCTTCCTATTTCTGTTTACTGTTTTCTGCAAGATCAACTTAATCTCTCTATTGGTGAGCTCAACTTGCCCACTAGTTTGAGGATGATATGGTGAAGCAATTCTATGATTAACATCGTATTTGGCCAAAGCTTTTCTAAAAGCTCCGTGCGTGAAGTGTGATCCCCCATCAGTCATGAGATACCTTGGTACACCAAACCTAGGAAATATTACATCTTTAAGCATTTTCAAAGATGTCTTGTTATCATCACTTTCAGTGGGGATTGCTTCAACCCACTTGGTCACATAATCAACAGCTACTAAAATGTGAGTGTACTTGTGCGAAGAAGGAAAAGGACCCATAAAATCAAAACCCCAACAATCGAAAGGTTCAATCACTAGTGAGTAATTCATAGGCATCTCATTCCTTCTACTAATGTTACCAACTCTCTGACATTTATCACAGGCTAAAACATAATTTCTAGCATCTTTAAAGAGAGTAGGCCAATAAAAACCTGATTGAAGAACCTTATGTACAGTACTTTCACCGGCATGATGTCCTCCATAGGGACTATCATGACACCGTCTGAGAATGACCTTCTGCTCATGTTCCGGAATGCATCTTCTCATGATTCCGTCAGGACCTTCTTTGAAAAGATGTGGGTCATCCCAAAAGTAGTGCCTCAAATCATGAAAGAACTTCTTCCTTTGCTGAAATGTTAGACCTGGAGGCAAATACTTTGCAACAATAAAATTAGCATAATCTGCATACCAAGGATCAGAAAGAGATTGTACTTTTACAACGGCAAGTTGCTCGTCTGGAAAACTATCGTTAACTGGGATGGGGTCATGCGGTATATCTTCCATCCTTGAAATATTATCCGCCACCAGATTGTCTTCCCCTTTCCTATCAACAATCTGCAAATCAAATTCTTGAAGAAGGAGTACCCATCTGATAAGCCTTGGCTTGGCATCCTTCTTTGTCATAATATACTTAATGGCAGCATGATCAGTATGAATAATAACTTTGGAATCAACAATATACTGCCTAAACTTATCACAAGCAAAAACTACAGCTAAGAATTCCTTCTCAGTAGTAGCATAATTTCTTTGAGCACTATCAAGGGTTTTACTAGCATAATGTATAACATTCAATTTCTTATCAACTCTTTGTCCTAAAACAGCTCCAACAGCAAAATCACTTCCATCACACATAATCTCAAAAGGTAAATTCCAGTCAGGTGGTTGTACTATAGGAGCAGTTATTAAAGCTTTCTTAAGGACTTCAAAAGCTTCCTTACAATTTTCATCAAATACAAAAGGAACATCCTTCTGGAGAAGATTAGTGAGGGGTCTCGAGGTTTTAGAAAAGTCTTTAATAAATCTTCTATAAAAACCTACATGACCGAGAAAACTGCGAATACCTTTGATGTCCCTTGGATAGGGCATCCTCTCAATAGCTTCGATCTTGGCCTTGTCCACTTCAATTCCCCTTTCGGAAATCTTGTGACCAAGAACAATTCCTTCATTAACCATAAATTTGCACTTTTCCCAGTTGAGTACCAAATTTGTCTCCTCGCATCTCTGCAAAACTTTATTAAGGTTGTGAAGACAATGGTCAAATGAAGTTCCATAGACGGAGAAATCGTCCATGAAGACTTCCATAATATCCCCGCAGAAACCATGAAAGATAGCAGACATACACCTTTGAAAAGTAGCAGGGGCATTACATAAACCAAAAGGCATAAACCTGTAAGCATAAGTACCAAAGGGACAAGTAAAAGTGGTCTTCTCTTGATCGGCAGTGTTAACATGAATTTGAGAGAAGCCAGAATAACCATCGAGATAACAAAAGTGGGTGTTTTTGGATAACCTTTCAAGCATTTGGTCGATGAACGGCAACGGATAGTGATCCTTCCTGGTTGCCTTGTTCAACTTCCTGTAATCAATACACATTCTATATCCAATAATAATTCTCTGAGGTATTAATTCATTTTTATCATTAGGAACCACAGTTGTACCTCCTTTCTTAGGAACACAATGTACCGGACTTACCCATTTACTATCAGCTATAGGGTAGATAATACCTGCGGCTAGAAGCTTGAGAATCTCAGTTCTCACGACATCCATCATCTTCGGGTTCAACCGTCGTTGATGATCAACAACTGGTTTAGCATCAGGCTCAAGGTTGATAGTATGTTGACAAATAGATCGACTAATCCCCTTTAGGTCATCAAGGGTGTAGCCAATTGCGCCGCGGTGTTTACGAAGTACTCCCAATAATCGCTCCTCTTCATATCCTGAAAGGTTAGAATTGATAATAACAGGATATACTTTCTTTTCATCTAAATAAGCATACTTGAGCGTATCGGGAATAGGTTTAAGATCGAACACCCGATCTTCTTTTGGTTTTGATAAAATTCCCAAAGGTTCAACCGGAAGGTTGTGCTTCAGGATAGCAGGTTGCCTCAAGAATATTTCATCTAGTTCATTTCTTTCCTGCATATGCAAATCATTCTCGTGGTCCTCCATGTATTGCTGCAAGGGATCATTAGGGGGAATAGCAATAGAGGCAATACTTTCAATAATTTTATCATCACTTGGTAAATCAGTACCACGAGGCTGCTTAGAGAACTTAGAAAAATTAAATTCATATGGCTCACCATCGAATTCAACAGAAACATTACCTTTCTTGCAATCTATTATAGCTCCACAAGTTCTAAGAAAAGGTCTACCAAAAATAATTGGACAAAAATTGTCCCTCTCTGAACCAAGTACTAGAAAGTCGGTAGGGTATTTTACCTTTCCACATAGGACTTCAACGTCCCTCACAATTCCGATAGGAGAGATAGTTGTTCTATTTGCAAGATGAATAGTAACATCAACTTCTTCGAGTTCACAAGGGGAAATCTCACCGATGATCTCTTCATAAAGTGAATAGGGGATAGCACTTGCACTCGATCCCAAATCGCATAGCCCATAATAATTGTGATCTCCTATTTTGACAGATACCACTGGAGTACCTGAAATTGGGCCTTTATTCTTAGCTGTGACAAGGTTAGTGGAAACATCACAAAAATTTATATTGGAATCCAAAACATCATTAGTAGCAAGGTCTTTAATCAATGCAACTTGAGGATCGACTTTGATCTGGTCCTAAGGCTCATCAACTCTTCTCTCACTTTTATTTATTATGCCTGTCACAAGAGAGTGCTCCCTTATCCTCGTGGGAAAAGGAGGCTTTTCATATATAACTGCAGGCAAAATAGGGTCAGCAACATAAATATCAATAGGTGGTTCTTTAAAAGGTTCATGGTGCTGGTCTCTCATCTTTTTAAAAGAATCAACGTGAGAGGCAAAATTCTTACACAAATCAATCACTGGATGGGAATCAAGACCAATCTTAGAGCAAAAAGTATTGAAGTAATCAGTTTCCACATAGCTCTCAATATAATCATGTTCATAATTTATAGCGGGTTCAATACCTTTATCAATTTCCCAATCTTCGGTATTCCTCTGGATTCTTTCAAGGAGATCCCACCTTTCTTCAACACTCTTCTTCTGAAACACCCCACTAGAGGAGGCATCCAGCATCTCCTTATCCTGAGGAGAAAGCCTGGCATAAAAATTTGTAAGTATAATTTCCTTGGGAAGCTTATGAATAGGGCATTTGAGCATTAGGGACTTCAATCTCCCCCAAGCTTGAGCAATGCTTTCTCCGTCACGAGACCTAAAGTTATAGATATAATTCCTGTCTCGATGAATTTCATGAAGAGGATAAAACTTAGTATAAAAGAGAGACATAAGCTCCTGCCAGTCCAGCAAGTGTGAGTTATCGAGAAGTCCATACCAATCTGAAGCTTTATCTATAAGTGATACGACAAATAATTTCCTCATGACAAACTCCCTTGATACACCTGCAAGCTTAAATAATGAACATAATTGTGACAGATATAGCAAGTGTTCACCGGGATGTCTGTCTCCTGCGTAACGATTAGCCAAAACATAATCGATAATACCAGCTGGTATTTTATAAGGCACAATTTCAGTAGGGGGAGGATCAACCACCACAGGTGTGGGGCGTCTTCCCGCAAGCAACGATCCAATAATAGGGTTGTCCATAAGGACAAGGAGCAGCAAATAGCAAAAATAAAAACAGAATTATAAAAAACTTTCTTACCAGTTTCACTTTACCAATAGCGCTACGCTCCCCGGCAACGGCGCCAGAAAACGGTACTTGATGACCCACAACCGTAAGGGATCTATTGCAGCGTTTTCGATAAGTAAGAGTGTCGAACCCAACGAGGAGCAGAAGGTATTCATAAGCGATTCTGAGCAAGAATTTACTACAAGCACTGAAAGATAACTTTTAGGGGTTTTCTCGGTATAAGCAACAGGATAGTAAAAGCAAGTAATGTAAAAGGTACTGAGAGTAACAAGTGGCCCAATCCTCTCTTAGCAAAGGAGAGGCCTAGCAACTGAACTTATAAAGACTAAAGCGTTCCTGAGGACACGCGGGAGAGGTAGTCATGTGCTTTCACCATATTCCGTATCGATACTATGTTATGTGTTGATAAGTGTTGAGTGGGTGGATCTATGCTAGTGCACTCTCTAGACTAAGATGAATGCACTCTTATGATTAAACACCTTGCAAGCATCCGCAAATACAAGAGAGAATTTAAGGCAAAAGCATAACCATAGCAATACGATCGAGGATCCATTATTCCCTTATGCAAAAGCGTGCGAACTGGGGTTCAGGTTTCTGTCACTCCGGCAACCCACCATAAGCATTCTTTATACACAATGTATTCTCCTAGGTCCTTAATAAGGTGAAGTGTTGGGTGTTCGACTCACACAACACCACTAGTAGAATGACAACACAACTTAAGTACCAAACAACACATATTACTTCAACAGCATATGACTACTAACAACAAGACTTTCCCCATGTCCTCAAGAACTAAGGTAACTACTCACGAGACATAAAAGAGATCATGATCAGTGGGGATAAATATGTGATAAACAATCTGGACATAATAATATTTCTCCAACAAAACTCAATAGCATTCACCACAAAGTAGTAATCAACACCGATGGAGTAGAGAGGATAGGTAGTACGAGTTACAACAAGAGTTGCGATTGTAAGATGAGATTTGGATGAAGATGGAGATGGTGCTGGTGTTGGGGATGATGTTGATGATGATCTCGATGATGCCCGTGACGATGGTGATGACGATGGCGACGATCTCCCCTTCCGGGAGGTGATCTCCCCGGCGGAATCTGCCCGCCGGAGATGCCCTTTTCTTCTCTGTAGGTTTCCGCCTCGAAGCGGCGGCGGAACTCCGTAAAAAGTCTTCTCTTTAGGGTTTTCGGAGAACGGAGCGTATATAGGCAAACGGGGGCATCCGGAGGTGGGCCAGGGGCTCCAGGCGCCCCCCCGACGCGGCCAGGGGGGCGCCCCCAGGCCGCCTGGGCACCCTGTGGTCCCCTCTGGCTCCCCTTTTGCGTGTCTTCGTGATTCATCTGAAAAATATCTCCCGTCAATTTTCAGGTAATTTGGAGGTATTCTTCTTCAGCAACTCAGCATCCACTTTTTACTGCTGAATCCTGCGTCTGCTGTTCCGGCATCGGAGAGTTTGCAAACTGTGTAAAATAGACCAAAACAACATAAGAACATCACCGTAACGTGAAATATATCAATGAATAAGGATAAATTATGATACAAAATAGTGATGCATTTTGGACGTATCACCTTGGTACTTGTAGAAGGCATCTGAGGTGATGAGGAGTACGCCTATAGATAGATCAGACAAAGAAGGTGCACGCAAGGTAACAATTTCACAGTATATTTCATCAAACCTTAATTTATAATTAAGCTGCATATTCTTGTCTTTAACAATAAAATCATGAGCTACCATGCTCTTGTAGTCTAGATAAACAGGGGCAAGCAATTTTTCTTGCTTCTGATGATGCCTAATAGGTATATTAAAATATACGGCAAGGCAAGAAGCAAAGATGCCTCCAAAGACGGGCCCCTTTGAGCAGTTCAGAATCAATCATTTGGCAACGATGGCGCCCAAGCTAAAAGTTGTGTCTTGAAACAAAGCATGGCGTAAAATGATAATATCAGGGGCACTAAGATTCCCCCTGTTCCCACGACCAATTAAACACATACTAGCAAATAAAGCGAAGTAGCGCAGAACAGGGAAGTGTATACTAGTGATTCTTGCCCCTGAAACTTGTCTAGTTTCACCTACGGCTATCATGTCAATGAACCCTTCAAGATCTTCATGACGTGGTTCATCAAGTCTACCTCCAAAGGGTACCTTTCACATTTCACAAAAATCTAAAAGTGATATCTCCTTAACCACATCATATAAGAGAAACTCCACCGTAGGTGGTGTTTTCCTAGAATGAAAATGAAAGCTTTGCGTGAAAATATTGGTGAGTAAGAGATACTGTTCTTTCTGGACGTTGAGGAAGTCAGCGAGGCCTGCATTACTTGCCAACCAATAAAAGTCTTCGTAAATACCGGCGGACATCATGAAATTATTACACGGCCATTCGCACGGTCGAACTTCCGCCATGCGAGGAAGATTATACTTGGGCTTCTTATTTTCTTCTTTCTTCTTCTCCTCTGAGCTCTTGGTGGAGGAGCCCCTCAATAATCTTTTTAACATTTTCCTTTTCTGAAAATTTCTAAAATTTTTAGTAACTTCAAAATAAAAGTTAACCAAACTCAACAAGATTGATAACAACAACTCCTATAAGTGCCTAGAGACTATATCATGCATTAGAACTACTTGGGACCAAGAAAATTTGACATGCAAGCTCAAGAACAAGGTCACCACAGCAGCATAAATTTGCCACAAATAAAGCACTAGAACAAAAACTAAGTGGACCAATGGAGGAGTCACATACAAAGGAACAATCTCCCCAAACAGTTTGGTGAATGGTGCTTTGAGAAAGGAGATCGAAAATAGCAGCAAGATGAGCTAGAACTCGGGTTTGAGCTGGTTGGGGATTTTTTTGGGAGGAAGAAGAAGAGCATGGGTGTAGGAATAAGTGGAGGGGGGCCACGTGGGGCCCACGAGGCAGGGGGGCGCCCTGGGCAGGGGGACGCGCCCTGGACCCTTGTGGCTACGTGTTGGCTCCCCTCGCCGTGTGTTCAGTGCCATATTTTCTTAAATATTATACAAAAAATCACATTTCATTTTCATGGCATTTGGAGAACTTTTATTTTCGGGATATGTTTTTATTGCACGGATAAGTCTGAAAACAGACAAACAATGCTATTTTTCTTTTAATTAACCTAATTAACATAAAGTAAAAAGAGGGTACATAAGGTTGTGCTATCTAGATTCACCTATGCCATGTTCATCAAAAGGAATCCATTAACAAGGTTGATCAGGTCTTGTTAATAAACTCTTTCCGAGTAACATGAAACCGGAGAATTTTAGAATAACACTAGGTTACCTCAATGGGGATATGTATGTCCCCAAAAATAAGGATGTCATATGACTTTTTGATAGTAGGAATAGGAAACTCAAAATCTCCAATAGTGCTAGTTGAAGTTTTTCCAATATAATTGATACTGTAGACCTAAGGTTGTTTCCTCGGAAAGTGTACCATATGCTCATTACCATTGACATGAAATGTGACATTGCCTTTGTTGCAATCAATAACAGCCCCTGCAGTATTCAAAAAAGGTCTCCCAAGAATAATAGACATACTATCCTCCTCGGGAATATCAAGTAAAACAAAGTCCGTTAGAATGGTAACATTTGCAACTACAACAGGCACATCCTCACAAATACCGACATGTATAGCAGTTGATTTATCAGCCATTTGCAAAGATATTCCAGTAGGTGTCAACTTACTCAAGTCAAGTCTACGATATAAAGAGAGAGGCATAACACTAACACCGGCTCCAAGATCACACATAGCAGTTTTAACATAGTTTCTCTTAATGGAGCAAGGTATAGTAGGTACTCCTGGATCTCCTAATTTCTTTGGCATTCCACCCTCAAAAGTGTAATTGGCAAGCATGGTGGAGATTTCTACATCAGGTATCTTTATTTTGTTGGTAATAATGTCTTTCATATACTTGGCATAAGGATTTGTTTTAAGCACATCAGTCAAACGCATACGCAAAAAGATAGGTCTAATAATTTCAGCAAAGCGCTCAAAATCCTCATCATCCTTTTTCTTGGATGGTTTCGGAGGAAAAGACATAGGTTTCTGAACCCATGGTTCTCTTTCCCTTCCATGCTTCCTAGCAACAAAGTCTCTCTTATCATAACGTTGATTCTTTGATTGTGAGTTATCAAGGTCAACAGCAGTTTCATTCTCTACATCATTATCATTGCTAGGTTGAGCATCATCATTAACATTATCACTAGGTTCATGTTCATTACTAGATTGTGTCTCAGCATCAGAAACAGATATATCACTGTGATTCTCAGGTTTGTCAGCTACATGTTCACTATAAGCATGCAAAGTTCTATCATTTTTCTTTTTCTTATTCTTAGAAGAACTAGGTGCATCTAAATTAGCTCTCTGAGAATCTTGCTCAATTCTCTTAGGGCGGCCCTCAGGATACACTCCTGAGTCATTTTACCCCCTCTAGTTGCAACTCTAGCAGCATAGTCATTATTCTTACTATTTAATTCATTGAGCAAATCGTTCTGAGCCTTAAGTACTTGTTCTACTTGAGTGGTGACCATAGAAGCATGTTTACTAATGAGTTTTAGTTCACCTTTAGCTCTAGACAGATAATCACTCAAGCGTTCAATCATATAAGCACTGTGTTGTAATTGTCTACCAACATAAGCATTGAAGTTTTCTTGTTTCACAATGAAATTGTCAAACTAATCTAAGCATTGGCTAGCAGACTTATAACGAGGAATATCACCTTCATCTAATCTATAAAGGGAATTTACCTTTACTAGCTGTGTCGGGTTATCAAGACCATGTATTTCTTCAATAGGCGGTAAATTCTTAACATCTTCAGCTGTAATACCTTTTTCTTTCATAGATTTCTTTGCCTCTTGCATATCTTCAGGACTGAGAAATAGAACACCTCTTTTCTTCGGAGTTGGCTTAGGGGATGGTTCAGGAAGTGTCCAATTATTTTCATTGGCTAGCATATTATTCAATAGTAATTCAGCTTGCTCCACTGTTCTTTCCCAGAAAACACAACCAGCACAACTATCCAGGTGGTGTCTGAAAGCATCGGTTAGTCCATTATAAAAGACATCAAGTATATCATGCATCTCAAGAGGATGATCAGGAAAAACATTAAGAAACTGGAGAAGCCTCCCCCTAGCTTGTGGGAGACTCTCTTCTTTAGTTTGAGCAAAGTTATATATTTCTCGTAAGGCAGCTTGTTTCTTATGAGGGGGAAAATATTTAGCAGAGAAGTAATACATCATATCCTGGGGACTATGCACACAACCAGGATCAAGACAATTAAACCAAGTCTTAGCATCACCCTTTAACGAGAACGGAAATAACTTAAGGATATAGTAGTTGCGAATCTTTTCATCATTGGTAAACAGGGTGGCTATATCATTCAACTTAGTAAGATGTTCCACGACAGTTTCACACTCATAGCCATGGAAAGGATCATATTCAGCCGAAGTAATTAACTCAGGATCAACAGAGAATTCATAATCCTTATCAGTAACACAGATAGGTGAAGTAGAGAAAGCAGGGTCATGTTTCATTCTAGCATTCAAGGAATTTTCTTTCAGCTTAGCTAATAACTTCTTAAGATCATATCTATCATTGCAAGCAAGAATGTCTCTAGCACTTTCTTCATCCATAACATAACCCTCAGGAAAAACAGGCAATTCATATCTATTGGGAGTAGTTTCATCATCACTTTCATAAATATCATCAGTTTCAACATTTGCACTCTCCCTAACCTTAGCAATTTGTTCATCTAGAAATTCACCTAGTGGCACAGTATCAAGCATAGAGGTAGTTTCATCATACATAGCAGAAGTAGCATCATCAAGAACATACGACATATCAGATTCAATAGCAGGAGTAGGTGTCGCAAATTTACTCATAACAGAAGGAGAATCAAGTGCAGAGCTAGATGGCAGTTCCTTACTTCCCCTCGTAGTTGAGGGTAAGATCTTGGTTTTTGAGTCCTTCAAATTCTTCATAGTGATCAGCAGATATAAATCCCAAGTGACTTAAAGTATAGAGCTATGCTCCCCGGCAACGGCGCCAGAAAAGTCTTGATAACCCACAAGTGTAGGGGATCGCAACAGTTTTCGAGGGTAAAGTATTCAACCCAAATTTATCGATTCGATAGAAGGGGGGCCAAAGAATACTCTTAAGTATTAGCAGCTGAGTTGTCAATTCAACCACACCTGGAAACTTAGTATCTGCAGCAAGATAGTTTAGTAGCAAAGTAATATGATAATGGCGGTAGAAGCAATAAAAGTAACGATAGTGTTTTTGTAGTTTTTGTGATAGTGGCAACGGAAAAGTAAATAAGCAACTAGCAATATAGGTAAAGCTCGTAGGCATTGGATCGGTGATGGGAAATTATGTCGGATGCAATTCATCATGTAGAAGTTATAACCTATGGTGACACAGAACTAGCTCCAGTTCATCAATGCAATGTAGGCAAGTATTCCGAATATAGTCATACGTGCTTATGGAAAAGAACTTGCATGACATCTTTTGTCCTACCCTCCCGTGTCAGCGGGGTCCTATTGGAAACTAAGGGATATTAAGGCCTCCTTTTAATAGAGTACCGGACCAAAGCATTAACACATAGTGAATACATGAACTCCTCAAACTATGGCCATCACCGGGAGTGGTCCCGATTATTGCCACTTCGGGGTTGCCGGGTCATTACACATAGTAGGTGACTATAGAATTGCAAGATAGGATCAAGAACACACATATATTCATGAAAACATAATAGGTTCAGATCTGAAATCATGGCACTCGGACCCTAGTGACAAGCATTAAGCATAGCAAAGTCACAACAACATCAATCTCAGAACATAGTGGATACTAGGGATCAAACCCTAACAAAACTTACTCGATTACATGATAGATCCCATCCAACCCACCACCGTCCAGCAAGCCTACGATGGAATTACTCACACACGACGGTGAGCATCATGGAATTGGTGATGGAGGAAGGTTGATGATGACGATGGCGACGATCTCCACTCTCCGGAGCCCCGAACGGAATCCAGATCAGCCCTCCCGCGAGAGATTAGGGCTTGGCGGCGGCTTCGCCTTGTGAAACGCGATAATTCAGTCTCTCTGATTTTTTTCTCCCCGAAACGGAAGACATAGGATCTGGGGGTACGTCGGTGGAGCACCAGGGGGCCCACGAGGCAGGGGCGCGCCCTGGGCAGGGGGGCGCGCCCCCACCCTCGTGGACAGGCCCAATGCCCCCTGGTGTGGATCTTCTTGCATGTATTTTTTATATTTTCCGAAATAATTCTCCGTTGATTTTCAGGCGATTCCGAGAACTTTTTATTCTGCACAAAAAAAACACCATGGCAGTTCTGCTGAAAACAGCGTCAGTCCGGGTTAGTTCCATTCAAATCATGCAAGTTAGAGTCCAAAACAAGGGAAAAAGGGTTTGGAAAAGTAGATACGTTGGAGACGTATCACTATCTCTCCCACGCCCCCTGCCGGCCCCTCTATCCATGCCTCTCTCGAATACGTAATACACACACATACCTCTCTAGGCCTTGCCAAATGCAGCAACTACACATTCACACATGTTACATCACGTACCCCATTGATCTAAAAATCCCTCTCTTCACGTTTATTTCGCATACAGCATTCCTTTTGAATAAAGTGTGGCCAGAAAAATATTTTTGAATTTCTACATATATACAACATTACAAAGTTATATGGAGGAGTATGAATGCTTGCATTGCATGGTGCCCACAATGATATTTATTCCGCACTGTGAATTTGTATATTTCTATACTATATATAAATTTAGTCATAATAAAGAGAAACGAAGAGCATCTCTCTCTCCATCGCATACCCCCCTCTACGCCCCTTTCACGTATCCACACAAACTATCTCCAGGTCCTCTAAAAGTAAGCCCCCAGCAGATTCACGCATGTTTCATCTTTCTCTCACGATATATACAGTGACGATCATTGTATTTGAAGCAAAAGCATGATACATACATTGGACTTCAAAATCCACTCATTACAGTCACCATTTATGTTTTGTGGTTATTATACAGTCATGGGCTCACCGTACAACTCTGTATTTGCTCAAGACACGACTAGTTGACCAGTTAAACGCTCCACGTGGCACCTCTAGTGTTGCATCACATTATCTCACTACCATCGGGCCCACCTGTTGGCTTGTATCGACTCTACATCTACACTCTTATAAAGAGTTTCTAGACACGACTTCGACCAGTTTGGCTTGTTAATCCTATAGGCAGTCAGGCTCTGATACCAAAGCTGTCAGGACCTCGATCCTAAGTCACACAGGTCTAGCCTGTAACACATCATATCACTTTGCGGCCTCACGCACGGTATCCCCACGGGTGCCACCTTACCTGGCCCGAGACCGTTTGCGCATTTTGGCACACGTATATGATAGTGTCGCTAGCATCCATATGACAGAGAACCCGGGCCGACATGACTAGTTATAAACCAAAAGTGGCACTAAATTACAGAGACAGGCATACATGACCCATCAACGAACGTGTCGGTCATCAACGTATGAACCCAAGTCGTAGCAAGCTACAAGGACTTAAAGGAACAACGCGTGACATTTCCCCTAAGGGACAGACACAGGAACGAAGAAGGACACATGCCGGCCAGCCTAAGTGTTCCGGAGCAGTAGCGAGCTACCAAGGCTCAGTGGAAGCACTAGGAGACATTTCCCTGTAAGATAGGCTACCAAGGGTAAACAACTAGGTGTCGGATCCCACACATAACAATACACGTTACACGTACGCATAACATGCAAGTATGTGCTGTACAACATGGCATCACAACATAACTCAACTACTCATATAGATAAAGGCCCAGAAGAGCCATCATAGCATTTATTACAATCAGAGGTCACATGACCAACATACAGAGCATACAGGCTACGGAAGCATTACATGTCTGAGTACAGACATCTATAAATGAAAAGGCTGAGAAGCCTGACTATCTACCAGATCCTACAAGGGTTCAAGATCGTAGCTGAGGTAACAAGCTAAACGTCGAAGTCCACGGGGAACCACTAGCGAGACTGAAGTCTCTCTGCAAAAACATAAATTAAGCAAACGTGAGTACAAAGGTACTCAGCAAGACTTACATCAGAACTAGCTACATATGCATCGGTATCAACAAAGGGGTGGTGGAGTTTGACTGCAGCAAGCCAGCTTTGACTCGATGGCTATCCTGAACTACGACTGCAAGTAACTCTTTTGAGGTGGCGCACACGAGTCCACATATTCACCAATCAATACACCACTATGGATCCGCTCCCGTCTCCCTACGAGAAGGCCATCCATAGCACTCACGCTTATCTTGCGCGTTTTAGAGTATCCACTTTCACTTGTCTATGAACTGTAATAGGCAACCCAGAAGTCCATTTCCGCGGACACGGCTATTCGAATAGATTATATTTAACCCTGCAGGGGTGTACTTCTTCACACACGCTCTCACCACTTACCGCCGTTTACACGACATGTACTCGGCAACCTTCAAGCGGAGGCCCAGCGAGGGTGTCGGCCACGACCTGACTAACCACACAAGTCTCTCGTCCAGGTTTATCGCCTATTTGGGTTCCATCCGTGGGGAGATCCGGCCGGGGTGTCGCTCACGGCCCCAAACGACGTGTACAGGGTTCCCGCATCACCAAACGGGCAATCGGTACACCGTGCCACGTACCTGCCGCGTCACAGCCCACCCCGAGGGTCAGCGCTGCGCACGACCTCCAGTAAACTACAAACACCAGAAACTAGTTGCAACTCCTGGACAGAGATCATGTTGATTAATAAGTCGAGAGAGTCAATTAAGGATCCCAATGTGTGGTAGTAGCTGTTTCATGGACCAACCAACACAGAACTCAGTTCCTGAGGACGGCTGCAATGAGACAACCCCACCATGTACTCCTACATGGCCTCTCATCACTACCTTTACAAAATCGTGTTCACACACTTAGCTCTCAACAGTAGGACATGTTCATCACATTCCAATTCATCCCCGATGAATCAGACCTGACACAACTCTAAGCAATAGCAGGCATAACCAGAAAGCATGAATGAGTAGGCACAACATGGCTCAAACAACTCCTACTCATACTAGTGGGTTTCAACTATTTACTGTGGCAATGACGGGTCATGCAGTGGAAAGGGGTTCAACTACCGTAGCAAGTAACAGTTGAAGCGTTGTTGTCCTAATGCAGTAAAAGAGAGCAAGAGCGAGAGAATGGGATTGTATCGGAATGCTCAATGGGGTTTTGCTTGCCTGGCACTTCTGAAGATAACATTGGGTCTTCATCGGTGTCATCGAACTCATCGTCAGAACGTCGTCTACTGAGAGGGGACAAAACCGACAAACAGAGAAAGAACACAATCAATGCAATGCAACAATATGATGCATGATCATGACATGGCAATATGCTGTGGATTGAGCTAATGCACCTAGAAACACAATTAAATGAAGTTGGTTTGAACCAGAGGTTCAAATTCAAACTCCATATGTGATTATTTAAATGCCATTTAATTGATTTGACCTGATCAGCAGGTTTAACTTGTTCAAACATGCATGAAAATGCCATAAACAGATTCCTTGAATTTTTCTGATCAATTTTCATATATAAATTCTTTTCATCTGAGTTATGGATTAATTTCTATGATTTTTAGAAGTTTTGGCTATTTTCTGAAATAAATAAATCATTTCTGATTTTTTTAAAACTCCAGAAATTAGTTACTGCGTCAGCACTGCGTCATCATGATGTCAGCAAGTCAACAGGGCTGGTCCAGGTCAAACCTGACCAGTGGGGCCCACTGGTCAGTGACACAACTAACTAAACTAACTTATTTAATACTAACCTAGTTTAATTAGCCGGGCGGGGCCCACATGTCAGTGAGTCACAGGGTTAACTAATTTACAAATTAGCACTAACCTAAATTAACAGGGCACTGGGCCCACCTGTCAGTGACTAACCTAACTAACTAAATTAATTAGCAATTAACTTAACTAGCCTAGCTAATTAGGGGGGGTGGGCCCACACGTCAGTGACCCAGGGGTGGTCAACCCCCCCGGTCAAACAAGTCAAACTCGCCGGCGTTCTGCCGCTGGCGAGGCCGAACACGGCGGCAAGCTTCGGATTTGGTCCTCCGGCGACCAAATCGTCGGCGGAGAGCACCTACGCGGAGCTGGCACTCGCGCGCTTCCATTCGTGGCAGCGGCTGGAGCTAGGGTGGCCGGAAAAGGCGCCTGCGACGAGCGAGGCGGTGGCCGGAGTACGGGCTCGGTCGGGTTAGGCGCTACGGGGCACGGGGAGATGAGTTGATGGGTGCGGCGTGCTCCTGGGGGTGCGCTGAGCCCGCTCATGGACTCGAAGGAGCGTGGCAGCAGCTCTGGCCACGGCGGCGCCAGGTTCAGCGGCGGCCGGCGACGGTGAGGAAGGGGGCGACGGCTACGAGGCGCGCGCGAAGGAAAGGATGGAGGGAAAAGGTTCAGTGGCTCACGGCGGTTCGGCTGGTGTAGACGGAGGGGCCGGGGAGGCGTTGGTTGCCGCAAATCGCCGGCGAGGTCGACGGCGGCCGAAGGTTGAAGAAGACGACGGTGAGGGCGTTCGGGGGCTTCCGGCGTCGGGCGGCTTGGCGAGGAGGAAGAGAGGGACGAGGTGAAGCTCGGGGGCATGCTAGAAGGGCGAGGCGGCAGCGGTGGCTATGCGTGCGGCGAACGGCGGCGACGAGCTCCGCTCGGACGCGGGAGGAAGAGAGAGCAGAGGAGGGGGGGCACCGAAGAGAGTGGGAGAAGTCCAGGGGGGTGCCAGGGGTGTCGTGGCGCCTCCAGGGGGGTCGTGGAGGAAGCAGGCAGGCTGGAGGTGGCCGGCGCGTGGCTGCGGGCGCCGGGCACACGCCCTCATCCTCCCGGCGGGAGGAGGAGGATGACTGGCACTGGGCCAACACAGTGCTGGGCCGGCCAGTGGGCCGCAGGTAAGGCCAGGTAATCCTTCTCCTTTTTCTAATTATGTTTCTGTTTTCAATTTTCTGTTTTTGTTTTGCTTTATTAAAAATGGTAGAGCATTTTCATAATTCATGAAAATATTTGTGGGCACATATTGAATTAATTTCAAAAGCCCTCAACTAGTTTCACAATTATTAGAGCATTTAAACTAGTTTCACAACTAATTTAAATGCTCCAATTCAAATACAATATGGATTAACTCAAAAATCCAGAATGGTCCTAGAAATATGTGCAACATTTTTGGCAGAGGTCTTTAATCAATCCAAAAATGATGAACTTTTCCAAAGGCATTTTGGGTTCATTGAAAAGTATTTTAATTTGAACCTAGTTGGTTTCATCTGGTGCTAGGGTTTAGTCATCCCCATTTCAGTTTAAGAGAAATTTAAACATGATGCAACACAAGACTAACTGGACCAGAGCAGACCAGAACTGGGGATGTGACAACTCACCCCCACTAAACAAGAATCTCGTCCCGAGATTCAGGCGTAGGGTAAGATATCAGAGGGGACACTAACTAACACAACTTCATGATCCAAGTGTCCTCTATATAAATGTTGATTGCTTGCCTCATGTTGATCCTGGCTTCCTTGCTTTCGAGATCTTCGTCCAAACGGTGATGATGAGAGAAACTCTACAACATTGATCTTCCGAAAGATCGAGCAACTCAAGATCAACCCATGGAGTGAGACGTTGAAACATCTCTTGAGCTGAGACACGGAGTACACCTCCAGGGGGATGGAGTGAAACAAACGATGAAGGTTCACCTAGTGGCAATAATTCCACACCTAAGAAGATGGTGATTGATACCACCAGACGGGGCACCTTAGAGAGGGTGACTCGTAGAGTTATTCCCTTAAGTGGCAAAAAGAATTACTTTTGATATAGAGAACATTGAAATTCCCTATACCAGCCTAAGGCAAACACAATCGATCGTTTGACGGAGTCCAAAGGAATGACATTCTCCATCTAGAATGGATGATGTGGACTGCCTTGTAAAAGACAATGCCAAGGTTGATTTTGCTTATCATCGGAAATGGATGGAACCTATGGTAGGACCACTTTTGAAGATAATCCTGAACAGCAGTGATTGAGAATGGTAACCCATGGAGAATTGGCACATTGGCGGTGCAAGCTGGGAACAAAATGCAAATGCTGGGAATGATTCTGGTAACTGGGAAGAAACCCAACAGTAGAGAGTAAATTGCTCTTTGAGAGGTTACAACATAACCAAGATCACTGGGAGCAATCCCGGTTAGTGTCGAGGATAACACCTAGTGCTTGTGCGTGCTCTCAAGAACTTGAGCATTCCCGTATTCATCAAGGTTTTACCAATATCCGTGTCAAGGATCCTGGCAACATCACATACTACCATGATGAATAATGATGGATGATGCAGATGCAAAGGAAGACAACACCTTCTCGGATTTCACCTTGGCGAGGCCAAGGGGACGAAATCTGGATGATCAACCGAGAGACATTTAGCACTCCGCTTCTAATGTTCTCCTTGATGTGCTAGAGCAACCCATTTATTAAAATGGTTTGGTACCTAGAACATCAAGTAAAAGGTCGGACTTCAGGAGCACAAAAATCCATAAGGAACAACTAGGGAGTAATTCCTACGAAGTCCTTATGGGGAGGTGGTCAACTTCTTCAACCAAGAAACTACAATAATAGGCCTTCCGGCTGGGTGTGTTGGCCACGACATCCACTTTACCGGTAATCGAGAGACCAATATTATAGCTCTTGGGAAATGCACCAACCATCATATCTGCCTGAGATTCAGTTCTGGTTGGTGTCAGGATATTCCAGACTCATCTAGTCTAGAAGGAAAAATGAAAGTTGCAACACAATTCGTCGAGACGACGTTGCGAGATTCTCGGGAATGAACTATGATAGCAAGCTCCAAAACATGAGCTGGTTTTCCTACAAACCTGTGAACACGTTGTCCAAGACAAGCATGACCACATAACAGTCTTATGATAAAACACTACCGAGTTCTGGTTGGGAACCATCGTCTAGGATATCGAAGTCCTTTCATAAGTCATATGATTAGCTCTTATGATGGAACTTTTCTCCTTGAACAAATCAATCAGTGGCTTGGGGTGCTAGGGATACATATAGAGTGAAGGTTGCAAGTCTCCAAACCACAGAATACTTCGCACGTATGCATGACTGACTTGGGATGATTCCACAGGAAGCAAAACAAACTTTCTCAACTCATGGTGGCAACTTACATCAATTACACATGAATTAGGGAAAGTTTCTTCTCTCATCCAACATATACCTCATGAACGGAACACAGAGGCAATGCTTACAAAGTTTCCAACACTAGCTTAATGTCCTACAAAATCATGGGGAAGGTAGGGATGTTGTCGATGGGCTCAACCATAATCCATCCAGATTTCCATGGAGATGGAATTCCATAATTATGTGAACAAGTGATAGTATTGGTCAGACCGAGAAGATATAATGGTGTATGCTCGAGGGATCAACCACGAGTAAGACAACATTATGAACATCGTTGGTTAGCCCATACTCAAATCAAAGTTTTGATATGACAATAGGGCCAACAACTGATCATAGGGACCAATTGATGAAGATGACATCTATCTTCAACACACGCAAACATACCCCTCGAAAGGAACTAAGTCAGGCAAGCTTTATCTTCCAACTCTCCAAGTTTTCATTTAGCTTAACCAACTAGCTCAAGGTATGCAATGCAGATTCCTGGAGAAGGATTGGTTACAAGAAACCAACTTGATCACGAGCTCAACATAGCGGTCAGGGGACAACCTGGAAATACTTCCGAGAGGTTATTCGGAAAATCACGAACCATCATATGTTACTAAGCTCGAGAACAATCTTGCTTTTCAGGGCAAGACGATATGATCAAATGAGCAAGGACTTAACAAAATCCTAACTCATCAATCAAGGAGTGCACCAGGAAAGTGGACTAGGTAGCACAATCAATCTTAGAAGGGTGATTCAGTAATCATCACGCTAAGAATGAAATTGTTGTCCTTTAACTACCAAGCAACGAAGTTGCTAGGAGTATTGATTTCACACATCACAATCCACTTGTCAGCATTCCGGTTATAATAACACGGAGGCCGAGAAATAAACGATGATGGCGAGAAGTATCACCTTATCAAAGGTTCATAGGAGGTTGAGCAATTCCCATGACATTCTTGACATAAAGATGGTAATACTCCAGGATAGAACAATTTAGAAGCTGGATTAGCGTTCTTCATCTGCGAAGTACAATTCCTTTGAACCAATCCTGGATATGGATAAGGTACTGGAGTTTGTTTCTCCTAGTCATTCCAGAATAGAATGGCTTGACGGACCACAAGAGTAAAAGGCATCGATGAACACAAGTGCACGACTACTCCTGACTATCAACTGATAGACGAAGGTCATAAAACAACTGAAAAGGGACAACTCAAAGGAACATATATCTTTCTGAGTTGTGGATGCATAGGTTAGTATGTCGAACGAGTTCCACATATTTCTTCCGGATAACCCATGCAGAAAAGTAGGACTGGCAGAGTCACAATATGAATGGAGTACCACTCAGGAGCACTCTGGTTGTGATCTTTTGGTTCGGGAGAACTTCTGCCAAGATGGTTCATGATATTGGAAGAACGATAACCACGGACCTCGAGGACTATCACAAGGTTACTAATATCCTAAATGGACGAGCAAATACTATCAACATGAAGTAAGTAGAGTGAATCTTGGGTTCAAGAACCCAGAAATAGAATGCCTACCAACTAAATGGCATCACGGGATGCTTTCGAGAATAATGGCCAAAATCATCACACTGGGAATATAAGGCATTGCTAGATTACTGGTGATCTTCTAAGACACCTAGGGTCATAAAAATAAGTCCAACATATATGTCGAGGTAACAGAGTACCTCAACACACTGATTAGTGTGGTTAATCTGGCCTAAAGGTACATCGAAACACGAAGGAAAGGTTTGCAAATGCATCAGATTATTTAGAAACCCGGGATGACTCGGACAGCATAACGGCTGCAAATGCTCGAAAATACTTTTGAGATCCAAGCAAAAAGGGTAGCACATCCACTTAACATCATAATGTCAAGGTTCTGAGACCAACAGTTAAGCAACAGAAGTAGTAGAAACTAAACTGAGGATCGAATCCACAATAACGTGAACCTGATAAAAAGAATGAGAATCCTAGTTATTAATCCCCGTAGAAAGAAGAAGGTGACTCAGATCAGAAGGGCATAGGGTAAAGGAGTAAAAAGAGCCTTACGTTCCCTTCCACAAACAATTCCCTTACATAACTAAAGAGTTTCTAGACACGACTTCGACCAGTTTGGCTTGTTAATCCTACAGGCAGTCAGGCTCTGATACCAAAGCTGTCAGGACCCCGATCCTAAGTCACACAGGTCTAGCCTGTAACACATCATATCACTTTGCGGCCTCACGCACGGTATCCCCACGGGTGCCACCTTACCTGGCCCGGGAATGTTTGCGCATTTTGGCACACGTATATGATAGTGTCGCTAGCATCCATATGACAGAGAACCCGTGCCGACATGACTAGTTATAAACCAAAAGTGGCACTAAATTACAGAGACAGGCATACATGACCCAGCAACGAACGTGTCGGTCATCAACGTATGAACCCAAGTCGTACCAAGCTACAAGGACTTAAAGGAACAACGCGTGACATTTCCCCTAAGGGACAGACACAGGAACGAAGAAGGACACATGCCGGCCAGCCTAAGTGTTCCGGAGCAGTAGCGAGCTACCAAGGCTCGGTGGAAGCACTAGGAGACATTTCCCTGTAAGATAGGCTACCAAGGGTAAACAACTAGGTGTCGGATCCCACACATAACAATACACGTTACACGTACGCATAACATGCAAGTATGTGCTGTACAACATGGCATCACAACATAACTCAACAACTCATATAGATAAAGGCCCAGAAGAGCCATCATAGCATTTATTACAATCAGAGGTCACATGACCAACATACAGAGCATACAGGCAACAGAAGCATTACATGTCTGAGTACAGACATCTACAAATGAAAAGGCTGAGAAGCCTGACTATCTACCAGATCCTACAAGGGTTCAAGATCGTAGCTGAGGTAACAAGCTAAACGTCGAAGTCCACGCGGAACCACTAGCGAGACTGAAGTCTCTCTGCAAAAACATAAATTAAGCAAACGTGAGTACAAAGGTACTCAGCAAGACTTACATCAGAACTAGCTACATATGCATCGGTATCAACAAAGGGGTGGTGGAGTTTGACTGCAGCAAGCCAGCTTTGACTCGGTGGCTATCCTGAACTACGACTGCAAGTAACTCTTTTGAGGTGGCGCACACGAGTCCACATATTCACCAATCAATACACCACTATGGATCCGCTCCCGTCTCCCTACGAGAAGGCCATCCATAGCACTCATGCTTATCTTGCGCGTTTTAGAGTATCCACTTTCACTTGTCTATGAACTGTAATAGGCAACCCAGAAGTCCATTTCCGCGGACACGGCTATTCGAATAGATTATATTTAACCCTGCAGGGGTGTACTTCTTCACACACACTCTCACCACTTACCGCCGTTTACACGACATGTACTCGGCAACCTTCAAGCGGAGGCCCAGCGAGGGTGTCGGCCACGACCTGACTAACCACACAAGTCTCTCGTCCAGGTTTATCGCTTATTTGGGTTCCATCCATGGGGAGATCCGGCCGGGGTGTCGCTCACGGCCCCAAACGATGTGTACAGGGTTCCCGCATCACCAAACGGGCAATCGGTACATCGTGCCACGTACCTGCCGCGTCACAGCCCACCCCGAGGGTCAGCGCTGCGCACGGCCTCCAGTAAACTACAAACACCAGAAACTAGTTGCAACTCCTGGACAGAGATCATGTTGATTAATAAGTCGAGAGAGTCAATTAAGGATCCCAATGTGTGGTAGTAGCTGTTTCATGGACCAACCAACACAGAACTCAGTTCCTGAGGACGGCTGCAATGAGACAACCCACCATGTACTCCTACATGGCCTCTCATCGCTACCTTTACCAAGTCGTGTTCACACACTTAGCTCTCAACAGTAGGACATGTTCATCACATTCCAATTCATCCCCGATGAATCAGACCTGACACAACTCTAAGAATAGCAGGCATAACCAGAAAGCATGAATGAGTAGGCACAACATGGCTCAAACAACTCCTACTCATACTAGTGGGTTTCAACTATTTACTGTGGCAATGACGGGTCATGCAGTGGAAAGGGGTTCAACTACCGTAGCAAGTAACAGTTGAAGCGTTGTTGTCCTAATGCAGTAAAAGAGAGCAAGAGCGAGAGAATGGGATTGTATCGGAATGCTCAATGGGGTTTTGCTTGCCTGGCACTTCTGAAGATAACATTGGGTCTTCATCGGTGTCATCGAACTCATCGTCAGAACATCGTCTACTGAGAGGGGACAAAACCGACAAACAGAGAAAGAACACAATCAATGCAATGCAACAATATGATGCATGATCATGACATGGCAATATGATGTGGATTGAGCTAATGCTGCTATCAACACAATTAATTGAAGTTGGTTTGAACGAGAGGTTCAAATTCAAACTCCATATGTGATTATTTAAATGCCATTTAATTGATTTGACCTGATCAGCAGGTTTAACTTGTTCAAACATGCATGAAAATGCCATAAACAGATTCCTTGAATTTTTCTGATCAATTTTCATATATAAATTATTTTCATCTGAGTTATGGATTAATTTCTATGATTTTTTGAAGTTTTGGCTATTTTCTGAAATAAATAAATCATTTCTGATTTATTTAAAACTCCAGAAATTAGTTACTGCGTCAGCACTGCGTCATCATGACGTCAGCAAGTCAACAGGGCTGGTCCAGGTCAAACCTGACCAGTGGGGCCCACTGGTCAGTGACACAACTAACTAAACTAACTTATTTAATACTAACCTAGTTTAATTAGCCGGGCGGGGCCCACATGTCAGTGAGTCACAGGGTTAACTAATTTACAAATTAGCACTAACCTAAATTAACAGGGCACTGGGCCCACCTGTCAGTGACTAACCTAACTAACTAAATTAATTAGCAATTAACTTAACTAACCTAGCTAATTAGGGGGGAGGTGGGCCAACACGTCAGTGACCTAGGGGTGGTCAACCCCCCCCGGTCAAACAAGTCAAACTCGCCGGCGTTCTGCCGCCGGCGAGGCCAAACACGGCGGCAAGCTTCGGATTTGGTCCTCCGGCGACCAAATCGTCGGCGGAGAGCACCTACGCGGAGCTGGCACTCGCGCGCTTCCATTCGTGGCAGCGGCTGGAGCTAGGGTGGCCGGAAAAGGCGCCGACGACGAGCGAGGCGGTGGCCGGAGTACGGGCTCGGTCGGGTTAGGCGCTACGGGGCACGGGAAGATGAGTTGATGGGTCCGGCGTGCTCCTGGGGGTGCGCTGAGCCCGCTCATGGACTCGAAGGAGCGTGGCAGCAGCTCTGGCCACGGCGGCGCCAGGTTCAGCGGCGGCCGGCGACGGTGAGGAAGGGGGCGACGGCTACGGGGCGCGCGCGAAGGAAAGGACGGAGGGAAAAGGTTCAGTGGCTCACGGCGGTTCGGCTGGTGCAGACGGAGGGGCCGGGGAGGCGTTGGTTGCCGCGAATCGCCGGCGAGGTCGACGGCGGCCGAAGGTTGAAGAAGACGACGGTGAGGGCGTTCGGGGGCTTCCGGCGTCGGGCGGCTTGGCGAGGAGGAAGAGAGGGACGAGGCGAAGCTCGGGGGCATGCTAGAAGGGCGAGGCGGCAGCGGTGGCTATGCGTGCGGCGAACGGCGGCGACGAGCTCCGCTCGGACGCGGGAGGAAGAGAGAGCAGAGGAGGGGGGGGCACCGAAGAGAGTGGGAGAAGTCCAGGGGGGTGCCAGGGGTGTCGTGGCGCCTCCAGGGGGGTCGGGGAGGAAGCAGGCAGGCTGGAGGTGGCCAGCGCGTGGCTGCGGGTGCCGGGCACACGCCCTCGTCCTCCTGGCGGGAGGAGGAGGATGACTGCCACTGGGCCAGCACAGTGCTGGGCCGGCCAGTGGGCCGCAGGTAAGGCCAGGTAATCCTTCTCCTTTTTCTAATTATGTTTCTGTTTTCTATTTTCTGTTTTTGTTTTGCTTTATTAAAAATGCTAGAGCATTTTCATAATTCATGAAAATATTTGTGGGCACATATTGAATTAATTTCAATAGCCCTCAACTAGTTTCACAATTATTAGAGCATTTAAACTATTTATAGAATTTAAATGCTCCAATTCAAATACAATATGGATTAACTCAAAAATCCAGAATGGTCCTAGAAATATGTGCAACATTTTTGGCAGAGGTCTTTAATCAATCCAAAAATGATGAACTTTTCCAAAGGCATTTTGGGTTCATTGAAAAATATTTTAATTTGAACCTAGTTGGTTTCATCTGGTGCTAGGGTTTAGTCATCCCCATTTCAGTTTAAGAGAAATTTAAACATGATGCAACACAAGACTAACTGGACCAGAGCAGACTAGAACTGGGGATGTGGCAAAAATACACTCTTATAAAAAACAGAGTTGGTGATGATGGTGTGCCTGCCATCCTGCAATATAGACCGTCCGATTTATATCTGCCGGATAGGAAAGAAACTATGACAATTTTACAAAAAGTTACCCACACACCTCTCCACATTTGCAAATAAGGCCTTCCCTCGTTCATCCTTTTATCTCACAAGATAAACTAGTCATACAAATGCATCTTGATGTTACGTGCAATGCACGGGCATCTTGCTAGTAAGAATGAAAACAAACGACAAAAATATATTAGACGGTGGTTTGAAGTCATGACCGCGGGCACAGCGGACAAGGTGGCCTTGTATTGGTATGCTGAGCCGTCTGTTTTAACACACATGAGCTGGTGTGGTGATTATACACACACACACACACACATGCACACGACCTGCATGCACGCAACACTCACACGAACACATGCAACCATGCACGCACGCAACACTCACACGTACACACGCAGCCACACACGCACGCAACACTCACACGCACACACACACGCATGTATGCACACACCAGTACACCACATGACAAACACACACTCTCACACTCAAGTGCTCAACCTACACATGCATGCGCACACATCAGGCCATGACAAACACATACACAACCAGGTGATTCCCGCACACGGGGTGGAGTCTTGTCGCTCCTGCGTAAATTTGTGTTTATCTAACCTTTTCCCTATGCGAACTGATAGGTGGGACCCACTAGGTACATGGTCAATTTAACTAGTCAACATGGTGCCACGCAGACTATTTGGCCGGTTAACAAAGTGCAATCCGATGCTGAACCGTGAGCAAGTGACCGTATAATCACCGCAAAACGTATATAGTGACCGTAATCAGCTTATTCTGAAGTTCGGTGAACGTATTACACTTTTCTCTCTGTAGGCCCTCCAAAACTACATCTCTACACGTTCTCGCATGTTACATCTAACTACTATGCAATACAACACTACTACTACACTCTAACACAACAAATCATATGTGTTTTTAGTTTTACTAGATATCATATTGTTACTTAATTATTCAGTTTGCATACATTAAAATTGCCTTTGAAATGTATGGGCAGTATCATATACCGCACGGGAAAAATCCCGCCCTTTCTTGTTTAATCGGGTTTGTATCAATGGATTGTGCGAAACAGCAAAACTATCGTACTATATACAGTACAAGTGACAGTTCACTAGGCCGTCGTGTCGTGTACTCCTCTGTCGTAAGAGTGGAGCACTTGCTTTCATAAATCTTCTAGTTCCTTTCACCGACATGTGGGGCGTCAAGCTACTGGGTCCACGTGCCATACCAGAATACAGTGCAGAGCAGCCGGGGTGAAGCACCCAGTCATGGCACCGGCGTAGTAATGAGCAATGAGGCGTCAAATTACAAAGCTGCACCTTTCCCACAGTTAATTTGGAGGGACGAAGTAATAATGCTAAAAAAAGAAGCTGGAGGGACAAAGCAACCATCATTTCACTCGTTGCTGAATCCGCTTCTCCCTCATCTTCTTCAAGTTAACCACGTGTTGCTTCTGAAGTTGTTCTGCCTCATGTGGGAAGCAGATCGGCTTGGTGAAGCACTGACACGTGGGACCGCATGTTATAAAACCACCAAGACAACGTCCTCTAAAGTTAAGAAACCTCCCCCGCCATCCGCACGGCAAAATTACCTCCTTTTTACTAATCTTGATTTATAACTTTTTAGATCAATATAATTGAGATTTGTATAGATAGCACACAGGAGCAAAACGAAGTGGTACGGTTAAGGGCATCCACAATGTGTAGCCAAATGTGAAAATAGCTTTTGGCATCGTGGGAACCATTGTGGACGGTGTTGCCAAAGCCAAAAGGATGGAACCGAAGCTCCCTGACTGATTGATTGAAGGTAGAAAAATGCAACGTCTCTCCTCTTTCTCTCGTGCTTGGACGCATGTACAATATAGAGGACAGAGTCTACTCCCCAGTCCCTTCTATCACAAATCACAAAGAAGCGAGGCGTCAAATCACAAAGCACGGACGAAGCAACCATCATTTCACTCTTCGCTGACTCCGCTTCTCCATCGTCTTCTTCGAGAAACCATCTCACCGCACTAAGCTAGACGGACGACGCTATTGTGTACGAGTAGTACTAGTACATTTATGTGTCCTTTGGTTCAACGGAGTTCCTAGATGCAAATAAGGTGGTTGTCTCGGCTGGCAGGCGGCACTTGCGAACGACTTATCGTGGTCTCCCTCAATGGTGTTCTCCGTCGAACGCACTTCGCCAAACCACAACGTTCGAGATATCGTCGACGTCACCGCAATGGGGAAGGAAGTCAAATATAGTTACTACCTCCATTTTTTTGTACACAAGGCCAGTATATCAAAATTACAATTTGCAAAAGTCCACTAACACTAATCGAGGCAAAAATATGGGGTTTGCCTCGTACTAGCAACCAAGGACATTAATATCCCCTGCATGCATGCAGAAGTGAGAAGGTTGGTTTGCATGGCGCTGCATTAATCGAGCGATGAGGAGTGAGATGGTTAGCTCTTTGGGATTTGGAGAAAAAAATACGCATTAATTGACACGTGAAACGAGGATTTGTATCGATTAATCCCGCGAAGGAAAACCCCGCTTTTCTTTTTTAACACTAGTACTCCTAGTATGTAGTACTACGTACTTATCCTGTTTGGGTCTAGGCCTTGTATTTCCATACTTCGCCACATATTTTTGCCAAGCTTGCCTAAAGTTTTCAAAATGAAAATGAGGTACACTTGCGCACGGCTGTCGCGGTCGCACCGCACCCTCACACGGTCGCTCCTGCACGCCGCGGTCGCACCACACCCTCACATTCACAGTCGGTCCTGCACGCCACAAACCCAACCAAGGGAACACACCCTCACAGACACGTGCTGTCGCATGTGAACAAACCAAACTCAGCCATCTACCGCTGACACATAATTTTCGTTCATAGAGTATGTTTATCCAACCGCATGTTGGGGAGTATCCGTACGGCCCGTGCGGTGGTCTGTTGGGGAAGAAGAAGAGGTGAGGAAGAAGGGTTAGGAGACGTAGGATATTCATCCAACTGCCTAAAATGGTAGACTGACCCAAGTTAGGCGACTTGCATAACAATATATGTTTTTACACAGCAAAATATCCATAAAAACAACAACATAAAGAAAAACTATCACTGCTCGCGGAACGAAACAACCTCGTTGTCTTTGGCTGCCGGCGCGAACCAGCCGTAGCTGCCGACGTGTGTCTCCACACCGTGGTTGTCCTCGGCCTCCAGCTACTCGTTCATGCGGAGCGTGCGGGCGCTCTGCACGGACGAGAGCACCGCCCGGTTCAAGTCGAGGACGTCCGGTTCCGCCTGTAGGAGCGCCTCGATGGCAGCGGCATCCGCGCGCTCCGCGTCGAGTCGAGCCTCCGCCGCCCGGTTGAAGTCCAGGACATCTGGTTTCGCCTGCAGGAGGGCCTCGATGAGAGCGGCATCCGCGCGCTCCGCGTCCAGTTGAGCCTCTGCCGCTCGGTTCAAGTCCAGGACGTCCAGTTTCGCCTGCAGGAGGGCCTCGATGGCAGCGGCATCCGCACGCTCCGCCTCAAGTTGAGCCTCCGTGGCCCAGTTCACATCCACGATAACCGGTTCCGCCTGCAGGAGAGCCTCGATGGCAGTGGCATGCGCGCGCTCCGCGTCGATTTGAGCCTCTGCCTCTCGGTCCTCCTTTAGTATCGCCAGGTTGAACCGCTGGTCCGCTTACACCATGGGGGACTCAGACGCCGGCATGAAGTTGACAGTCATCGTCTCATACCCATCAGGGGCCTTCTGCGCCACGACCTCCGCCATGGACATTGGATCGGCTTCCTCCTCCTCGTAGCCTGGCTCCAGAGAATTCCTTGGATTGGCCCACCGCAAAACGATCTTGGGAACGGAGGTCTCTGGCTCCGACCGCCGCCCCGATTTCTGCGCGGCGCTCCGCAGTCAGCATGGTGTAGTACGTGATCTTGCGGCGCACCATGGCTTTCCGGCAAACTAGGGGATGCTTGATGCGGGCTAGGGGATCGAAAGGTGGGGGAAGGGGCTGGAGATTAGCTGTGGTTTTAGGGCAGTGGCTGGCGTAGGCCGAGCAGTGAAGGTTCTGGTGTGAATAGTGGTTCCGGTGACGACCGGTCAATCGGTTTTGACTGTACATCGCTCTTGTCGCGTTCGCGTTGCAGCTCGGCACGCTGGACCCTCCACGTCACTCACCGAATGGAATGCGCTTCGTCTTGAGTTTTCGCTCGCTTGTGGGACCGCAGTTGAGAGCAAACCGACGTCCCTCCTCCTCCCCCGCCCACGTCATTTTATGCGGAGTAAATAAAAACAGAGGGAGTATACTACGGATGAGGATCCCTTGACGTGGCCGAACCCATTGAGTAACTGACATGCGGGGCCTAGCAAGCATGGGGTCCGCCAGTAAGTGACTGAAAGGGAGGGTAAGGCACGGATACGTAAGTGAAAGGTGCTTCCAATGATATAATTTTCACATTATACATCTCATGTACTATTAATCTTGTCAATAGTCAAATGCGGTTTTGAAAAATGCATTAGAGCATGGTTAATAATATAGCTAGTCGATGGCTATAAAGAACTGCCATGTCATCTATAGCCATCATCTATTATATGCACTCATATAGTAGTGTGGGCTATAAGGTTGGCTATTTCCCACAAAAAAATTATAAGGTTGGCTATTGTATTAGTACTTTTTCCAACTCCTCTCCATCTCTTTCTTCATATTTATTGTACGTATTCAACTAGGAATGCGTATATAGCTAGACTCTTGCATGAGAGCTCACTCCCCTTACTTTTTCACATCTCTCTCCTCCACATAGGCCCTATATAAATGAAAGGAGGGAGTACAACTATGAGCATTTCATACTCTTGTACGGATGTTGTCAGTACTCCACTAGTACTATTAGACAGGGAGGTTAAAAAGTTACTATTGGACTGGCTATACGTGGCAAAATCCTAGTAGGAAGAGCATGTGCGAGAACAAGCACATTCACGTGGTTGAAAACAAATTGAAACCATCTCGAGAACAAATCTAGGAGTACGTACGAATCTAACAATATTGATTGGGCGTTGTTGAATGTTGATTTTTTTATCAAAGTAGAGATACTTTGACTACACATAAAACTTGTATGTATACTAGAAAGGATAGGAGGGAGTATATTATACGTTCAAAAACGAAATGAACATTGAATACCCCTTATATATGATTTGCGGATGCTATGATCACCGGTTCAAAATTTTGAATCCGCCTTAGGTATCACACATGCCCCCATTCATTCTCTCTCGATTTCATCTCGGGGTCCGGAGATCGATTGAAAGAGGACTAGGGTGGGTACAATACGTTCGTTTCGCTTATGAACGTACAATATACTCCCTTTGATCCCCAAAGAGCCCCCCCCCCCCCGCGGGTCATTTCTATCATAGAAACAGAATAAACTTTTATCTCCTTGCACGCCACACAATTGATCTCTGAACATCAATCAATCTCGTCAACATGTGTCAGGGCATGAACCGAATGGGATGTCAAAACTAAGACGCGAAGCGACACGTAGTGGAGACAAAGTGAAACTTCACAAGAACCGTTTGTTTGTATGCATGTCGCACAAATTACGAATAAACATTGGAAATACAAGCATGGTCTAGGCCCACATGCGAATGATACTCGGCGGAAAGTTCAAATGAGGCGTGCGGGAGGATGGACTCGACCGGAGGGCGACATGATCGATGGAGAAGAGGGTTGGAGAAGAATGAGAAATAAGCAAACGCCACATGATTATACTTGAACGGCTCAAATAAACAATAAGTTGTCTCGCTTGGACTACATAGTGAAAGGCCTAATGCGCAACGTGGAGCACTGACGATCGAATATGGTCGGGAAAACATGGAAACCGACATGTGGGGCACACCTGTTGGGACGACGTAGCGCAAACTAGTCCAATGGAGGATCTGGCCCACGACCTCCTCGCCACCAGCAACTGTTCATGTGGGTCGTGGGGGCCAACAACGTGGCGTAGCTCCAGCACCGCCTTTGGACACGGCGACGGCGGTGAGTGACACGCTCATCTTTGCTAGACACAGTCGGTTTCAGTGTGCCGAGGATGGCGTTAGTGCTGTGGCACGACCAACAGTATATTTGGTTTGTGCCCAAGGTTGACCCATCAAAGCATTGGATAGCCAAAATTTTGGTTGAGGTTTTGGTTGCCCATGATTTGGCCGACATCGGCAAGAAAAATGAACTAGAGTTGGCTAGAGTTCATTGGCATGGCAAAAAAATGGCAACCGTCCAAACAAAGATCAATCTTTGGGTCATGACCAATATTTTGGTAAGGTGCACTTTGGCCACAATCCAAACACACCCCAACACCAGCCTCATCGAGGATGCACGGGGCGCCGGGACGCGTCCGCGGAGTGGTGTAGCGCGGCCAACTGCATCCTCAGGACCTGAGACCATGCCGGGCCGTCTTGCTTTTTCAATGACATGCGTCGATCGCATGTGAGCAAAGGGCATCTCCAAGGTTGCCACGACCGCAGCTGACTACCCTCGCACACCAAAAACCCTCGTCCCTCGCGCCGTCGCATGGTGCGTTCCCAGCCGGCGCCAGCTGCCCGCATTCATGCCGTCCATCTGTATGCCGTTGTTAAGAGGTTCGATGCCTGAGGAACCAACTCCGGCGACTTAATGACGCACCAGGATGCTTGGCCTCACCGGAATGCGCTACTTAAAGCGGCAAGGCCCATCTAACCTCCACAAGATAGCACATCGTCCTCCTACCTGGCACCACATCTTCCATGACCGCAAGCGCGAACGCTCTGCGGAGAGCTTGTCTTCGGGGATGGAGCTCGAGTTCGCCGCCCTCGCTCAAGTCGCCGCACAAGCGGTGGCCACGCTGGCGGCCGACGACGGGAGCACCGTCAGCCACACGTCCTACTTGCCGCCATCCAACGTCCGGCACCGCCGAGGTCGGGGACTCCTCCGAGGACGAGTAGGGCATGGGAGGCGGCAGGGCATGGTGTGCCAACTGGCCGGTCCGTCTCCCGTGTTCTACTTTTCCTCGCCGGAGACCACACCTTCACTTCACGGGTCTTGAACCCTGCCCCCGTGCATGGAGATCGTAGATGGAGGACGTCGGTCGCCGCCGTAGAATAGGTTTAGGTTCGGGTTTCTTTTATTTTTCTGTCCTATAAAAGTTCGAAATGTTATGAAAATCTATCGTGTTTAAATTAATCTTGGCCGGTGTATATGAACTTTCATAATAATATAGTATATTGTAGGAGTACTAGCAAGATGCCCATGTGTTGCACGGAAGATCAAGATCTTGTGGGAGAAAAGGATGAACGAGGGAAGGCCTTATCTGCAAATGCACATTCACACATTTCACATCTACGGGAACCTACAAAAGGGTTAACATAAATTGCCTCTCTCGCTCCTCCCTTGATTTTCATGGTGGTGGGCCCCTCCCTCCCCTAATCTACAATCAACAGCTCACATGTTTCACATTATGTTAATTACGTAACTGGGACTACGTAGGTGTAGCATTACTCATCCTAAAAACCGAACTAAGCCAACCTCCCAGCATATCGCGCGGGAAAAGACCCGGCCGCGCCGTTTTAGTCGGGATTACCAGATTACTAGTAGTAGTATCAATGGATCGCGCGAAGCAACAAGTCTTTTTTTGAGGGGTCGAAGCACCTAGTTTAAAAGGAAAAAAGGCGGTACACTCACATCACCCCTGTCGCGGTCGCATTGCACCCCACACACGTTGGGTCCTGCACACGGCTCACGCAAACGGAACGCGCTTCGGCTTGCCTCTTCATTGACACGTGGGACTGCACTTGGAGAAACCGACCATGCGCCAAACTGCCCCCGCCCACCGCGCGAAAATCCTCCCGCCACCCAAAAATTCCCCCCAAATCCTAGATTCAAACGCCCTTCGGCCAACTAGCCAATAATATTCCGCAAAGCCCCCTCCCCTCGTCCCCCTCCACTCCAATCGCTCCGCTGAAGCTTCCCTCCCCGCCATGCTGATACGTCGATGCCGCGGTTCGTCGAGGGGACGCACGGCAATCCTCACGCTCCCAGAGTATACTCTCATAGACTGCCGTCCTCTAGCCGCGCCGCCACCGCTGGCAACGTTCTTGTGGAGGCGCACGACGGTCAGCGCCGTCACAGCTGGCGATGTTCGTGTGGAGTCGCACGGCGGTCAGCTTCTCCCACGGTACGCGCATTCTAGACTGAGGCCCCGTGCATGTCGGTGTAGCGCTGAATGTTAGTAATAACCCACAAGTGTAGGGGATCGCAACAGTTTTCGAGGGTAAAGTATTAAACCCAAATTTGTTGATTCGACACAAGGGGTGCCAAAGAATACTCTTAAGTATTAGCAGTTGAGTTGTCAATTCAACCACACCTGGAAACTTAGTATCTGCAGCAAGATAGTTTAGTAGCAAAGTAATATGATAGTGGTGGTAGCAGCGATAAAAGTAACGATTGTGTTTTTATAGTTTTTGTGATATAAGCAACGGAAAAGTAAATAAGCGACAAGCAATATAGGTAAAGCTCGTAGGCATTGGATCGGTGATGGGAAATTACGTCGGATGCAATTCATCATGTAGAAGTTATAACCTAGGGTGACACAGAACTAGCTCCAGTTCATCAATGCAATGTAGGCATGTATTCCGAATATAGTCATACGTGCTTATGGAAAAGAACTTGCATGTCATCTTTTGTCCTACCCTCCCGTGGCAGCGGGGTCCTATTGGAAACTAAGGGATATTAAGGCCTCCTTTTAATAGAGTACCAGGCCAAAGCATTAACACATAGTGAATACATGAACTCCTAAAACTATGGTCATCACCGGGAGTGGTCCCGATTATTGTCACTTCGGGGTTGCCGGATCATAACACATACTAGGTGACTATAGACTTGCAAGATAGGATCAAGAACACACATATATTCATGAAAACATAATAGGTTCAGATCTGAAATCATGGCACTCGGGCCCTAGTGACAAGCATTAAGCATAGCAAAGTCATAGCAACATCAATCTCAGAACATAATGGATACTAGGGATCAAACCCAAACAAAACTAACGCGATTACATGATAGATCCCATCCAACCCATCACCGTCCAGCAAGCCTACGATGTAATTACTCACACACGGCGGTGAGCATCATGGAATTGGTGATGGAGGAAGGTTGATGATGACGATGGCGACGATCTCCACTCTCCGGAGCCCCGAACGGACTCCAGATCAGCCCTCCCGAGAGAGATTAGGGCTTGGCGGCGGATCCGTCTCGTAAAACATGATAATTCTTTCTCCTTGATTTTTCTCTCCACGAAATGGAATATATAGTTCCTGTGGATACGTCGATGGAGCATCGTGGGGCCCTCGAGGCTGGGGGTGCGCGCCCTAGGAAAGGCGGGCGTGCCCCCACCCTCGAGGACAGGCCATGGGCCCCTCGGTGTGGATCTTCTTGGAGATATTTTTTATATTTTCTGAAATAATTCTCCATTGATTTTCAGGCGATTCCGAGAACTTTTTATTCTGCACAAAAAACAACACCATGGCAGTTCTGCTGAAAACAGCGTCAGTCCGGGTTAGTTCCATTCAAATCATGCAAGTTAGAGTCCAAAACAAGGGAAAAAGGGTTTGGGAAAGTAGATACGTTGGAGACGTATCAACTCACGTTGATAAACTGAAAGTGATAAAGAAAAACTTTGACAAACTCTGTTTGCTCTTGTTGTTGTAAATATGTAAGCTAGCATTCAGGTTTTCAACAAGATCATGAACTAACCACATTCACAATAACTTTCGGGTCTCAAGACTACTCACATCAATGGCATAATCAACTAGCGAGCAATAATACTAAACCTCGGATGACAACACTTCTCAAAACAATCATGATATGATATAACATGATGGTATCTCTTTAGCCCTTTCTGAGACCACAAAACATAAATGCAGAGCACCTTTAAAGATCAAGGACTGACTAGACATTTAATTCATGGTAAAAGAGATCCATTCATGATCATACTCAATGCAAATTAATAGTAATACATGCAACGACAGAGGTGCTCTCCTACTGGTGCCTTTTGATAAGAGGATGATGACTCTGCATAAAAGTAAATAGATAGGCCCTTCGCAGAGGGAAGCAGGGATTTGTAGAGGTGCCAAAGCTCGATTTTTAAATAGAGATTGAATAACATTTTGAGCGGTATACTTTCATTGTCAATATAACAACCAAGAATCTTGATATCTCCCATGCTACGCACATTATAGGCGGTTCCCAAACAGGATGGTAAAGTTTATACTCCCCCAACCACCAACAAGCACACTCCACGGCCAGCCGAATCCACGGGTTACCGTCCAAACAAGCAACAACCCTGGGGGAGTTTTGTTTAATTATTATGATTTTGAGCATGGGACTGGGCATCCTGGTTACCAGCCATTTTCTCATGAATGATGAGCGGACTCCACTCATCGAGTGAATAAACCACCTAGCATGGAAGATATAGACAACCCTAGTTGATACATGAGCTTTTCGAGTATAGAAAACAAAATTTCATTTGAAGGTTTAGAGTTTGGCACATACAAATTTACTTGGAACGGCAGGTAAATACCGCCTATAGGAAGGTATGGTGGACTCATATGGAATATCTTTGGGGTTTATGGAAGTGGATGCACAAGCAGTATTCCCGCTTATTACAGGTGGAGGCTAGAAGGAGACTGGGAAGCGACAAGCTATAGAGCAACAACGGTCATGAACATGCATTAAAATTAATCAACAATGAATGCAAGCATGAGTAGGATATAAATCACCATGAACATAAATATCGTGAAGGCTATGTTGATTTGTTTCAACTACATGTTAGAACATGTGCCAAGTCAAGTCACTTAAATCGTTCAGAGAAGGATACTGTGAGGACCCCGATCCTAAGGCACACCGATCTAGCTTGTAACACATCATATCACCTTGCGGCCTCACGCACGGTATCCCCACGGGTGCCACCTTACCTAGCTCGGGACCGTTTGTGCATTTTGGCACATGTATATGATAGTGTCGCTAGAATCCATATGACAGAGAACCTGGGCCGACATGGCTAGTTATAAACCAAAAGTGGCACTAAATTACATAGACGAGCATCCATGACCCAACAACGAACATGTCAGTCATCAACGTATGAATCCAAGTCGTAGCAAGCTACATGGACTTAAAGGAACAACGCGTGACATTTCCCCTAAGGGACAGACACAGGAACGAAGAAGGACACATGCGGGCCAGCCTACGTGTTCCGGAGCAGTAGCAAGCAACCAAGGCTCAGTGGAAGCACTAGGAGGCATTTCCCTGTAAGATAGGCTACCAAAGGTAAACAACTAGGTGTCGGATCCCACACATACCAAGCATTTCAAACATACACACAATATGCTCAATATGTGCAAATACAACATTGCATCACAACAGAACTCTATGACTCAAAGTACTTTATTTAAGAGGCTCCGAAGAGCCATACATAACATATCCATACAGATAGGGGTCACATGACCCAACACTCAGGTCATACAAGCATACAAGCACAAGCGGAAGCTAACATGTCTGACTACAGACAACTTGGAAATAAAACAGGCTTGGTGTAGCCTGACTATCTACAAGGTCCTTCACAAGCTCAGGATCTCCGTCTGGGTAGCAAGCTACTCGTCGACGTCAACGTCTATGTAAAACCCATCAGAAGGGGCAGGGTTCTCCTCTGCAACAGTTATTAAGCAAACATGAGTACAAAGGTATTCAGCAAGACTTACAACAGATCCTATCATACATGCATCATTATCAACAGGGGTAGTGGAGCTCATAGCAGCAAGTCAGCTTTGACTCTTGGCTAACCTATACTACAACTCTCAGCAGACTGCAAGATGAGACTACGCACATGAGTGCTCTACTCACCACAACAATACAGTACCGTGGATCCTCTTCCGTCATCCTACGGAAGGGCCATCCACGACACTCACACTTGTCTTGAGACTTTTAGTAGTACCCATCAACTTGTCTATGAACTGTATAAGCAACCAAGTGGTCCGTACCGCAAACAACGGCTATTCGAATAGATTGGTAACCCTGCAGGGGTGTACTTCTTCACAAGTGTTTCCACCACTTAGCGTCTGCACACGACATGTGCTCGGCAGACTTCAAGCGAAAGCTGACGTGGGTGTAGACCACGACCTAACCAACCACTCAAGTCTCTAGTCCAGGGTTATCGCCAATTTGGGTTCCATCCATGGGGAGATCCGGCCGGGGTGTCGCTCACGGCCCCAAACGATGTGTACAGGGTTCCCGAGTCACCAAACGGGCGACCGGTACACCGTGCCACGTACCTGTCGCATCACAGCCCACCCCGATCCTAAGTCACACCGATCTAACTTCTAATACATCATATCACTTTGCAGTCTCACGCACGGTATCCCCACGGGTGCCACCTTACCTGGCCCGGGACCATTTGCGCATTTTGGCACACGTATATGATAGTGTCGCTAGCATCCATATGACAGAGAACCCGGGCTGACATGGCTAGTTATAAACCAAAAGTGGCACTAAATTACAGAGACATACATCCATGACCCAGCAACGAACGTGTCGGTCATCAACGTATGAACCCAAGTCGTAGCAAGCTACATGGACTTAAAGGAACAACGCATGACATTTCCCCTAAGGGACAGACATAGGAACGAAGAAGGACACATGCCGGCCAGCCTACGTGTTCCGGAGCAGTAGCGAGCTACCAAGGCTCAGTGGAAGCAGTAGGAGGCATTTCCCTGTAAGATAGGCTACCAAAGGTAAACAACTAGGTGTCGGATCCCACACATACCGAGCATTTCAAACATACACACAATATGCTCAATATGTGGAAATACAACATTGCATCACAACAGAACTCTATGACTCAAAGTACTTTATTTAAGAGGCTCCGAAGAGCCATACATAACATATCCATACAGATAGGGGTCACATGACCCAACACTCAAGTCATACAAGCATACAAGCACAAGCGGAAGCTAACATGTCTGAGTACAGACAACTTGGAAATAAAATAGGCTTGGTGTAGCCTGACTATCTACAAGGCCCTTCACAAGCTCAGGATCTCCGTCTGGGTAGCATGTTACTCATCGACGTCAACGTCTATGTAAAACCCATCAGAAGGGGCAGGGTTCTCCTCTATAACAGTTATTAAGCATACATGAGTACAAAGGTACTCAGCAAGACTTACAACAGATCCTATCATACATGCATCATTATCAACAGGGGTAGTGGAGCTCATAGCAGCAAGCCAGCTTTGACTCTTGGCTAACCTATACTACAACTCTCAATAGACTGCAAGATGAGACTACGCACACGAGTCCTCTACTCACCACAAAAATACACTACCGTGGATCCTCTTCCGTCATCCTACGGAAGGGCCATCCACGACACTCACACTTGTCTTGAGACATTTAGTAGTATCCATCAACTTGTCTATGAACTGTATAAGTAACCAAGTGGCCCATACCGCGAACAATGGCTATTCGAATAGATTGGTAACCCTGCAGGGGTGTACTTCTTCACACAAGTTTCCACCACTTAGCGTCTACACACGACATGTTCTCGGCAAACTTTAAGCGAAAGCCTACGTGCGTGTAGACCACGAAATAACCAACCACTCAAGTCTCTAGTCCAGGGTTATCGCCTATTTGGGTTCCATCCATGGGGAGATCCCGCCGGGGTGTCGCTCACGGCCCCAAACGATGTGTACAGGGTTCCCGAGTCACCAAGCGGGCGACCGGTACACCGTGCCACGTACCTGTTGCATCACAGCCCATCCCGAGGGTCAGCGCCGCGCAGGACCACCAGTATACTACAAACACCAGAAACTAGTTGCAACTCCTGGACAGAGAACAAGGGTAGTCAATAATCGAGCGGGGTCATATTTGAGGGCCCAATGCGTGGTAGTAGCTGAAACTTGAACCACACATACAGATCTCAGGTCCTATGGACGATTCCAATGAAACAACCCACCATGTACTCCTACATGGCCTTTCATCGATACCTTTACCAAACATGTTCCACACTTCCCTCTCTTTATCGAGCATCATCATTTCACTCTGATCCATCACCCAGATGAACCAGACCTGACACCACTCTAAGCATAGAAGGCAACATAATCAAATAACATGGTAGAACACACATCACATGGCTCAATCAATTCCTACACATGCTAGTGGGTTTCAACTATTTACTGTGGCAATGACAGGTCATGCAAAGGAATAGGGTTCAACTACCGCAACAAGTAGCAGTTCACACGCTGTTGCCTTAATGTAGTAAAAGAGAGCAGGAGCGAGAAGATGAGTTTGTATCGGAATGATCAATGTGTAGCTTGCCTGACAGATTGGTTGTTGGGTATTGCTCTTCAGTTGGATACGCAGATGTATCCTCGGGAGCAGGACCTACCACGGAGAACACCGATGATATAATCAATATATAAACAAATGCAACAACATGATGCATGCTCATGACATGGCAATATGAATGTGTTTGGGGCTAATGCAACTATAAATAGAAAGGTTTGAGCCCATTTGAATCAAAGATTCAAATTTATACCCAAACTATTATTTATTAAAGTGCATTATCATGTTTTGATGTGAACAGCAAGGTTAATTTGATCAAACATGTATGAAACCAGTGCCATTGGAAAGATTGCATTTTTCTGATCAATTTTCATATATAAATCTTTTCCATCTGAGCTACTGTTGACTTTATATGATTTTTTTGAAGTTTAAAGCAGTTTCTGGAATTTCCTGAATTGTTTTAAATCAAATAATCCAGAAAAGCATTTACTGCGTCAGTCATACTGACGTTAGCAGGTCAATAGACCTGGTCCAGGTCAAACCTGACCGGTGGGTCCCGCGTGTCAGTGTCATTAACTTAACTAATTAAACAAAACTGCTAATCCTAAATTAATTAGCCGCCTGGGCCCACCCTTTCATTGACTCAAAGGGGTCAACCTAGGCCCACCCGTGGTCAAAACGGGGTCAAACAGGCCGGCGTTTAGCCATCGACGAGGCCAGACGCGGTGGTGCAGGGCGGGATTTGTGCTCCCGCGACCAAATCGACGGCGGAGCACGTCTACGTGATGCGGGGGATGTGCCGCATCGGGTGGTGGTGGTGGTGGTTAGCCTCGGGGTCGCCGGAAAAGGCGCCGGCGACGACCTTGGCGGCTACCGGAGCTCGGGTGAGCTCGGTCTAGTCGCTAGGAGGCACGGCGAGGCTCATGGAGAGGTGCTCTAGGCTCCTGGGGGTGCGGTGAAGCTGATGGACAGGGTGGCGCGGCCATTGGGTGGCCGGAGCCTCGTCGGCGACGAGCTCCGCGGCAGCGCGTGCAGGTGAGCTACGTGCGGTCGTTACAGATCTCGAGGGGGTAAACAAAGAGGATGGGGAGGTAGCCAAGCTCACGGCGGTCGCGTTGGAACTGACGGCGAGGTCGGGGACGAACTGGTGCGACGGTGAGGTCGCCGGCGATCTCGGTGGCCGAACGGGGGAGAAGTTGATGGGGACGGCGCGTAGGGTCTTCCGGCGATGCGTGGCTCGTCGAGCAGGCGTAGCAGACGGTGGTAGAGCTTGGGGACACGACGGCCAGGCGAGGGGAGCTCGGTGGCTGCGGTGGTTACAGCGGTGAGCTTGCGGGCGCTGCGACCATGGCGCGGGGAGGGCGAGGAGAGAGGCAGGGGGAGAACTGGGGGTCGAGGCGGTCTGGGCGACGACGTGGAGGTCGTCTAGACGTCCCGAAGCGGTGAGGCGACGGCCAGGCGGCAAGCAGCTGCCGCGGTAGCGCGCGGCCGTGCGCCGGCGTCACCTACCTGCCTGGCTGCCGAAGCAGCTGGCTGGCTCGGGCCAGCACAGTGCTGGGCCGCCAGGTCCAGGTAAGTGGGCTTTGCCCTCTCTCTCTCTTTTCTATTTTATTTTCTGTTTTGTTTCGTTTTCAACTATGTTGAATTAATAAAAATGCTAGAGCATTTTTATAAATCATAAGACTAGTCATGCCCACTATATATAATATGAACAACATGGAACATTTTAGTTTATGATTATTTGGGAACCTAAAATATTTTATAGCATTTAAATGCCCAAATGCAAATACAATATGAATTAATCCAGTGACCTTTGGATGTCCTAGAAAAGATGATGAACATTTTTGAAGGGCATTTTGGGTACATTGGAAAATATTTTATTAAATCGTAGTTGTTAGAAGAGGGGTGCTAGGGTTTCTGTCATCCCCATTTCAAGTTTCTGCAGAAAGTAAACATGATGCACACTCTAGCTAGTCCTAATGCATGTACTGACTAGGGATGTGACAACTCACCCCCACTCAAAAGAATCTCGTCTCGAGTTTCAGATTCCTCCGGAAAAGGGTGGGGTACTCAAGTCGAAGACAATCCTCCCTTTCCCAAGTAGCTTCGTTCTCGGAATGGTGTGACCATTGAACCTTGAGAAACTTGATGTTATGACGTCGAGTGGTACGGTCGGTTTGATCAAGAATACGAATGGGGTATTCTCGATATGTGAGATTGTCCTGGAGATCAAGTGTTTCATGGTCCACTTCGCGGATAGGATCCGAGAAGCAACGCTTGAGTTGAGAGACGTGGAAGACATCATGAACTCTGGAAAGGTGCGGAGGTAGTTCCAATTAGTAGGCAACTTCTCCTCGTTTGGCAAGAATGCGAAAAGGACCGATGTAACGAGGAGCCAATTTGCCTTTGATACCGAAGCGATGGGTTCCCTTAAGAGGAGTAACCCAAAGGTAAGCCTTATCGCCGACTTCAAAAGTCACAACCTTATGATGACTATCATATTGGCTCTTCTAGCGAGATTGGGCTGTTTTCAATTTCTCACAAATGATGCGAACTTGCTCTTCTGCTTCCTGGATCATATCCGAACCAAAGAATTGTCTTTCCGCGGTTTCTGACCAGTTAAGAGGAGTTCGACACCTTCGTTCATATAGAACTTCGAAGGGAGCCTTGCCCAAGCTAGCTTGATAACTTTTGTTATAAGAGAATTTGGTGAATGGAAGACACTTCTCCCAATCCATGCCGAAAGAGATGAGAGAGGCTCGGAGCATATCCTCTAGAATTCGATTGACACGTTCTACTTGACCACTTGACTGAGGATGAAAGGCGGTGCTGAAAGAGAGACGAGTCCCCATAGCATTTTGGAAACTTTCCCAAAATCGAGAGGTGAAAAGACTTCCACGGTCTGAGTTAATGTCCAATGTCACACAATGAAGAGATACTATCCGAGAGATATACAAGTCTGCTAGCTGGCTAGCGGTTATACTCTCTCGAACAGGCAGGAAATGGGCTACTTTGGAGAGGCGATCGATAACGACGAAGATAGGATTATTCCCTTTCCTGGTCCTGGGAAACCCGGTAATGAAGTCCATACCGATCATGTCCCATTTCCATTCAGGAATAGCTAAAGGTTGAAGGGTGCTAGCAGGCCGTTGATGCTCTGCTTTAACTTGACGACAAACGTCGCAGTTAGCAATGAACTGAGCGATTTCTCTCTTCATCCTAGTCCACCAGAACCTCTGGCGTAGGTCCTGATACATTTTGGTACTACCGGGATGAATCGTGAGAGGAGATTCATGAGCCTCCTTCGGGATGAACTGCCGTAGATGTCGGTTCTTCGGAACCACTAGGCAGTTCTCGAAGAAGACAACACCTCGATCATCCATAGAGAAACTTTTAGCAGCTCCGCTAGCAATGCTCTCTTAGAGTCGGGATATACCCTTATCATGTTTCTGGGAAGCTATGATTTGATCCGTAAGGGTAGGTTTCGCCACCAAGGTGGAAAGGAATCCTCGAGGAACAATGTGAAGGTTAAGCTTACGAAATTCCTCATGGAGAAGTGGTTTCCCTTGTTGTAACATTAGATTGTTACAATAAGACTTACGACTTAGTGCGTCAGCCATGACATTGGCCTTCCCAGGGGTGTAAGTGATTCCTAAGTCCTAATCTGTGAGCAACTCAACCCAACATCTTTGCCTGAGATTTTCACTATTCCTGCAACCAATTAAACACCTACTAGCAAATAAAGCAAAGTAGCGCAGAATAGGGAAGTGTATTCTAGTGAATCTTGCCCCTGCAACTTGTCTAGTTTCACCTACCGCTATCATATCAATAAACCCTTTGACGTCTTCATGACGTGGTTCATCAAGTTTACCTCCAAAGGGTACTTTGCATATTTCGCGAAAATCTAAAAGTGATATCTCCTTACTCACATCATTTAAGAGAAACTCCACCATAGGTGGTGTTTTTCTAGAATGAAAATGAAAACTTCGCGTAAAAATATTGGTAAGAGATACTGTTCTTTTTGGTCGTTGAGGAAGTCGGTGAGGCCTGCATTATTCGCCATCCAATAGAAGTCTTCATAAATACTGGCGGACATCATGAAATCATTACAAGGCCATTCGCACAGTCGAACTTCCGCCATGCAAGGAAGATGATACTTGGGCTTCTTATTTTCTTCTTTCTTCTTCTCCTCTGAGCTCTTGCTAGAAGAGCCCCTCAATAATCTTTTTAACATTTTCCTTTTCTGAAAATTTCTGAAATTTTTAGTAACTCACAATAAAAGTTAACCAAACTCAACAAGATTGATAACAACAACTCCTATAAGTGCTTAGGGGCTATATCATGCATTAGAACTACTTGGGACCAAGAAAATTTGACATGCAAGCTCAAGAACAAGGTCACCACAGCAACATAAATTTGCAACAAATAAAGCACTGGAACAAAAACTAATTAGACCAATGGAGGAGTCACATACCAAGGAACAATCTCCCCATTCAGTTTGGTGAATGGTGCTTTAAGCAAGGAGATCGAAAATGGCAGCAAAATGAGGTAGAACTCGGGTTTGAGCTGGTTAGGGATTTTTTTGGGAGGAAGAAGAAGAGCATGGGTGAAAGGATAAGTGGAGGGGGGCCACGTGGGGCCCTCGAGGCAGGGGGCGCGCCCTGGGCAGGGGGGCGCGCCCTGTGCCCTCGAGGCCACATGTTGGCTCCCCTCGCTGTGTGTTCAGTGCCATATTTTCTTAAATATTCTAGAAAAAATCATATTTCATTTTCATGGCATTTGGAGAACTTTTATTTTCGGGATATTTTTTTATTGCTCGGATAAGTCTGGAAACAGACATATAATGCTATTTTTCTTTTATTTATACTAATTAGCAGAAAGTAAAAGGGGGGTACAGAAAGTTTGTGCTATCTAGATTCACCTATCCCATGCTCGTCAAAAGAAATCCATTAACAAGGTTGATCAGGTCTTGTTAATAAACTCTTTCCGAGTAACATGAAACCGAAGAATTTTCGAATAACACTATGTTACCTCAATGGGGATATGTATGTCCCCAACAATAAGTATGTCATATGCCTTCTTGATAGTAGGAATAGGAAACTCAAAACCTCCAATATTAATAGTTGAAGTTTTTCCAATATAGTTGATACTGTGGACCTGAGGTTGTTTCCTCGGAAAATGTACCGTATGCTCATTACCATTGACATGAAAAGTGACATTGCCTTTGTTGCAATCAATAACAGCCCTTGCAGTTTTTCAGAAAAGGTCTTTCAAGAATAATAGACATACTATCGTCCTCGGGAATATCAAGTATAACAAAGTCCATTAGAATAGTAACATTTGCAACTACAACAGGAACATCCTCACAAATACCGACATGTATAGCAGTTGATTTATCGGCCATTTTCAAGGCTATTTCAGTAGCTGTCAACTTACTCTATCAAGTCTACGATATAAAGAGAGAGGCATAACACCGACACCGGCTCCAAGATCACACAAAGGAGTTTTAACATAGTTTCTCTTAATGGAGCAAGGTATAGTAGGTACTCCTGGATCTCCTAATTTTTAGGCATTCCACCTCAAAAGTGTAATTGGCAAGCATGGTGGAAATTTCTAGTTCAGGTATCTTTCTTTTGTTGGTAATAATATATTTCATGTACTTGGCATAAGGATTTGTTTTAAGCACATCAGTCAAACACATATGCAAAAAGATAGGTCTAATCATTTCAGCAAAGCGCTCAAAATCTTCATCATCCTTTTTCTTGGATGGTTTCGGAGGAAAATGCATGGGTTTCTGAACCCATGGTTCTCTTTCCCTACCGTGCTTCCTAGCAACAAAGTCTCCTATATCATAACGTTGATTCTTTGATTGTGGGTTATCAAGATCAACAACAGGTTCAATCTCTACATCATTATCATTGCTAGGTTGAGCATCATCGTGAACATCATTATTAATATTATCACTAGGTTCATGTTCATTACCAGATTGTGTCTCAGCATCAGAAATATATATATCATTGGGATTCCCAGGTGGGTGAGCTACAGGTTCACTAGAAGCATGCAAAGTCCTATCATTTTTCTTTTTCTTCTTCTTAGAAGGACTAGGTGCATCTAAATTATCTCTCTGAGAATCTTTCCCAATTCTCTTAGGGTAGCCATCAGGATACAGAGGTTCCTGAGTCATTCCACCACCTCTAGTCACAACTCTAATGGCATTATCATTATTCTTACTATTTAGTTCATTGAGCAAATCATTCTGAGCCTTAAGTACTTGTTCTACTTGAGTGGTAACCATGGACGCATGTATACTAATAAGTTTCAGTTCATTTTTAGCAGTAGATAGATAATCACTCAAGCGTTCAATCATATGAGCATTGTGTTGTAATTGTTTACCAACATAAGCATTGAAGTTTTCCTGTTCGACAATAAAATTGTCAAACTCATCTAAGCATTGGCTAGCAGACTTATAACAAGGAATATCACCATCATCAAATCTATAAAGATAATTTACCTTTACTACCTGTGTCGGGTTATGAAGACCATGTATTTCTTCAATAGGCGGTAAATTCTTAACATCTTCAGCTTTAATACCTTTTTCTTTCATGGATTTCTTTGCCTCTTGCATATCTTCAGGACTGAGAAATAGAACACATCTTTTCTTCGGAGTTGGCTTAGGGAATGGTTCAGTAAGTGACCAATTATTTTCATTGGCTAGCATATTATTCAATAGAAATTCAGCTTGTTCAACTGTTCTTTCCCTGAAAACACAACCAGCACAACTATCCAGGTGGTCTCTGGAAGCATCAGTTAGTCCATTATAAAAGACATCAAGTATATCATGCATCTCAAGAGGATGATCAGGCAAAGCATTAAGTAACTGTAGTAGCCTCCCCCAAGCTTGTGGGAGACTCTCCTCTTCAGTTTGAGAAAAGTTATATATTCCCCGTAAGGCAGCTTGTTTCTTATGAGCGGGAAAATATTTAGCAGAAAAGTAATACATCATATCCTGGGGACTACGCACACAACCAGGATCAAGAGAATTAAACCAAGTCTTTGCATCACCCTTTAATGAGAACGGAAATAGCTTTAGGATATAGTAGTAACGAATCTTTTCATCGTTGGTAAACAGGGTGGCTATATCATTCAACTTAGTAAGATGTGCCACAACAGTTTCAGACTCATAGCCATGGAAAGGATCAGATTCAATCAAAGTAATTAACTCAGGATCAACAGAGAATTCATAATCCTTATCAGTGACACAAATAGGTGAAGTAGCAAAAGCAGGGTCATGTTTCATTCTAGCATTCAAGGACTTTTCTTTCATCTTAGCTAATAACTTTTTAAGATCATATCTATCATTGCAAGCAAGAAAGTCTCTAGCAGTTTCTTCATCCATAACATAACCCTCAGGCACAACAGGCAATTCATATCTATTGGGAGTAGTTTCATCATCACTTTCATAAATATCATCAACATTTGCACTCTCCCTAACCTTAGCAATTTCTTCATCTAGAAATTCACCTAGTGGCACAGTATCATGCATAGAGGTAGTTTCATCATGCATAGCAGAAGTAGCATCATCAAGAACATACGACATATCAGATTTAATAGAAGGAGTAGGTGTCGCAAGTTTACTCATAACAGAAGAAGAATCAAGCACAGAGCTAGATGGCAGCTCCTTACCTCCCCTTGTAGTTGAGGGTAAGATCTTGGTTTTTGAGTCCTTCAGATTCTTCATAGTGATAAGCAGATATAAATCCCCAGTGACTTAAAGAATTGAGCTATGCTCCCCGGCAACGGCGCCAGAAAATAGTCTTGATAACCCACAAGTGTAGGGGATCGCAACAGTTTTCGAGGGTAAAGTATTAAACCCAAATTTGTTGATTCGACGTAAGGGGAGCCAAAGAATACTCTTAAGTATTAGCAGCTGAGTTGTCAATTCAACCACACCTGGAAACTTAGTATCTGCAGCAAGATAATTTAGTAGCAAAGTAATATGATAGTGGTGGTAGAAGCGATAAAAGTAACGATAGTGTTTTTGTAGTTTTTGTGATATAAGCAACGGAAAAGTAAATAAGCGACAAACAATATAGGTAAAGCTCGTAGGCGTTGGATCGGTGATGGGAAATTACGTCGGATGCAATTCATCATGTAGAAGTTATAACCTAGGGTGACACAGAATTAGCTCGAGTTCATCAATGCAATGTAGGCATGTATTCCGAATATAGTCATACCTGCTTATGGAAAAGAACTTGCATCACATCTTTTGTCCTACCCTCCCGTGGCAGTGGGGTCCTATTGGAAACTAAGGGATATTAATGCCTCCTTTTAATAGAGTACCGGACCAAAGCATTAACACATAGTGAATACATGAACTTATCAAACTATGGTCATCACCGGGAGTGGTCCCGATTATTATCACTTCGGGGTTGCCGGATCATAACACATAGTAGGTGACTATAGACTTGCAAGATAGGATCAAGAACACACATATATTCATGAAAACATAATAGGTTCACATCTAAAGTCATGGCACTCGGGCCCTAATGACAAGCATTAAGCATAGCAAATTCATAGCAACATCAATCTCAAAACATAGTGGATACTAGGGATCAAACCCTAACAAAACTAACTCTATTACATGATAGATCCCATCCAACCCATCACCGTCCAGCAAGCCTATGATGGAATTACTCACACACGGCGGTGAGCATCATGGAATTGGTGATGGAGGAAGGTTGATGATGACGATGGCGACGATCTCCACTCTCCGGAGCCCCGAACGGACTCCAGATCAGCCCTCCCGAGAGAGATAAGGGCGTGGCGGCGGCTCCGTCTCGTAAAACGCGATAATTCTTTCTCCTTGATTTTTTTTCTCCACGAAATGGAATATATAGGACCTGGGGATACGTCGGTGGAGCATCGGGGGCCCTCGAGGCGGGGGGGGCACCCTAGGAAGGAGGGGCGTGCCCCCCACCCTCGAGGACAGGCCATGGGCCCCCCGATATGGATCTTCTTGCAGATATTTTTTATATTTTCTGAAATAATTCTCAATTGATTTTCAGGCGATTCCGAGAACTTTTTATTCTGCACAAAAAACAACACCATGGCAGTTCTGCTGAAAACAGCGTCAGTCCGGGTTAGTTCCATTCACATCATGCAAGTTAGAGTCCAAAACAAGGGCAAAAGGGTTTGGAAAAGTAGATACGTTGGAGACGTATCACTTAGCTGATAGACGTTGTTAATCTCACTGTTTACCGAAGTAGTTTACAGTCAATATGCTCTGCTTAAGAAGCTTCCTTGCCCTGTTCTGCACTCAATCTGCTTAGCTGAGATGGCATGTCAAGGCCGATTAGTTGCTAAAATATCCTGCCATATATTTATTGTGACGTAGATTGCCATGGTCTAGTAGCCAATCTATTAGGTGAAATAGCTCTACACCGTTTTATACTCGATCTTTGTTGCTGCGATGGCCTTCGATAGTTCGATGGCTGTGTGCTCGGCCTCATTGACTGCTGAAACAGCCTGCCATAATTTAGCACTGAAATCTGTTTGCTGAATTAGCTTTACATATATTTCATTACTTAGATCTGCTCGTCCAAATATCTTGCCATAGCTTTAGACATCGACCTAGGTATTTTCTTCTGGACTTCATAAAAAACATATATGTTTTCCTATTATATCTAGTAGAAGAACTAATTTGTATGTCTAACAGATGGACATGACTTGGATGACTTCTGCTCGAAGATTCTCCGCTGCATATGTCGAGGGGGTTGAAAACTTCATGAACTTTATGAGCGCTGAGTACGGTGGTCCGAAATCAGATGTGCTCTGCACGTGTAGCAGTTGTATGAATTGAGTTACAAGACCCCAGTCAACTTTGCAAAATCATCTAGACTTGTATGGGATGTCGGTCACATATACTAGGTGGATTCATCATGGTGAAGCTATGAACATCAATGTTATTGACTACGTGGAAGCAGCAGATCACCATCTTGATCTGCCTGATGCTTAGGTGAAAGAGGAGGAGGAGGAGGAGGAGGTGGTGGCGGAGCCAGTGAGTTTGACCAACATTGAAACAATGCTACGAAATGCTCGTGCATTCCGTGAACTTTCACATGCAGAATAAAAATGGTGGGCCCGCATGTTGGAACAATGCAACGTGGCTGTCACCCCAGGAAATAAGCTGTCAGGATTCTCAGCTATGGTCACCTTTCTTCAGGTGAAGACATCTGAGCGGATGACTAACAAATCATTCGATGCGATGTTGGCAGCTTTCCGCAAAGCTTTCCCAGATGCATCTGAGCTGCCACACACCTACAGTAAAATGAAGAATTTCCTTCGTGCAGTTGGAATTGGATATGATTTGATCCATGTTTGTAAGAATAATTGGGTTCTGTTCCGGAAGGATTATGCCAACTTAAGTGAATGCCCGAAATGCAAATCATCAAGATGAAAAGATGGTGATGTTGTGAAGAGGATTCCGCATAATGTTCTGAGACATTTTCCAATTACACCAAGATTGTAGAGGTTGTTTCATGATGTTGAAACAAGAGAGGATGTACCATGGCATTCTAGGAACCAGGAGTACAGAGATCAGAATGTAATGAGCCATCCATCACATGGTAGTGAGTGGAAAAGCTTCAATCAGAAGCACGAAAAGTTTGCTGCTGACCCGAGAAACATTAGACTTGGCTTAGCTTCGGATGGATTTAACCCATTTGGCCACCAGAGCGCCACATATAGCATGTGGCTAGTGCTTGTTATCCCTTACAACATGCCTCCAAATGTCTGCACCAAAGAATCAAACTACATGATGGCCTTGCTCATCCCAGGTTCAAATTGTCCTAGAAAGGATTTTGATTTGTTCATCGAGCCTCTTGTGGAGGAACTTCAACAGCTATGGATGGGTGTTCTCACTCGAGACCTATATAGCAGCCCACCAGCTGATTTCTTTCTGCATGCTGTTATAATTTGGTACATCCATGATTATCCGGCTTTGGGCACTATGTCAGGGAGAACGACACATGGTTACAATGCATGTGTTCGCTGTGACAGGAATCCACTGTCATACATAGTACTTAGCAAGATCTGTTACATTGGACACCGTTGTTTCCTTGCCAAGGACAAGCCGCATCCTAGAAAATACCGAAGACATGTGTTCAATGCAAAGTATGAAAACCGTGATGCGCCAAAGAGGCTCACCGCCAATGAGTTGCAAGTGGAATTAGAGAAGGTCAGGCATATTACACGAGGAAACCATCCTGATAATGGTAGCGGGAAAAGGAAGCGTGGCAGGGCAGAAGAGAGATTATTGTTTACCCGCAGGCCACTTTGTGGGACTTGGAGTATTGGAAATATTTGGATCTGCGGCCTAATCTTGATGTGATGCACATCGAGAAAAATATATGTGACAACATTATCGGCACACTTTTTAATATTGAAGGCAAGACAAAAGATACCTTAAAATCTAGGATTGATTTGACACACCCAGGTATTAGACATGATTTGCAGGTGGAAGATGAAGGTAAACCATGTGATATGGCACCAGCTGTGTACGTCTTGGACAAGGTAAAAAGAAAAGAATTCTGCGAGGTCCTGTCACATGTAAGATTCCCACATGGATTTGCTTCCAACCCTGAAAGGAGAGTCAGTGCAGATGGAAACAAGGTACAAGGGTTGAAAACTCATGACTACCACGTCATACTTCAAAGGGTTTTACCTGTAATCTGACGAGGTTACAGACCTAGGGTAGGGTCACAGGCCTGACCAAGATACCGCACCAAAGGTCACTACCCCAGAAGATCAAAAGACAAAACCTACGATGGTAAAGATAGTCGACCGAAACGGCCCAAGAGGACATCTCACCCGTCTGGACATCACCTACAAGACGACTCAACTCCACTCGACCCATCCAAGTCACTCGACCCCCGAAGGTCAAAGGTCCCTTAGGAAAACAACGGTCTGCTATTTACTTGCCGTAGTGAATGCCTTTACTAGTCTTTACTGCAGACATTACCAGTAACGTCTGCCTTAATGTACATTGAACCCTTAGTAACGTGGAGCATGGCTGGGGTCCTGGCGCACTATACAAGCCACCCCCTCCTCCAGTACAAGGTTTCACATCCTTGTAACTCACACATATACACACTCTAGTCGACCGCCTCCGGGCACCGAGACGTAGGGCTGTTACTTCCTCCGAGAAGGGCCTAAACTCGTAAAACACCTTGTGTACGACTTCACCATAGCTAGGGCCTTGCCTCCTCATTCGTACCCCCTACTAGTGCTGTCAGACCTAGAACCACGACAGTTGGCGCCCACCTTGGGGCAAGGCGTCTTAGCGACTTCCAGTGAGGTTGCAATCTTTTCTCCGATCTCCTTCATCATGGTTCCTGGTGGTGGTCTGGTGTTGGGCTGCGAGATCCGACTCGGCGCGCTCGTATTCGTCGCCGATGACTCCACTAGGCTCCAGGAGGCTCCTCTCAACGTCGAGGCTCAGCCCGTCCGTGGGGCTGCGCACTTCCGCGCCAGCGCTTGCGGCGTCCTCCTTCGGCAGTCGTCGACTCAGTACCTGTTGATCCCTACATCGTCCCCCATCCCCGCCGGACGCCGTCGCAAGCGATCCGGTCGCTCACGGCTCCAGCGGTGGGTGAAACACGCGGTGGCCCGCCAGGCGGCCACCCCTCAGGTCTCGGCCATCGAGCCCGACGGTTACCTCTACGGGCCGGTCGATCCGTCGGTCGAGCTCGTGGATTCATTTTCCGAGTGCGGGAGCAGCGATCCCGCAGCGGAGGTACTCATGGTCGACTCACGCTGCAGCCCGCCGGGTTTTCCTCATGGTGGCGACGGCGGCAGCGGTGGCGGCCGTTCATACGATAACGACGGATACATTCCTCAACCCCTCACTGCCGAGCAGAGGGACGAGCTCTATCGCCGCAACGAAGACGCACTCTTCACTCCCATCGTGGGAGATTCTCCACAGGCTCTTGTTGGAAATATGCCCTAGAGGCAATAATAAAAGAGTTATTATTATATTTCCTTGTTCATGATAATCGTTTATTATCCATGCTATAATTGTATTGATTGGAAACTCAAATACATGTGTGGATAAATAGACAGACTTTGTGTCCCTAGTGAGCCTCTACAGGACTAGCTCGTTGATCAAAGATGACCACGGTTTCCAGGTCATAGACATGAGTTGTCATTTGATAACGGGATCACATCATTAGGAGAATGATGTGATGGACGAGACCCAAACGTTAAACATAGCTTTTGATCGTGTCAGTTTTCGCTATAGTTTTCTGCATGTCAAGTATAAGTGCCTATGACCATGAGATCATGTAACTCACTGACACCGTAGGAGTGCTTTGTGTGTGCCAAACGTCGCAACGTAACTGGGTGACTATAAAGGTACTCTACAGGTATCTCCGAGGGTGTCTGTTGAATTGACATGGATCGAGACTGGGATTTGTCACTCCGTGTGATGGAGAGGTATCTCCGGGCCCACTCGGTAATACGTCATCTCAATGAGCTCAAAGTGACTAAGTAGTTGGTCACGGGATTATGTATTACGGTAACGAGTAAAGAGACTTGCCGGTAACGAGATTGAACTAGGTATAGAGATACCGACGATCGAATCTCGGGCAAGTAACATACCGACGAGACAAAGGGAATTGTATACGGGATTGCCTGAATCCTTGACATCGTGGTTCATCCGATGAGATCATCGAGAAACATGTGGGAACCAATATGGGTATCCAGATCCCGCTATTGGTTATTGACCTGGGAGTGTCTCGGTCATGTCTACATGGTTTCCGAACCCGCAGGGTCTACACACTTAAGGTTCGGTGACGCTAGGGTTGTTAGTGAGAATAGTGCATGGTTACCGAAGGTTGTTCGGAGTCCCGGATGAGATCCCGGACATGACGAGGGTCTCCGGAATGGTCCGGAGACGAAGATTCATATATAGGATGAAAGGTTTCGGAGTCCGGAAGTGTTCCGGGGAGCATCGGGAAATCGGCGGAATACCGGAAAGGGTTTCGGGGGTCCCGGAAGTGTTTCTGGGCCTAATGGGCCACAAGGGGGGACACCACAGCCCTCATAGGGCTGTGCGCCCCCCCTGGGCCCTCTCCTCATGCGGCTAAGGGGGTGGGACCCCCTAGGGCAGCCGCACCCCTAGGAGTGGGGGCAAGGCACCTAGGGGGGGAAACCCTAGGGCCTGGCCCTTGGCCGCCGCCCCCCCTGCCTTGGCCGCCGCCCCCCCCTTGCCCTGGCCGCCGGCCCCCTAGGGGAAACCCTAGGGCGCCCCCTCTCCTCCTTCCCCCTATATATAGAGAGGTAGAGGGAGGGCAGCCAACACAAGTTCGTGCCTCGGTGCTGCCCTCCCTCTCCCATAACATCTTCCTCTCCCGCGGTGCTTAGGCGAAGCCCTGCTGGAATCCTCCATCACCACCACCACCACGCCGTCGTGCTGCTGGTTCTCCATCAACCTCTCCTCCACCCCTTGCTGGATCAAGAAGGAGGAGACGTCCCCGAGCCGTACGTGTGAAGAACGCGGAGGCACCGTTGCTTCGGTGCTTGGATCTTCAGCGATCTGAATCGCGGCGAGTACGACTCCATCAACCGCGTTCTTAACGCTTCCGCTTAGCGATCTACAAGGGTACGTAGATCCAACTCTCCTCTCGTAGTAGCATCTCCTAGATTGGTCTTGGTGAACGTAGAGAAAATTTTTTGTTTTCCATGCAACGTTCCCCAACAGTGGCATCATGAGCTAGGATCTTGCGTAGATGCTTTCTCGAGTAGAACACAAAAGGGTTTGTGGCGTTGATGTTTAAATTGCTGCCCTCCTTAGTCTTTCTTGATTCAGCGGTATTATGGGATGAAGCGGCCCGGACCAACTTTACATGTCCACGTACATGAGACCGGTTCCATCGACAGACATGTGACTTTTGTTGCATAAGATGGCTGGCGGGTGTCTGTCTCTCCTATCTTAGTTGAATCGGAATAGAACAAGGTGGTCCTTGTAGAAGGTTAAATAGCAACTTGAATATCACCGTTGTGGTTTTGCGTAGGTAAGAAGCGTTCTTGCTAGATACCCATAGCAGCCACGTAAAACATGCAACAACAAATTAGAGGACGTCTAACTTGTTTTTGCAGGGTATGTGTGTGATATGATATGGCCAATGACATGATGAGTTATATTTGATGTATGAGATGATCATGTTGTAATAGTTAATATCGACTTGCATGTCGATGCATACGGCAACCGGCAGGAGCCATAGGGTTGTCTTTAATTTTTGTATGACCTGCGTGTCAATCATTAAGCGCTTTGTAATGCTTTACTTTATCGCTAAACGGTAGCAATAGTAGTAAGAGCATGGTGGGCGCCGACAACCCCGATGGCGACACGATGATGGAGATCATGATGATGGGGATCATGGTGTGGCGCCGGTGACGATGGAGATCATGCCGGTGCTTTGGAGATGGAGATCAAAAGCACGAGTTGATGGCCATATCATGTCACTTATGATTTGCATGTGATGTTAATCCTTTTATGCATCTTATTTTTCTTAGGACGACGGTAGCATTATAAGGTGATCCTTCACTAAAATTTCAAGATAAAATTGTGTTCCCCCCGAGTGTGCGCCGTTGCGAAGGTTCGTCGTTTCGAAGCACCACGTGAAGATCGGGTGTGATAGACTCTACGTTCGCATACAACGGGTGCAAGCCAGTTTTGCACGTGCAGAACACTCGGGTTAGACTTGACGAGCCTAGCATGTACAGACATGGCCTCGGAACACGGAGGACCGAAAGGTCGAGCATGAGTCATATAGTAGATATGATCAACATGTTGATGTTCACCATTGACACCACCTCATCTCACGTGATGATCGGACTTGGGTTGGTGAATTTGGATCATGTCACGCTCGAATGACCAGAGGGATGTCAATTTGAGTGGGAGTTATAAATAATTTGATTAGGTATTAACTCACTTATCATGAACAATAGTCTAAAATGTCTTTGCAAATTTTTGGTTGTAGATGGCTCGCGCAGTAGCACCCCTGAATTTTAATGCGTTCCTAGAGAAAGCTAAACTGAAAGATGACGGGAGCAACTTTGTGGACTGGCTCCGCAATCTGAGGATCATCCTCACAGCTGCCCAAAAGGTTTATGTCCTAAATGCACCGCTAGGTGACCCCACCGCTCCTACAGCCCCTGCGGACGTTTTGAACGTCTGGCAGACACGTTCGGATGACTATTCGATAGTGCAGTGTGCCATGTTGTACGGCTTGGAAGGAGGACTTCAAAGGCGTTTTGAACGTCATGGTGCATATGAGATGTACACGGAGTTGAAGTTCATCTTTGAAAAGAATGCTAAGATCGAGAGGTATGAGACCACCGATAAATTCTTTGCTTGCAAGATGGAGGAGAATTCGTCTGTCAGTGAGCACTTACTGAAGATGTCTGGGTACTATACCCGCATAGCTGATCTGGGACTTGTGTTCCCGGATGAGGCTATCATTGACAGAATTCTCCAGTCACTCCCTCCAAGCTACAAGAGCTTCGTGCAGCAGTATAACATGCAAGGGATGAACAAGACCATCGCCGAGCTGTTTTCGATGCTGAAAGTCGCTGAGGCAGACATCCAGAAGGAGTATCAAGTGTTGATGGTCAATAAAACCACCAGTTTCAAGAAGAATGGCAAGGGCAAGAAGGGTAACTCTAAGAAGGGTGGCAAAGCAGTTGCTAATCCAGTGAAGAAACCCAAGGCTGGGCCCAAGCCAGAGACTGAGTGTTTCTATTGCAAGGGGAAAGGCCACTGGAAGCGGAACTGCCCCAAGTATCTGGCGGACAAGAAGGGGGCCAACAACAACAAAGGTATATGTGATATACATGTTATTGATGTGTACCTTACCAACTCTCGTTGTAGTGCCTGGGTATTTGATACCGGTTCGGTTGCTCACATTTGCAACTCTAAACAGGAACTGCGGAATAAACGGAGGCTGGCGAAGGACGAAGTGACGATGCGCGTGGGAAATGGTTCCAAGGTTGATGTGATCGCCGTCGGCACGCTCGCTCTTCGATTACCATCGGGATTAGTTATGAACCTGAATAATTGTTATTTAGTGCCTGCGTTAAGCATGAACATTATATCTGGATCTTGTTTATTGCGAGACGGTTACTCATTTAAATCAGAGAATAATGGTTGTTCTATTTATATGAGTAATATCTTTTATGGTCATGCGCCCGAAGTTAGGGGTTTATTCTTATTGAATCTCGATAGTGATGATACACATGTTCATAACATTGATGCCAAAAGATGTAGAGTTGATAATGATAATACCACTTTCTTGTGGCACTGCCGTCTGGGTCATATCGGCGTGAAACGCATGAGGAAGCTCCATGCTGATGGACTTTTGGAGTCTCTTGATTTTGAATCACTTGACACGTGCGAGCCGTGCCTCATGGGCAAGATGACAAGGACCCCGTTTTCAGGGACAATGGAACGGGCAAGTGACTTATTGGAAATCATACATACTGATGTGTGCGGTCCGATGAGTGTAACGGCGCGCGGTGGATATCGTTATTTTCTCACCTTCACTGACGACTTAAGTAGATATGGGTATATTTACTTGATGAAGCATAAGTCTGAAACTTTTGAAAAGTTCAAGCAATTTCAGAGTGAAGTTGAAAATCATCGTAACAAGAAAATCAAATTCCTACGATCTGATCGAGGGGGAGAATATCTGAGTTATGAGTTTGGTAATCACTTAAGAAAATGTGGAATTGTTTCACAGTTGACGCCACCTGGAACACCACAGCGTAATGGTGTGTCCGAACGTCGTAATCGAACCCTATTAGATATGGTACGTTCTATGATGTCTCTTGCCGATTTGCCACTATCGTTTTGGGGATATGCGTTAGAGACAGCTGCATTCACTTTAAATAGGGCTCCATCTAAATCCGTTGAGACAACACCGTATGAACTATGGTTTGGTAAGAAACCGAAGTTGTCTTTTCTCAAGGTTTGGGGTTGCGATGCTTATGTCAAAAGGCTTCAGCCAGAAAAGCTCGAACCCAAAGCGGACAAATGTGTCTTCATAGGATACCCAAAAGAAACTGTTGGGTACACCTTCTATCTCAGATCCGAAGGCAAAGTGTTTGTCGCTAAGAACGGGTCCTTTCTCGAGAAAGAGTTTCTCTCAAAAGAATTGAGTGGGAGGAAGGTAGAACTTGATGAGGTTATTGAACCTCTGCTTCAACCAGAGAGTAGCGCAGCGCAGAAAGATGTTTTTGTGGAGCCTGCAGAGGTTGAAGAGGAAGCCAATAATGATGATCAAGGAGCTTCTGATCAAGTTACTACCGAACCTCGTAGGTCGACAAGGGTACGCACTGCACCAGAGTGGTATGGTAACCCTGTCTTGGAGGTCATGTTGTTAGACAACGGTGAACCTACGAGCTATGGAGAAGCGATGGTGGGCCCGGATTCCGACAAATGGTTAGAGGCCATGAAATCCGAGATGGGATCCATGTACGAAAACAAAGTATGGACTTTGGAAGTATTACCTGAAGGGCGGAAGGCCATTCAGAATAAATGGATTTTTAAGAGGAAGACGGACGCTGACGGTAATGTCACCGTGTATAAAGCTCGACTTGTGGCAAAGGGTTTTTCACAAGTTCAAGGGATTGACTACGATGAGACTTTCTCACCCGTAGCGATGCTTAAATCCGTCCGAATCATGTTAGCAATAGCTGCATATTTCGATTATGAAATATGGCAGATGGATGTCAAAACAGCGTTCCTTAACGGTTTTCTTAAGGAAGAGTTGTATATGATGCAACCGGAAGGTTTTGTCGATCCAGAGAATGCTGACAAAGTATGCAGGCTCCAGCGTTCCATTTATGGGCTGGTACAGGCATCTCGGAGTTGGAATCTTCGCTTTGATGAGGTGATCAAAGCGTTTGGGTTTATACAAGTTTACAATGAAGCTTGTATTTACAAGAAAGTGAGTGGGAGCTCTATAGCGTTTCTAATATTATATGTGGATGACATATTGCTGATTGGAAACAATATAGAATTTTTGGATAGCGTGAAGGGGTATTTGAACAAGAGTTTTTCAATGAAGGATCTCGGTGAAGCTGCTTTCATATTGGGCATCAAGATCTATAGAGATAGATCAAGACGCTTGATAGGACTTTCACAAAGCACATACCTTGATAAAGTTTTGAAGAAGTTCAAAATGGATCAATCCAAGAAGGGATTCTTGCCGGTATTGCAAGGTACAAAGTTGAGTAAGACTCAGTGCCCAGTGACTGCGGAAGATAGAGAAAAGATGAGTGTCGTCCCCTATGCTTCAGCCATAGGCTCTATCATGTATGCAATGCTGTGCACAAGACCAGATGTCAGCCTTGCCATAAGTATGGCCGGAAGGTTTCAAAGTAATCCTGGTATGGATCACTGGACAACGGTCAAGAATATCCTAAAGTACCTGAAAAGGACTAAGGATATGTTTCTCGTTTATGGAGGTGATCAAGAGCTCGTCGTAAAGGGTTACGTCGATGCAAGCTTTGACACTGATCCAGATGACTCTAAGTCTCAAACCGGATACGTATATATTCTCAACGGGGGAGCGGTAAGCTGGTGCAGTTCCAAGCAGAGCGTGGTAGCTGATTCTACATGTGAAGCGGAGTATATAGCTGCCTCGGAGGCGGCAAAGGAAGGTGTCTGGATGAAGGAGTTCATGACAGATCTTGGAGTTGTGCCTAGTGCACTGAACCCAATGACTCTGTTCTGTGACAACACTGGTGCCATTGCTCTAGCCAACGAACCAAGGTTTCACAAGAGGACCAGACACATAAAGCGACGCTTCAATTCCATCCGCGATTCGGTCAAGGAGGAGGACATAAACATTTGCAAAGTACACACGGATTTGAATGTTGCAGATCCGTTGACTAAGCCTCTTCCACGGGCTAAGCATGATCAACACCAAGACTCTATGGGTGTTAGATTCATTACCTTGTAATGCTAGATTATTGACTCTAGTGCAAGTGGGAGACTGTTGGAAATATGCCCTAGAGGCCATAATAAAAGAGTTATTATTATATTTCCTTGTTCATGATAATCGTTTATTATCCATGCTATAATTGTATTGATTGGAAACTCAAATACATGTGTGGATAAATAGACAGACTTTGTGTCCCTAGTGAGCCTCTACAGGACTAGCTCGTTGATCAAAGATGACCACGGTTTCCAGGTCATAGACATGAGTTGTCATTTGATAACGGGATCACATCATTAGGAGAATGATGTGATGGACGAGACCCAAACGTTAAACATAGCTTTTGATCGTGTCAGTTTTCGCTATAGTTTTCTGCATGTCAAGTATAAGTTCCTATGACCATGAGATCATGTAACTCACTGACACCGTAGGAGTGCTTTGTGTGTGCCAAACGTCGCAACGTAACTGGGTGACTATAAAGGTACTCTACAGGTATCTCCGAGGGTGTCTGTTGAATTGACATGGATCGAGACTGGGATTTGTCACTCCGTGTGACGGAGAGGTATCTCCGGGCCCACTCGGTAATACGTCATCTCAATGAGCTCAAAGTGACTAAGTAGTTGGTCACGGGATTATGTATTACGGTAACGAGTAAAGAGACTTGCCGGTAACGAGATTGAACTAGGTATAGAGATACCGACGATCGAATCTCGGGCAAGTAACATACCGACGAGACAAAGGGAATTGTATACGGGATTGCCTGAATCCTTGACATCGTGGTTCATCCGATGAGATCATCGAGAAACATGTGGGAACCAATATGGGTATCCAGATCCCGCTATTGGTTATTGACCTGGGAGTGTCTCGGTCATGTCTACATGGTTTCCGAACCCGCAGGGTCTACACACTTAAGGTTCGGTGACGCTAGGGTTGTTAGTGAGAATAGTGCATGGTTACCGAAGGTTGTTCGGAGTCCCGGATGAGATCCCGGACATGACGAGGGTCTCCGGAATGGTCCGGAGACGAAGATTCATATATAGGATGAAAGGTTTCGGAGTCCGGAAGTGTTCCGGGGAGCATCGGGAAATCGGCGGAATACCGGAAAGGGTTTCGGGGGTCCCGGAAGTGTTTCTGGGCCTAATGGGCCACAAGGGGGGACACCACAGCCCTCATAGGGCTGTGCGCCCCCCCTGGGCCTTCTCCTCATGCGGCTAAGGGGGTGGGACCCCCTAGGGCAGCCGCACCTCTAGGAGTGGGGGGCAAGGCACCTAGGGGGGGAAACCCTAGGGCCTGGCCCTTGGCCGCCGCCCCCCCCCCTTGCCCTGGCCGCCGGCCCCCTAGGGGAAACCCTAGGGCGCCCCCCTCTCCTCCTTCCCCCTATATATAGAGAGGTAGAGGGAGGGCAGCCAACACAAGTTCGTGCCTCGGTGCTGCCCTCCCTCTCCCATAACATCTTCCTCTCCCGCGGTGCTTAGGCGAAGCCCTGCTGGAATCCTCCATCACCACCACCACCATGCCGTCGTGCTGCCGGTTCTCCATCAACCTCTCCTCCACCCCTTGCTGGATCAAGAAGGAGGAGACGTCCCCGAGCCGTACGTGTGAAGAACGCGGAGGCACCGTTGCTTCGGTGCTTGGATCTTCAGCGATCTGAATCGCGGCGAGTACGACTCCATCAACCGCGTTCTTAACGCTTCCGCTTAGCGATCTACAAGGGTACGTAGATCCAACTCTCCTCTCGTAGTAGCATCTCCTAGATTGGTCTTGGTGAACGTAGAGAAAAATTTTTGTTTTCCATGCAACGTTCCCCAACAGCTCTGGCCCTGGAGGCCACGCGCTTGGCCACCGTGGCTGAGCGCACGCGCTTGGAAAATATCTAGTACGCACTCGACGAACAGGCCCGCCGACTGCCCCCGAGTCCAGTCGATGACCGCGGCAATCGCACCCGCGCGAGACTGAGGTGTTCCGCACACCAGTCCAGAACCTCGAAGCCGTGGCTCGCATCGCGGAGTCTATTCGACCATCTCAGTCGGAGGCTGGGAGAGGCCTTCAGCAGATCCGAACTTTGCTCCGAACGGATGAAGAGCAAAACACGGCAGTTTCTCAGTCGCGCAACAGAATTCACAGCAGATCGATGGCTGCAGACACAGTTTAGCCAGCCGACAGTCCAAGATCGCCCCCAAGGCGTGAGGAACGTGGCCCGCGGCAAGACCAGCATCTTGGTCGGAATGACGAGCAATATGACAATTGACCCGGTCATCATGACCACCGTCGAGTGCCTACGCCTCGCCCGGGAAGCGGATCGTTCTCGCCCCGGCGTCACGAAGGCAGGCGCCTGCGCGACGACGAGTGGAGGATTCCCCCAGATCCCTGGAGGCCGGGCTTTGATGCAAGGTCTATCCTTGTGCAGGGGCTGGTCGACCGGAACATGGCATTCAGAGAAGAGCAAGGCAGAGATCGCCCGAGTGGAAGCCGAGCACCTGTCTCTGGACCCGAGTGTTTCTGCAGTACCATCAGGGCCGCTGCGATCCCCCAAACTTCAGGTTGGCGGCGGGGGTAAATAAGTTCACCGGCGAGTCAAAACCAGACACCTGGCTAGAAGACTACCGAGTGGCTATGCAGATCGGAGGCGGCAACGATGACGTAGTCCTGAAGCACCTTCCTCTGATGCTTGGCGGTTCAGCTCGGGCGTGGCTCAATCAGTTGGCCCCTAGGAGTATTTATAGTTGGGAGGAGTTGGCCCGTGTGTTTATTCGGACATTCGAGGGCACCTGTAAGCAGCTTGCTGGTCTCGCGGAGCTCCAGCATTGTGCGCAGAAGTCGAATGAAACCTTGAGGGATTACATCCAGCGATGGACCACCGTGCATCACACGTTGGAAAATGTGTCTGAACACCAGGCAGTTTGCGCCTTCAAGGAGGGCGTGCGCAACCGAGAGCTGAATTTGAAGTTCGGTCGAACATGCGATATGTCCCTGTCCCGGAAGATGGAGATTGCTAGTCGGTATGCTAATGACGAAGAGGCCGATCGGCTCCGCAGTGGCAAGAAACCAGTCGGACAAGATGATCAGAATCCCAATCGGAAGAACAAGCGCAAGGACGAGCCAGCTGCTCAGGGCGAAGCTGCAGTGGTCAACCAAGGGAAAGGCGAAGGGAAGCGGAAGGGGCCCTGGGATCCTAAGAAAGTAAAGGATCAAGCTGGGAATGATGTACTCGACCAGCCGTGTCCCATTCACACGAAGAAAGATGAAGAGGGAAACTTGGTATATCCCAAGCACACCACTTGACAGTGCCGGCTCCTGATCCAGAACTTCCAGAAAGATCAGTCGACTGAGAGGGGAAAGGAATCAGAGGTGTCCGAAGACAAGGAAGGGGATGGAGGATACCCCCAGATCAACTCCACTTTGGTGACCTTCGCAGACGTCGAGAGCAAAAGTCGGTTGAAAGTCATCAACAGAGAAGTCAACATGGTTGCCCCGGCAACCACCACGTTTCTGAAGTGGTCCAAGACCCCCATCACATTCGACCAGTCTAATCACCCTGCGCACATTGCCACCCCCGGGCGGCAGGCGCTGGTGGTCGACCCAGTGGTCGAGGGCACACGTCTGACCAGGGTCATGATGGATGGAGGCAGTGGTTTGAATATTCCGTATGCAGCAACCCTCCAGGATATGGGCATCCCGATGTCCAAGATGAATGAAAGCAACATGAGGTTCCACGGGGTCATCCCCGGGAAGAAGGCCGACTCACTTGGCCAAATCACACTCGGCGTAGTTTTTGGCGACTCGAAGAATTTTCGCAAAGAGAAGCTGACGTTTGAAGTGGTGGACTTCAATAGCGCTTATCATGCCATTTTGGGTAGGCCCGCCTACGCCAGGTTCATGTCTCGACCGTGTTATGTATACCTCAAACTGAAGATGCTGGGACCCAACGGCATTATAACCATCACTGGGAACCGTCAGAAAGCGGAAGAGTGCTTCTAGAAAGGCTCAAAGATCGCTGACGAGCAGATGGCAGAAGTAGAGATGGAGGAGTACCAAAAAACCGTGGATCCGAGTGACTTGCTGAGGGCCAAGAAGCCGGCTTCCGAGTCAGCTTTCCAGTCGGCTTGGGAGACAAAGCCCGTACACATTCACCCCACCGACCCCAATGCAGCACCGACCAACATTTCCACTACACTAGACAGCAAATAGGAAGAAGCGCTCATCCAGTTCCTCCGTGAGATCTAGGACATCTTCGCATGCAAACCATCGGACATGCCAGGTGTACCCAGGGGACTGCCTGAGCACCATTTGCGAGTCGACCCAAAAGTGACATTGTGAAGGAACATCTCTGTCGATCCGCCACGGAGAAGAGAAAGGCAATTGGCGAGGAAGTGGCTCGGCTCGTGGCAGCTGAGTTTAGCCGCGAGATCTACCACTCCGAGTGGCTCGCCAATGTCGTCATGGTCCCCAAGAAGGACAAGTCTCTCCGCATGTGCATCGATTTCAAGCATATCAATCGGGCCTGCCCGAAGGATCATTTTCCTCTCCCTCGGATCTATCAGATAGTTTACTCGACTACGGGTTGCGGGCGTTTGTCCTTTTTGGACGCGTATTCCGGGTACCATCAGATCCTTCTGTTTGGACCCGATGAAATCAAGACAACTTTGATCACCCCTTTCGGGTGTTTCTGTTATGTCACCATGCCTTTTTGTCTCAAAAATGCCCGTGCTACCTTCATGCGCATGATCCAGAAGTGCCTGATAAAGCAAATTAGTCGGAACGTCGAAGCATACATGGATGACATTGTGGTCAAGTCACGGAAAGGTTCCGACCCGCTGACTGACCTTGCTGAGACATTCGCAAATTTGAGAAGCTATGATATCAAGCTCAATCCGTCGAAGTGTACATTTGGAGTTCCTGGCGGCAAGTTACTCGGTTTTCTCGTTTCCGAACGAGGAATCAACGCCAACCCAGAGAAGGTCGGCACCATCCTCCAGATGAAACGCCCCGAGCGTATACACGACGTCCAGAAGCTTACTGATTGCTTGGCCGCATTGAGTCGATTCATTTCTCGTCTTGGTGAGAAGGCATTGCCTCTCTACCAACTGATGAAGAAATCAGAAATGTTTGAGTGGAATTCCGAAGCCGAAGCAGCATTTCAAGAGCTCAAAGCCCTACTGTCCACCCAGCCGGTGCTTGCTACCCCAGTCAGCAAAGAGCCTCTCCTACTATACATTGCAGCCACCGGACAAGTTGTCAGCACTGTACTCACGGTCGAGCGGGAAGAAAAGGGCAAGGCCTACAAGGTCCAGCGCCCAATCTATTACATATCCGATGTTTTGACTCCCTCCAAGCAAGGTACCCGCATTACCAGAAGCTCGTGTATGGGATTTACTTGACCGCAAAGAAGGTTGCCCACTACTTCTCGGATCATACAATCTCAGTCGTCAGCAACGCCCCTCTGCCAGAGATTCTGAACAACCGAGACACAACCGGTCGAGTGGCAAAATGGGCTATTGAACTTCTTCCGTTAGATATCAAGTTTGAAGCGAAGAAAGCCATCAAGTCTCAGGCTATAGCGGATTTCCTGGCCGAGTGGATAGAACAAGAGCTGCCGACTCAAGTTCAGTCGGATCACTGGACTATGTTCTTTAATGGATCCGGCGCAGGCGTGGTCCTGGTATCTCCCAGGGGCGACAAGCTCAGTTACGTCCTTCAAATCCATTTTGACTCATCGAACAACGAGGCCGAGAACGAAGCACTTTTGTACGGGTTGCGCATGGCTATCTCACTCGGCGTCCGTCACCTGATAGTCTACGGCGACTCAGACTTAGTGGTGAACCAAGTGATGAAGGAATGGGACGTCGGGAGCCCGGCAATGACCAGTTATTGCAGTGCAGTACGGAAGCTTGAAAACAAGTTTGAAGGTTTAGAGCTCCATCACGTGCCCAGAGCCAAGAATCAGCTTGCCGATGACCTGGCGAAAATTGGGTCGACTCGGAAGCCTATACCCAAGAATGTGTTTCTGGAACACCTGAACACCCCTTCTATCAAAGAAGACCCCTTCACGGAAGAACCCCCGCAGCCAGTCAGTGCATCAGATCCGACTGAGGTCGAAGTGCCTGCAGTGGTCGACCTGATCATGGAGGTCTTAGTGATTACGCCCGACTGGAGTATGCCGTACATAGCATATCTGCTCAGGCAAGAACTCCCGGAAGATGAAGAAGAAGCGCGCCAGATCGTCCGTCGATCCAAGGCGTTCACTTTCATTCGGGGCCAACTCTACAGAGAAAGCTTCACCGGAGTCGCTCAGCGCTGGATCACCCCAGAGGAAGGTCGACTGATTCTGGATGAGGTTTAGTCGGGAACTTGTGGCCACCACACTTCCTCTCGGACTATAGTGGCCAAAGCGTACCGAGCCGGGTTTTAGTGGCCCTGAGCCAACAAGATGGCCAAAGATATTGTGGATAAGTGTGAAGGCTGCCAGTTCTACTCCAACATGTCCCACAAGCCAGCGTCTGCTCTAAAGACCATTCCACTAGTCTGGCCCTTTGCCGTTTGGGGCTTGGATATGGTTGGCCCCTTCAAAACAGGAAGAACCGGATTCACTCACGTGCTCGTGGCAGTCGACAAGTTCACCAAATGGATTGAGGCAAATCCCATCAAGAACCTCGAGTCGAGCACCGCCATCAACTTCATCAGGGAATTGATATTCAGATATGGAGTCCCCCACAGCATCATCACAGACAACGGCTCCATCTTTGACTCGGATGAATTCAGAGCTTTCTGTGCTTCTCAAGGAACACGAGTCGACTACGCCTCCGTGTCACATCCGCAGTCGAATGGACATGCAGAAAGGCCAAATGGTTTGATTCTCCAAGGCCTGAAGCCATGGCTCATGCGTGACCTTAAGCATGCCGCTGGGGCTTGGGTAACCGAACTACCGTCTGTCTTATGGGGTCTGAGGACAACTGCAAACCGGTCAACTGGCCGTACCCCTTACTTCATGGTCTATGGAGCTGAAGCCGTGCTGCCAAGTGATTTGTTACATAATGCCCCCCGAGTGGAACTCTTCTCTGAAGCCGAAGCAGAACAAGCTCGTCAGGATGCATTCGACCTCTTGGAGGAGGAACGAGAGATGGCCCTGTTCCGGTCAACCATCTATCAGCAAGACCTGCGTCGATTCCATGCTCGCAACGTCCGATGCCGAGCACTTTAGGAAGGAGACCTGGTTCTTTGAGTGCATCAGAAACGACCACACAAGCTCGCCCCGGCCTGGGAAGGCCCCTTCATCATCACCAAGGTACTGCATAATGGAGCATATCACCTCTACAACGTCGCCAAGAAGAAAGAGGAACCTCGTTCGTGGAACGCGGACCTGCTCCGCCGCTTCTACACTTGAAACACTCGAACAGTCGAGTTGTACTAAAGATTTTCCGGTTTATTTCAAAGACAAGTTTGCAGCGATCCCTTAATGATTGTTGTTTTCTAAGATGCTGGTCTTCAAAATCACCTAGTGGGTGCTTAGCCGCAAACCCGATTCACCTAAGTTATAAAAAAACACTCAGAGTGAAGAGGAACCCTCTCACTCGGGGCTTAGCCGCGAACCCGATTCGCCTAAGTTATAAAAAAAACCACTTCGAGTGAAGAGCAACCCTCTCACTCGGGGGCTTAGCCGTGAACCTGATTCACCTAAGTTATAAAAAACCACTCTGAGTGAAGAGCAACCCTCTCACTCGGGGGCTTAGCCGCGAACCCGATTTGCCTAAGTTACAAAACTACTCCAAGTGAAGAGCGATCCTCTTACTCGGGGGCTTAGCTGCGGTCCTCCGAGCTGCGTCATAAGTGTAACAATGCTCTGTCCTCCGAGCTCCGCCACAAATACAATGTAGCTTGGAATCGTCTAAGTTACAAAAACTACTCCGAGTGAAGAGCGATCCTCTCACTCGGAGGCTTAGCTGCGGTCCTCCGAGCTGCGCCATAAGTATAACGTGGCTCTATCCTCCGAGCTCCGCCACAAATACAACGTAGCTTGGAATCGCCTAAGTTAAAAAAACTACTCCGAGTGAAGAGCGATCTTCTCACTCGGAGGCTTAGCTGCGGTCCTCTGAGCTGCGTCATAAGTATAACGTGGCTCCGTCTTCCGAGCTCCGCCACAAATACAACGTAGCTTGGAATCGCCCAAGTTACAAAAACTACTCCGAGTGAAGAGCGATCCTCTCAC